>CAWUFW010012387.1:0-545725 GCA_963921515.1 Calotriton arnoldi | reverse complement strand
CCTGAGGAAGACCCGCAGTGACGCTCAACATTTTCGTGACGTGTCCAGGGTCGAAACGTCGACATTTTTACATCGTACGTCTATACAGTTCTCTTGACCAAGTTAATTATTATTGTGTCTTGCATTACATGTACTAAATAAGGAGACAGAACAAAAATTGAAAATATTCTTTTATTTCATGTCACATATGTATGTTTTGTATATAGTGTGCTGTTTCACTTCACTAGTCACTACATGTCACTTTCTCACAATATTCACTTTTGTATTTCTGCAATTTACTTTTGTTGATGACAGCCATTTAATATTCAATACTTTTTGAGAATATAAGAGTAAATCAACTCAACCTATGTCTTTTGGGTGTGTTCTTATTTAAAATCGTTTTCTATTCAATGGAAAGAAGGAATTGTGAGACACCTTTACCCCTGTATTGAATACAACAATCAAAGCAATTGCATTGCCCAACAGGACTATGTGAGTGAGCATGCCACATGATACACTGTAAATGCTGTGTAGTGGTCAGACTCACTGTATGTTACACTACACACCCCTTAGTGTCCTTGACCATTGCATAGCTACACGTGTCATGGAGGTCACAATTAGGTACCTGATCTTACATTCTCACACTCTTATCACAAGGTGTAGGCCTGTCTTGTGCACTCCTCAGGACTATGAAAGCTGCTTCAAAAATAGGATGGCGGACAACAAATATGTTTTTTAAAAGTCATTTTAGTGATGTGGCCTTGAAACATTGTGCATTTACTTGCCAGGCCTGAGGGCTTTTCAATGACGAAAAGCGTGGTCCATCATAAGAATCACATGCATGTACAATGAGTATGGTGACACAGTGCATACACATGTGAGACTCTACACATAATGGAATCAAAAGAAGGATGACATGTCCAGTATACATTTAGCAGATGTGTGAGAGGTGATTTGCCAACAATAGTGATAGATACAGGCCTTGTACTCCTGTGCAGAATGGCCACATCTCCATAGGGTCAATATCAAAACAGTAAACACATTAATCAGTACCCTCTGGCCATTCTATATTTTACATCTCACTAATGATCATATGCACACTTAATGAACTATGACATGACATGGCACAGGGAATGTGTGTTCAGAGTGAGACTTCCTCAAATCAGCATTGTAACTGTACAACTGATAAACCACGTTATGTCCATAGCATCATTGCATGCAGTCAGGGATCTGGGAGAATAAGGCTATACACCACATTGAGGTGAAGTCATTAGGCCAGGCAGTGTCTCACACATTTACATGGCCCATTCTCAGAACAACATGTGTGATCTTTGGCTTCAATAGAGCTGCACCAGTGTCTCTGTTGCCATCCTCCCCACATACTCAAGTGCAAAAAGGTCTAGGATATGTATGGACCATTCTGTTTGCAAAATCTGAATGCACTAACATTGGCTTGCACTCACAGGCACAGACTAGTGTACAGTAACATAATGTGAGCATTCTGAGCACTCTAAAACTTTTACTCATACACTTACCAGTATCTCTGGAGCACCATATAGCTACCCGTACTGGCCAAGGCCTTGTCCACCAGGACCTCCAGCTCCTCAGTGGTGAAGGGACGGGCCCTGATGTTCTCTGTACGAGCCATGAGTTGGTCCAAAGTACAGGTACAGCAGCAGTTGGTGGTGATGAATGGCAGGCAGCAGTGTCTGAATGCAAGTGACAGGTGTGGCTCTCTCACAGACATTTATAGGCCCCTAGGGTTGTTCCAGTGGTACTCTGCTGAATCAACTGGTCCACCTGGTTTGCATCTTTCAATTGTGGCCAATACCTGTGACTGCAGTGGCGGAGCACGCCTACCGCGATGTTCAAAACTGAAAGGCACTACCGCAATGGCGGTTCCCATTGGCTGCAATGACATTCGCATAGGTGGTGTCACACCGCGGGGGTCCGGATGTCTCTACTGCAATCCATCATCTTTCAAATGTGGCCAATGACTGTGATCGTGGTGGCGGAGCACCCCAACCGCGATGTTCAAAGCTGAAAGGCACTACCGCGATGGTGGTTCCCATTGGCTGCAATGACATTCACATAGGCGGTGTCACACCACGGGGGTCCGAATGTCTCTACCGCAAACCAGCATCTTTCAATTGTGGCCAATGCCTGTGACCGCAGTGGGGGAGCACGCCTACCGCGATGTTCAAAACTGAAAGGCTCTACCACGATGGCAGATCCCATTGGCTGCAATGACATTCTCATAGGCGATGTCACACCGCGGGGGTCCGGATGTCTCTACCGCAATACAGCATCTTTAAATTGTGGCCAATGCCTGTGACCGCAATGGCGGAGCACGCCTACCGCACCTATAAACACATTGTGCATTAGCATTTTTGCTTTGCAAATTGAATCACTGATCACAATACATTTCCCAAAATTAATTTCAGCTCGTTGTAAAGTGAATTGAGAGTGTGATCTTTAACTTAAGTATGCCTGTTAGACCTGGCACCAGTGGCGTGGGTCTCCCTTCCATTTTTTGCTGTTGCCTCCTGTGTTTTGCTATGTTTTTGCTGGTCTAGATGCTTTGGGCACTTTGCCACTGCTATTCAGTGCCAAAGTGCAAGTGCTCCCTAGTAAAAATTGTTGTTATGGATTAGTGATTCCATGATTGGATTATTTGATTTACTTGTCAGGCCCTAGTACAGTGCACCGTGTGTGCCCAGGGCCTGTAAATCAAATGCTGCTGGTGGGCTTGCAGCACTGGTTGTGCCACCCACAGAAGCAGCTTGTAACCTATGGCTCAGGCCTGCCATTGCAGAGCCTGTGTGTAGTCTGGGACTGCCATGTCGACTTGGCAAGTGCACCCACTTGCCAGTTCCCAAACCTTCCCTTTTCTACATGTTAGTCACCCCTAAGGTAGGCCCTAGGGCAGGGTGCATTGTATGTGAAAGGTAGGACATGCCCTGATGTGTGTGGCATGTCCTGATAGTGAATTACAGCCAATTTCGTTTTTCACTATTGCAAGGCTACCTGCTCCCATAGGCCAGAATGGGCAGTTTGATTATAACATCTTATAATCCTAACTGACCCAGGGAACAAGGTTGAAATTCGAGTTTGGTGTGCCTGAACTCAGAATGTTAAAATACATCTTTTAGTTTGGGTGATTTTTACATTCTGTGTTTGAAAATACTACTTTTAGAAAGTAGGTATTTTCTTGCCTAACCATCCAGCTTGCCTCTGCTAGGTTGTGTATTGCATGTCTGGTTTGTGAGTGACAGGAGGGCTTGGGCTCCAGCAGTCTGATGGGTCAGGGCTGGGCTGAATAGGACCTTGGCTGAATAGAGAGTAGGGGGCGGGGACTTCCTTTCACTCCCCTGAGCCCTCATTGAATAGAGAGTAGGGGGAGGAGATTTCCTTTCAGCTACCTGGGCCAGGTCTGCTTTCAACAATGCTGTCTCCACCTCCTTCCAGGAAGCTGCACCAGTGTGGACAGAACTGGTTTTGACTAGGTACAGACACTCTCTGCCTTCAGAGAACAAAGACTTTTTGAGTATAAATATTGGGGCCCAGACCCCAAGACTTTAGATCACTTCTGGGAACCAAGACGAACCTTTGCCAAGGAGAAGAACCAGGAAGCTGAAGGAGGAGACTGCCCCTGTGCTGTGTGCTGTTTGGGGGTTGGCCTGCAGTGGTTACTTTATTGCCAAGGAAAGGAGAAAGGAACTTTGTGTGTACTTTCATCATCTTGAAGAAGATCTCCAAGGGCTTGAAGATTGAGCTTGCCTCCTGCCTGAAGTCTCAGGGATACAAGACTTCACCAACTAGCTCCCCTGAATTCCCTTGCTGGGAATTCTACCTGCAAAGAGGTGCCTGCTGTTGTGTTGGGCCCTTTTGAAGACTGCGTGTCGCTGGGAGCTGGAAGCGCGACTCAACGAAGGAGAAGCGGGTCGCTGCCGCAGCAGTTGCCGTTGCATCACCAAGGAAGCATGCCGCCGCCACAGCTGCTCGCCATCGCATCACCGAGGCGCGTCACATCACCGGAGAAGCGCGCCGCCGCCGCAGAGGTCACTGTCACATCACCGGAGAAGCGTGTCGCAGGCCCTGTCGCAGCTCAGAAGTTCACCGAGTCGCCGCACGGCCGTCGGGCATGCACGCATCGCATCTACGTTGTTGCACCGTAACCAAGACGCCATTTTGTCGCATCGCACCGGATCGTCATCGCATCGAGGCGCCATCTTGTCGCATTGCACCGGATCGCAGTAAGAAACCGACGTATCAACTCCCCACACAGTAAGGAAGCGACGCATCACTCCCCTGCGCTGCAGTAAGGAAGACGCATCCACTCCCCTGAGTGTAAGGAACGGCGCATCACCTTCCCTGCGACCCTTTTGTTTGTTTTGCGTTTCGCATCCAAGGTACTTTGAGAGTAAAGTGTTGCATCTACCATCTACATTGAACTAAGCTATTTCTACCATTTAAAAGCCATATTTTTGAATATTGTATTGTGGATTTTTGTCGTTGGTCTTGTGTTAAATCTAGATAAAGATTACTTATTTTTCTAAACTGGTGTGGTGTCCATTTGTAGTGTTTTCACTGTATTACTGTATGTGTTCACAAATGCTTTACACACTGCCTCTGAGATAAGCCTGCCTGCTCATGCCAAGCTACCAAGGGGGTGAGCAGGGGTTATTTTAGGAGTGTAGCCCCTTACCCTGACTAGACGCAAGGGTCCCTATTTGGACAAAGGTGCAAACCATTGCCAACTAGAGACCCCCAAATCTAACAATGCCCACATATGTCATGTGAGTAGACGTGATCAAATTCTTTGGTATGTCCTCACTCACATGTCAAATTTCCTCCATGTGGGCATGTATACAGATTTCTTGTTGAATTGCTTATCATTTTTGTGAACATGCCAATGTGTGAAATGCAAACACATCCCACAGCCATGATGGACTGACCATGTAATGTGCATATATCTCTGTAGACAGTGCTGTATTTATATTGATAGTTGTCCAGCTTACACGCACTGGGCTCATTTTGTAATGATGTTGTGCTTAGTGTGACTAAAGCTTGTGGTTGTGAAGTGACAGCAGCTGCATCCAACTCAGCATTGATGCTGTTATTCACATGTGCTGTGTCAGCCATGTGCTGGTGACACTTGATGTAGCAGTGTACCATATACCGTACACATAGTCTGATTTAGATTTGACAGTGGTTAGTATGTGCATCCTGGCTACATGAATGACTACAGGAGATCAAGGTGTCTATGCATGTCACTTGTGCATTAAGCTGTTTTTACAGTCCTGTCAATGTTGTGGCTGTGTTAGTCATTATGTAAGATGTTACCCACATCTCCTCTCTGACTCATTTTTACATCTGTCCCCTGCCACAATACATAGGAGACGACCACCTGTGTATCGGCCTTTCCCAGAGCTTGAGACTATAGAGGATACCCACATCATTAAGATATTCCGTCTGAATGGCCTTACCCTTCAGGAGCTATGTGTTCAGTTGTAGACCCATTTGAGGCCTCACAGAACATGTCCAACAGTTTTGACACCAACAGTAAAGGTGATGGCCGCCCTGCATTTCTTTGCCACTGGTTCGTTTCAGTACACGGTGGCCATTGCAGGTGGGATGTCTCAACCTATGTTCAGCATGATGTTGCGTGATGTCCTGTCTGCATTGTTGACCTACAAGGACAGCTATATTCACTTTCCAAGGAGACATGAATTGGCAGATGTGAAGGGGGAATTTTATGACCTTGGTCACATACCTATTGTTGTTGGAGCCATTGACTGCACAAACGTTGGCCTAGTTCCACCAAAGGCACGTGAGCACATCTACCATAACAGGAAGCATTGCCATTCAATTAATGTGCAAGTGGTATGCCAAGCGGATATGATTATCTCCCATGTATGTGCCAAATTTCCGGGTTCTGCAAATGACTCCTACATACTGCGTAACAGCATCATCCCACAATTGATGGAAAATCTGCATCCGGAGCGTGCGTGACTTGTTGGTGAGTGAGCTGTGTCAAGTAGTTTGCTGTGTGTGTGACATGCTGTTCTCCTCAACTATTTCTATTACAAACTTGGTCTGTGTTTCTCACAACTAGGTGACTCTGCGTATCCCAACCGGCCTTGTTGCTGAGCCCACTGAGGATTCCAAGGACACCGGGGGAAGTCCGCTTATATGATGCCCATGGGAGGACACGTCGTGTAGTGGAGCGTGCTTTTGGACTTCTGAAGGCTAGATTTCGGTGTCTGGACAAGAGTGGTGGTGCACTACTCTACTCTCTCCAAAAGGTGTGTCAGATCATAGTTGCATGCTGCATGCTCCACAACCTGGCTTTGCGCAAAGAGATCCCCCTGATTCTGGACGATGATGAGCAGCAGATGCCTCCCGTTGCAAATCCACACATGCCCAGTGACGATGATAGTGGAGAAGAGGAAGGTCTTGACCTGCGACAACAGCTCATCGCCAACTACTTCCCTTGAGTATAAGTTACCATTGAGCAACTATGACAGTGTCTGTTTGCTGTGCTGTTAGTGCCGAAGCATAGATGATGTGTTTGAATGCTGGCTGTTGATGGCACACTGCTAAGGGCTAATGTGTGTGGCACAGTGTTTTGGTTTCCACTTACCTCATGTCTATGTTGATGGTGTTGGTCAGTGTTATGTGGGATGAATCTTGTACGGTGTTGACTAGTGTTGCTGTAATGCCATCATATGACAACTCAATGTCATCCTCTTGTGTCTTTCTAGGTTCCTCCGCCCCATCAATGTCTCGTCACAATCAAAGCTTGTGGTACATTGGAAACAGAGTTGACATTGTACATACTGTGATAAACATGGAACTGACACAAAGGCATAGGTGTATAAATAGTGTTTATTTTCTATTAGATTGTGTTAAATTTGAAGTGACAGAAAACTTATTTGTGCATAGTGAGTGTATGAGTTGTCAGTGATGGTAACAGAGACAAATAGAGCAGTCACCACAATGATGAAATTACACAGTCCAACAAACTCCTGCCATCATCATGGCAATGTTGGATTGGATGATCAACAAAGTCAATGTTCAGTGCAACACTGGTGCCATCATGGCTGGCTCAGCGACTAGGCTTTGGTTGGTGCTTTGCCACGTAATCCTCCCGTGTTTTTCTCAGGCTTCCCCTCATGCGTTTGGTGGGAGGGCCTCTGCTGCAGACTCAGAGGTGTCTGAGGAGTCATTGTCTTGCAGCTCACCCCTCTCTGTGGCCGCAACTGAGGTGGTGGGAGTATCCGCATGCTGGCCACTGGAGGGGGGGTGAGCCGTCATTTGAGCAGCATGTATGTCCCTCAGAACACCCACAAGCTGGCCCATGAGATCTACAAGTTGTCCCATGGACCTCTGCAGCAGGTAAAGCTCACACAGTTCTTCTACAACCTGGCCCATCTGTCCCTGGTTCTGTTGGTATGCACCAAGGACTCCTGTGATGGTGGCCAGGGCTTCTGTCTCAGTGTCCTCATGTGATTGTCCCCCAGTTGCCCTCCCACCTGCCCTGCTGACACGGACCGTGGCGTTGGCTGTCTACGCACCCGCACACTGTCCCCGGCATCCTCAGCTTGTGTGGTGGTGATGGTAACCACTGAGCCAGGGTCAGTGTTGCAGGCAGTGGTGGTGATGGTGGAGGTGGCTGCACCACAGGCTGTTGTAGCAGGGGTCAGCGTAGTTGGCGCTGCTGTGTTGATAGTTGTGGTGGTGGGGACAATGAGGCCCTGAGACGGAGTGCGCCTTGGCCGTCCTGAGGGGCCAGGTTGTTGCTCCTCATCCGAGAAACATAGAGAATCAGCATCAGAGAGTTCACGTTCCGGGGGGGGGGGGGAGACTGGCTCTGCTGGCTGGTGGTGTTTTCGCCAGCTGTTGCTTGTGAATCTCCTATTGAACAGAGGTTACATTGTCAGTTAAGTACACTCCACAACCTTGGTGACACAGTTTTGGATGTTTCAGTTCATACGCCAAACATTTTACATTGCAATCACTTGGTATTGGTAAAAGATTATCAGCATCATGACATGATGTTGAAGTACATACATTACTTGTTATTAGTGTGACATGTAAATAACAACCATTTGACATGTACAGATAGTGTGTTTACAAGGGCATGTCATCATCTACCAACTTGGTGCACATCCACTTTGATTTATGCTTAGATTTTGTTGACTTTTCTGAGAATCTGTTTCAGCTATGCCAAAACTTACTAATTTCATCAGTTAAATCATTTTAAATCATGTGGTTTTGTTTGTTTGACAGAATGACAATGCATGTGTTGTGTTCATATGAGCCTTCATGCTTTGAAACAATGGCACTTACACAATGCATGTTCTGCTTTGCATGATTGGGCTCTGAATTTATTTAGCATGTGACTTTGTGATTCAAAGTGTAATTCATGTGACATTTACATGTGCTTAGCTGTGCGCGCACTGGATGTGACATCCGGATCTGTACAGAGTTGGCTAACAAGTGAGGGATGTGGTGGTCATATGGCTCCATGCATTTTGAGAAGGATGACAGGGTGTATGCGCTAACTACCTACCTGTTAGGTGGCACAGTGGAGGGAGATGGCTGCCACATGGTTCTGGGTGGGGGGAGTGTTCCATCCTGCTCAGGGGTGATGCAAGTGAGCATGAGAAGGCTACCTACCTGTAAGGTGGAGGAGAGCAATGAAATGGCTACCACATGGTTCTGGGTTTGGGGAGTGTTCCATCCTGCTCAGGGGTGATGCAAGTGAGCATGAGAAGGCTACCTACCTGTAAGGTGAAGCAGACCAATGAAATGGCTGCCACATGGTTCTGGGTGGGGGGAGTGTTCCATCCTGCTCAGCTGTGAGACAAGAGCGGCTGATGGGAGTTGTAGTGCTGGCTACCTATCCACAAACTCCCCTCCCTGTTGAGATGGCTACCTACCTGTTAGGTGGCACAGTGGAGGGAGATGGCTGCCACATGGTTCTGGGTGGGGGGAGTGTTCCATCCTGCTCAGAGGTGATGCAAGTGAGGATGAGAAGGCTGCCTACATGTAAGGTGAAGCAGAACAATTAAATGGCTGCCACAAGGTTCTGGGTGGGGGGAGTATTCTATCCCGCTCAAGTGTGGGGCAAGAGTGCTTGAATGGGAGCTGTAGGGCTGGCTACCTATCCACAAACCCCCTCCCTGTTGAGATGGCTACCTACCTGTAAGGTGAAGCAGAGCAATGAAATGGCTGCCACATGGTTCTGGGTGGGGGGAGTGTTCCATCCTTCTCAGCTGTGAGACAAGGGTGCCTGGTGGGAGTTGTAGTGCTGGCTACCTGTACACATACCCACATGGAAATATTGTTAGCTACCTTTGAGGTGAATCAGAGGAAGGAAATGGTATATATGTGAGACAAGTGTTGGAAATAGTGTGTTGTACATAAGTGCATTTAGGTGTTGGAAGTGTAGCTTTATAGTTGTGCAAGACAGTACATGGCAGTGTGATGGGACACATGTGTTGGTACTTACCAGCCTCCACTCCCCATCTATTCCGGTGAGACTCTCTGGATGCAGTAAGGCAAGTATCTTCTCCTCCCATTCAGTGAATGTTAGTGGTGGAACGGGAGGGCCATCGCCAGTCGTCTGAGCCGCCTCATGGTTCCTGTTGGCACAGTATTTCACCCTGGTCTTGAGGTCATGCCACCTCATCTTGATGTCACGCAGTGTGCGCAGGGTGGTCCCTACTGCATTGACTATGTTGACTATCCTTTCCCATATTTGATTTTTTCTGACTAGTGGGGTCTGTTGGACCATGCTTCCAAACAAATGTGGTTCTACTCTAATTATCTCGTCGACCATCACAGACAATTAATTGTCAGTGAATTTGGGCATTTTTTTCTGTGATATGGTGTGTGATGTGCAAATAAGTGACAAGTGTAGGTAGGAAGGTGGTGGTGGAGATGTGTGAGGTGTGTGTTGGAAGTGTTGGTGTCGGTGGTTGTGATGGTATGATGTGTGATGATTTGCCTCTCCTTTCAGCTGTAGTGTATGGCCCTTCACTGCTGGAGCTGTGCAAAGGATGATGGTCAGGGAAGGGGTTGGTTTTATACTCAGCTATGTGGGTGTGTCAAAATGAGGTATGGCTGTCAGGTGTGTTTTCCATGTTGACCTGGGATTTCATTGGCTTTCAATACCATGGGGGTGTATCATTGGGGTGTGTCAGATGTGTTTGAGGGCAGCGGAGAGAACAGGCACTTTAGGAGGCCTTGTTGTGTAGTTGTATTCGACCGCCATTCAGCTTTTTGCACGACTGCAGCAGTCGTAACGCATTGATCGTTCCGCCTGCTCCACCATCTCATCATAAGTTCACTTGCGGTCATTCCGCGTGAGGATCTGGCTTTTTAGTGCTTTCCGCAGCATTTCCGTCCGCCGCGGTCAGATTTTCAGTTTTTCCGGACGTGGCGGATGGTTTCTTGTGAAATCCTTCTCCGCGGTCGGATTTTACATTCATCGCATCGTAATGTCACCGCTGGTTTTACCGCGGAACGTGCAGGTGATTTTTTTACGGAAACACGGCGGTCGGAGGGCATTTCCGTCCGCCATCGTAATGAACCCCTTAGTTTTGGGTCAATCCTCATTATGATGGAGCATATGTGCTCAGTTGAAATTGCACAATTTGGGTTCCCCAATTGACACACAGCTCATTGAGCCCAGCCTACCAGAACGTCTGGATCAAGGGGAGTCGCCGATTCTTTGGCTTGAAAGGCCATCTCCAGAAATGTTTTAAGAGAGCTGGTGACATCTAGTAGCTTGTTCTGGTGGCAGTTGCACAAAGCTCTTTCCAATCCCTTCTTAGGAGTATTTTTTCAAGAAAGTGGGATTCGCTTCCAGGGTCTAGGTCACCCTGCCCAGGAGGTCTGGTCTGGGACATTCAGAGTGGAGAAGGCCTCTCACCTCCTTCTCGAAGCCCTATCTGATGTGGACTTGTACATCGTCTGCCACCTCTTGGGTGGGGCCAGTTGGTTGAATGGGGTTGGATAATGTTGCTGGGTTCAAAGTGCAGCACTTTCATAGGTTTGGAAGAGAAAGAATGAGTCACTAAGGGGCTCCCAGCGTTTCTTCTTACTGGAACCTGGTACGCCCTCTTGATCAATGCCACCGGAATCCAAAGTATTGAAGTCCCCAAATGACTCTATTCTGGAGCGGGATCCAGAGGAAGGGGAAACATCCAATTGGGGGGCACTATAGCCATGATCCCCAGACAGGGTGTCGGACAGCTTCTCAAAGGCTGCTGTATGAGGGCCCCTCACAGATTTATATTTGGCTTTGCCATGTCTAGGAGTAGGTAACTCGTCACCCAGGTTTGGGACCCAGTCCTGTTTCCAGGCGTAGTCTCTCAGATCTCAGGTGTCAGGTTATGGGGCCCAAAGCCCTGGCCAGAGCTTTATTCACGGATTGCTGGACACTGGAGTCTAAAGTCTCAACCAGGTCCTGTTCTAAGGAGTCTTCAGGGTCCTTCTGATAGTGGTTCATATCCGCCTCAAAGGGGTCATAGAGGGCCAGTCTGTTAATCTCCCAGACAATAATGTGTACCTTGATCAAGGATTAAATAGAGATCTCTACTTTCAAATTTACAGGGGAAATCTAAAACCCCAATCAGGCACAATATGTAATAAAAAGTGGAGGGAGCTGCCTGAAAACACTCTCAACAGAATGCCTAATCACTATTTTACAACTCCAGGTAAGATAAGCACCACAAGGCATCACTGGGGAGCTGGCCGGGCCAAGAGGATCACAGCAGGAGAAAAACACGCAGCCAACGCGTTAAATTGAAGCTGCGCTCCGCGGAGCCAGCAATTTCAACAGCACGCATTCATGCGATAGCCCATAGACACAGAAAAGGGACTACAATGGTCAGAGAGACTGGCATGCCCCACTTTCACTCCACAAAGCAAATGCCCGTGGCACAGAGCCCGGGGTCAGGAGACAGAGCGTGCTCCCTCTGAAAGGAGAAATGTGAATTTAATGAGAATCGTATGTGCTGGTGCACGAAGCACAAAACATCAAAGTGTTAATAGGCATCAATACACCGTATAAAACCATGCCTTAATAAGCACACATAAACATCTTAAAATGGAAGGGAAACTTAACTGACTGTGAAGCAGTACAGAAAACAGACCGAAGATGGTGGTTGCAGTTAATATACTGCTGGCTTCATAGGGATTGGAGCATGTGACTGTTGATATGATGGGATACTCAAGGGAAATGTAGTTTTTGTTTTTTTTGTTTATAATTGGCTGCTGTTATATAAATGCAGTAAAGATAGAGCAGCATAATTGGAGCCTCTGATCCTGACATAGAATTCAATTTTGCCCTGTGTTCATCCAGCAGAAAGAGCAAAGTCTTGTAAAGTGAGGTGGGGCATGTTGGGAGTCAGGGTAATCAAGGACCAGGAATTTAGGGGTTAGTTTCGGTGCAGAGACAGAATATCGACGTCGAAATATCGAATTGCATGAATATGGAGTCAAGAATATCGATGGTGGAAAATATGAAGGTAAGTTTTTTCGTTTAAAATATCGATTTTTGTGTAATGTAGAAATATTGATTTTGTAAATATCGATAGCAAATATATTGTTTTAAATAATATCGACTGTATTTTTTTGTTTTTGTTTAATGTTGGTTTTTTTCATTAATTTGGTAGTAGTTATTTTATAATTTTCAATGTATTTTTTTATGTGAATAGTTTTTTTTAAATTGTATTTTAATTTATTTTTAGGAGCGGGATGTTGGGTTCATAGGGCATAAGGGAGGGGAGTAATGTAAAAATATTTGTTTGAAAATTTAAATAATTTTAAAAAAATTGTAAATGTTTAGGATGTTGGGTTTGTAGGGGATAAGGGGGAGTAATTTAAAAATATTTATTTATAATGTTTTATATTTTTTTAATTTTATGTAAAATTTTAGGAGCGGGATGTTGGGTTTATAGGGGATAAGGGTGGGGAGTAATTTAAGAATATTGGTTGAAAAGAAATGTTAATAAAAAAATTATTGAAAGATAAATACCTTAGAATTTTTTATTTTATTTAAAACTTTCATAAATTTTGCATTTTTTGTCGGTGCTAATATTTTGATGTAAATTGTGTAAAATATTTTATAAACATTTCTTTAATTTTAAAAAGAATTAGATAAATATTTTATCGTTTTATTTGTATTGTTTTTATTTTTAATTTTTTTTTCCCCAAAAAAAAGTAAGGAGGTCATTACGATGGCGGACGGCAAAAAAACCGACCGCCATGGTAGCGGGAAAACACCGCCCGCCGCTACCGCGGGAAAACCGACGGCTAGATTAGGATCCTCGGCGGTAAAACTCCAACCGCGGCGGAAAGGAGACCCGAGAATCCGCCGTACGCCTGCGGAAAGGGCCCAAACCCGTCCGAGGCGGTCGGATTCGCAGAGGAAACAGGCCAAACGCCCGCAACCACAGCGGAGACACCGCCATCAAAATTATGATATTCCCGACATCCCCGCGGTGCAGTGCGCTGTTTCCGACCGCCGCGGTTGACAACATTGAAGAATCAGTGAGACGGCGGAAGCGCCATAGCCGAGCCACCACTGCGGACGCTCCGTAAAAAAAATGGCGGTCGCTAGAAAAACACACATCATGGCCACAAAGTGCACCAACCATACAAGGCATGCACCCAAAAATAGCTAACACAGCCCAAAGACACACCCCCATGGGAAACTCCAAAACTACAAATCCCAGGTACACACACACACCACACCTGCAACCAATACCCCATCCTGACACACCCACAGACACCAGTATAAATCCAGCCCCCAACAGACCACAATCCTTTGCAAAACTCCACAACTGAGGGGACATCCACCACAGATGACAGGAGAGGCAAATCTGCACAACACACACACATCACCACCACCACCACCACTTCCACACCTGCACCTCTAACACCTTTGCACAGCACACACCATACACATCACAACCACCACTACCACTCCCAAACCTGCACCCTAAACACCTTGACACATCACACACCATGTCACCACAGAGAATGCCCAAATTCAGTGAGAGTGAGTTGAGGGTCATGGTCGAAGAGATAATCAGGGTAGAACCACAATTGTTTGGTAACCAGGTCCAACAGACACCACTAGCAACAAGGACGCAAATGTGGAGAAGGATAGTAGAGAAGGTCAATGCAGTAGGGACCGTGCCACGCAATAGAGATGAAATCGTGAAGAGGTGGCACGATCTGAAGGCAGTGGTCAAAAAGAAGAGAGCCAAGAACCATGAGCTGGCTCGCAGGACAGGCAGTGGCCCTCCCGTTCCACTCAAAACATTCACTGAATGGGAGGAGAAGGTGCTTGGCATTCTACATCCAGAGAGTCTCTCAGGAATACCCGGGGAGTGGAGGCTGGTAAGTACAAACAAATGCCTAACATCACACAAATGTACTGTCTTGCACTATTACAAAATAATACCTCCTAGGTACAAATTCATTCATGTGCACAACACTCCCCCAACACATCTCTCACAGATACAACAGACACTCCCCCTGAAGCCCCCAAAGGTAGTTAGCAACATCAGCATGGGTACATGTGTACATGCTGCCAGCACTACAACTCCCACCAGGCCCCCTTGTCCCACAGCTGAGCAGGATGTAGCCCTCCCCCCACCCAGAAGCAAGCCTCAGCCATTGTGTGCTACACCCTCACCTAACAGGTAGGTAGCCATCTTCACAGGGAGGTGGGTGGGTGTTTGGGAGGCCTGCACTACAACTCCCACCAGGCCCCCTTGTCCCACAGCTGAGCAGGATGGAGCACTGCCCCCACCCAGAAGCATGCCTCAGCCATTGTGTGCTACACCCTCACCTAACAGGTAGGTAGCCATCTTTACCGGGAGGTGGGTGGGTGTTTGGGAGGCCTGCACTACAACTCCCACCAGGCCCCCTTGTCCCACAGCTGAGCAGGATGGAGCACTGCCCACACCCAGAAGCATGCCTCAGCCATTGTGTGCTACACCCTCACCTAACAGGTAGGTAGCCATCTTCACCGGGAGGTGGGTGGGTGTTTGGGAGGCCTGCACTACAACTTCCACCAGGCCCCCTTGTCCCACAGCTGAGCAGGATAGAGCACTGCACCCACCCAGAAGCATGCCTCAGCCATTGTGTGCTACACCCTCACCTAACAGGTAGGTAGCCATCTTTACCGGGAGGTGGGTGGGTGTGTGGGAGGCCTGCACTACAACTCCCACCAGGCCCCTTGGCCCACAGCTGAGCAGGATGGAGCACTAGTCCCACTCATAGGCATGTGACGTCTGTGCAGCCGCACATGACACCATGCCACTTAGTCCACAGTCACCAACACAAATAATGCAAAACAGTTGTGTTGTAGTCACCATGCACAAGTCTCTGTTCAAAATTGACCCACATTGTGTACACTGTGCCAGGCATCACACACTGCAACACTAACAACGATCATGCTGCCCTGCAGCAGTGTCTGGCCGTTTGTATGGCAAAGTGAAAATCACCCATGTCATACCACAGTGTTGCAATGTAAACAGTGGAAGTGCAGTGCACCCAAAAACTACACTGCAGCTGGGACTCACAATGCTAGACTAAGCAGATCCCAAATGTCCTGCAACACACCCAGCTACCACAGTGCTGCACTGAATTGCAGAACAGCACCTTGTCTGAATTAAATTGTCAAAGGTGTCTTGTTTGGACCACCAATGTGTGTATGCATTGACAATGTTCACATCTCACACTGTCTGTCTGAACAGTGCTGGTATAGTCTGGCCCCAAAACCATACATTGTCTGCACAGGGCTGAGTACATCTCACACACACACCACTGTTGACCACAACATGTCAGTGTATGGATGCCCTGGAACAACTGCTACACCAGTACTGGGCTCATGTTCTCAGGTCCACAAATACCATGAAACCATGACAGTGTGGAAATGTATGCTGGGTGAGATCTTCACCCTGCTGTATGTCACCACTGTGCTACGAGACCATACCCCTTGCCCTATTGTGCCTTCAAATGTCGGGGGAGTGAACCCCACAGCCAGATAGCTGGGACAACAGTGATGGGGGCTATACCCCATGACCAAATGTAATCTGAAATCAATGGGTACAAAAAGCCACACACACATCATGCTCACCACACGCACATTCCATCCAAAGA
This sequence comes from Calotriton arnoldi, assembly GCA_963921515.1. NCBI lineage: Eukaryota > Metazoa > Chordata > Amphibia > Caudata > Salamandridae > Calotriton > Calotriton arnoldi. Next base: position 529,552 of record CAWUFW010012387.1, on the reverse strand, counting down.
TTACTACCAAGTCACATAGCCATGTCATTGCTCACCTTCACCCCAAACGGTAGTTAGCCATCTTCACAGTGAGACGGTGCAGTGTGTTTGGCTATCCGTCCCACACAATGCAACATGCATGCTGTTCCACCACTATGGAGGTTGGGACACTACACCCCCAATAAGAAGCATGTGGCAGGCAATGTATGCTACCCACCCAACTCACAGGTAGGTAACTGCATCTCACAGGTTGGGGTGTGTGGGGCTGGGAAGCTTGCACAACAACTCACACGGGCCCACCTGACCGCCAGCACACAAGACCCATTACTTCCAGGCACCAACATGCATGTGTCAGTCATTGCAATGTACACTTCAAAAGAACTGGCATGTGGACATATCATGCTGACTTGTCCCACACTGGACCAAGATGGAAGCCCTCATCCTACACACACGGAGAGGTCTCACAAATACAAGGAAAACACAGCAAACACAACATATCAACAGCCACAACATGCAGCCAGATATGCATTTAAAAAAACATGTTGGCATGGGACACCAGGCCTCTCAATGCACAACTGCACACCCAGAGAGCATTGGCAACTATAGTGTGCACACACCTAAGAAAATGAAACTGTGACAGCAACCAAAGTGTGAATGACTGAAACACATGTCGATGGAACTCCGAGCACAACCATGCACACTACTACATGCCATCTGACAGTAGCAGTGGTCCAGACCACCTAGGATCTAATTAAAGCAAACTTAAGCATGTCTGGAATTGCAAATACAGATATCTACACCACATTGAAAAGGTATGCATGAAACTACAATGCTCACTCACTGTGCAGAGAGAACCGCTACAAGGGCTCTACAAGTGACACATACGCGTAAATGGATGACATATGATAGATCAATAACAGGATGCCAACATGAGACTGTCAATGTCAAAAAATTATATTGTGCATGTCATGTCTTGACAACTCCCAATATGGACAAGTAATGTATGTACCACAACAGCTTGCAATGCATCACTGGATGTTGGTCAATGCTAATTTGTACAGTGAACAACTGCTGGATGTACAAACAGTTGATGTAACACTGCTAACACAAACTTTGATGGGTGCAACACAATGACCATTTCTCATCTGACCCACAGGTGACCAAGAACTCACTGCAGAGGATGACACCACCCTGCAGAGCCAGTCCACCCCCCCGGAACAGAGACAACTGGATGAGGACTCCCTGGAGTCATTGGATGAGGAGCTCCACGCTGGCCCATCTGGTGTGGCAGGCCGCAACCAGTCCCAGGCACCCATTGCCCCCCAACCACATCAGCTGCAGCCCCTGACCATCCTCTGACAGCTGCTGTCACGGCCTGTGTGTCAACCACTACTACCACCACCACCACCACCACAGCTGTCTGCAACACCCTCCCTGCCCCAGGGGTTGAGCATCCCACCACATAGACTGCGGAGGCCAGGGAGAGGATGCAGCGGGCCAATGTGAGGACCGGACAGGACCGTGGCAGCAGTGCAGCTGGTCGGGACAGGCTCATGCAGAGGGGGACTGATCCTGGGACGGAAGCCCTGGGCCACATCGACAGAGTCCTTGGGGCATACCAACAGGCCCAGGGACGAATGGGCCGGTTAGAGGAAGAATCTCGGGAGCACCTCCTGCTGCTGAGGTCCATGGACACACGCATGGGACAGATTGTGGACCTCTTGGGGCAGCTAGTGGCGGTTCTGAGGGACAGGCAAGTGCAACATTCTACCCCTCTGCCTCCCCCGTTGGGCAGCAGGATGACACTTCATCATCCTCCCCTGCGTCCACAGAGGGGGTGAGTCCTCAGACACCACTGCCCCTGCAGCAGTGGCCCCTCCAGTGAAGCGCAAGAGGGGCCGTCCAAGGAAAGGCCAGGGGGACTCACGTGCCCAAGCACCTGCCAAACGCCAGTCCCCGAACCAGCCATGATGGCAGACCACTGCACCACTGCATTGACCTTTTGGACTATCCTTCACCACACTGCCATGTGAATGGCATCCATCTGTTGGACTGGGTCTCCACATCATTGTGGGGACTACTCAAGTATCTCATTTACCATGACTGTCAACTCACTTCTTCAATTCCCCCTTCACATTTTCTCCACCCTTGCATGTCACAGTTGTAAATAAATACACCTTACACACATGTTGTTGTGTCTACTCCGTCTTTAATACAGGATGTGCAACCTTCACCGTGTAGGACATGGTCCAGGGGAATGGAATGTAGGTAACAAGTGAGATGCTGAAGGGACCTAGGGAAAACCGCAGAACAAGAGTCACTTGTATGGGTGTGGCATTGCACACATCACACAACACTTGTCAACAAGGTACTCAGATCTACAAACTTTACACAGAGCAACAGTCACCATAGAGACAATCTGCATCGCACTAACCAATCACACATACATTGGCAGGCAGCAATGAGTCAACACCAAGCTGCAGTCAGCAAGCTCACATACACCCACACAGCAACAGCAACACCATCAGACCATTTCGTCCCTTCTACATCGTCACTCACCTTCAAGTGAAGTAGCGGGTGATGAGCTGTCGACGCATGTCGACCCCTTCCTCCTCTCCACTGCCCTCGTCACTGGATCCGGCTTGATTTGCAGGCGGCGGCCTTGGCTGCTCATCATCGTCATCCAGGATCAGGGGTATTGCCTTGCGAATGGCCAGGTTGTGGAGCATGCAGCATGCCACCACTATCTGACACATCTTCCCTGGCGAGTACATAAGGGCCCCCCCAGTATGGTCCAGGCACCGAAATCTTGATTTCAGGAGACCAAATGTCTGTTCTATCACACGCCGTGTCCTCCCATGGGCATCATTGTATCGCACATCAGCTGGCGTGACGGGGTTCCGCAATGGGCTCAGCAACCACGGGCGGTTTGGATATGCCGAGTCACCTGGGTGTGAGAGACACAGATTAACCTTGCAGTCCCAAAATGCAACACAACAGCATGTCACACACACACACCACTCTAATCCACTATACATACTCACCCACAAGCCATGCATGCTCAGGAAGCAGATTGGCCATCAACTGAGGAACGATGCTGCTGCGCAAGATGTGGGCATCATGTGCTGAACCGGGAAACTTGGCACACACGTGTGAGATGATCATGTCCGCCAGGCACACCACTTGAACATTTACCGAGTGTGAATGCTTCCTATTGCGGTAAACCTGTTCACGTGCCTGTGGTGGCACAAGCCCAACATGTGTGCAATCAATTGCACCAATGACATGGGGGATATGTCCAAGGGCATAGAAATCGCCCTTCACAGCCACCAACTCAGGCCCCTGGGAAAATGGATATATCTGTCTTTGTACAGCATCATGGCCGACAGGACATCCCTCAGCACCATGCTGAACATCGGCTGTGACATCCTGCCTGCACTTGCGACCGTGTGCTGGAATGAGCCCGTTGCAAAGAAATGCAGGCATGCCATCACCTTAGATGTTGCGGTGAAAGCTGTTGGATATGTCTGACGTGGCTGCAGGTGGGGCTCCAACATGGCACATAGGTTCTGCAGGGTTTGTCGGTCCAGTCTGAATTTGCGGATTATTTCCTCATTCTCCATGTCTGCCAGGACTGTGAACGGACGATGGATATTGTGCCTCCTCCTCCTCCTCGGACAGATCACAGTGCACAGATGTCAATGCAGAAGACCATGATATGTGCATCACATCAATTTCTTCTACAGACACATTCCCAAGTCTTACAACATGCACCATTAACCGACAGGGCACTTCACAAGTAGGTTCACATCAGGTACACTACTCGTACACCTGTCCCCTTACCAGCAGCAATTATCTGTGCACCCCTCCAGCTCATTCGCATGCACAGTGTGATATACTAACAGATATGTGTGCATACCTGTGAGTATGACCCCCAGCATATGTTAATAATTGCAATACTACCCGAACACACCATGTTGCTGGCCCTGATACACCTCCCAACACAGGTTGCACATGGCACACATCAACTACACACTGACCACCGGCTGAGCATGGGGGACACGTGTGTGCATGTGCATTGGACAATGTGCCAGTTGCTGATGCCCCTAGTCCAGTCAATGAGACGACATTGTGCGTTACATTGCACACACAGACATTGACCATTATCTCCATATGCTATGCAACACATTAACTGGACAGTCTACATTTCTTACACAGCACATGTGACATGTGCGAGTGTATGTGCCCATGCAATGTATTGGCGACCCATATATGGTATGTGTTGGTGACGTGGAGTGACATGTCCCTTTTGTGCATTTGCCCTCATGAGGACCCTTCAATTGTTGAGACACTGGGCATTGTACATGTTGGCCTATGCAGAGAGCTGGAGGACACGTTAGGTGCAGCACAGCTACTCCACAACTCCATTAACGCTCACTCCAGGCACTGTCTAGCAGACATATGGCGGTGCCTACCGCCTGGCCACTGAGGTGTGTCACCGCCCATAACCCATGCACGATCGCGGGAGACACCGCCAGATATGTATGTGACAATAGCGGTCACCATGCACCGCTCCCCAAATCACGGTCACTCCAGGCACTGTCTGGCAGACATATGGCAGTGCCTACCGCCTGGCCACTGAGGTGTGTCACCGCCCATAACCCATGCACGATCGCGGGAGACACCGCCAGATATGTATGTGACAATAGCGGTCACCATGCACCGCTCCCCAAATCATGGTCACTCCAGGCACTGTCTGGCAGACATATGGCGGTGCCTACCGCCTGGCCACTGAGGTGTGTCACCGCCCATAACCCATGCACGATCGCGGGAGACACCGCCAGATATGTATGTGACAATAGCGGTCACCATGCACCGCTCCCCAAATCACGGTCACTCCAGGCACTGTCTGGCAGACATATGGCGGTGCCTACCGCCTGGCCACTGAGGTGTGTCACCGGCATGGACCATGCCCTTGCAGCCAATGGGAAGCAGCCTCGCGGTAGCCTGATGCGAGTTTGAAAATCGCGGTAGGCGTGCACCACCCGCGGAGGCGGTCACTGGAGGCATTCAAAAGATGCACCACCGCGGTAGCGTGCACATGCATCCTACGGTGTGTCACCGGCATGGACCATGCCCCTGCAGCCAATGGGAGGCAGCCTCGCGGTAGCCTGATGCGAGTTTGAAAATCGCGGTAGGCGTGCACCGCCACCACGGAGGCGGACATTGGATGTATTTGAATGAGGCAGACCTGGTACACCAATTGCAGCACCCTGGGACCACTGACACAGCCCCAGGGGCCTATATATGTGTGGGAGGGCGCACCACATTCCCACAGCTACCAGGGACTGCTGACTGACAACCCTCCACCTGCTGCCTCAAGGGACTGCTGGCTGCCACCCTGCACCTGCTGCTGCTGCCTCAAGGGACTGCTGGCTGCCACCCTGCACCTGCTGCTGCTGCCTCAAGGGACTGCTGGCTGCCACCCTCCACCTGCTGCCTCAAGGGATTGCTGGCTGCCACCCTGCACCTGCTGCTGCTGCCTCAAGGGACTGCTGACTGCCACCCTCAACGTGCTGCTGCTGCCACATGTCCATTGTGATGTCGAGGACTCAGAAGATCCGTGACAGTCCCTTCACCAGTGAGGAGCTTGGGGTCCTGGTAGACGGGGTGCTTGCACAGTACCCAAGGCTTTATGGCGGCCCTAATGTCGTGGTAAGTCTCCCAGACTGTGAGTGAGAGTGCAGGGTGTGCACACGTGGGGTGGAGGTGCTTCGGTATGTGTCAGTGGTTGTGGGGCTCTGACATGCACTGCCTATCATGTTTACTACAGCGGGAAGGGCTTGGTGGGCTCTTTCACACGTTACCCTGCATGCCTATCCTGAGTAGAGGGACATGTCCTGTAGTGTCAGCCATACAGTGCAGCTGCATTTTGGTGATGCAGGAGTCTGGCCAGTTAGCATTTGTGTGAATGGCTGTGTTGTTCCCAATTAACCCACTCAGTGTCAGTCGACCTGCCCTGCACAGTCCCCACCGAATGCCACATGTCCACATCACTGCATGTACAGTGTGTACCATGTGTGTTTGGCTCACGCCTCTTCATCTAAGTCCCATCTCTGCCATGTAGATTGCACAGGAGCAGGCGTGGGAGAAGGGTGTGTGTATGACAGTTGTTGTCACTCTATGTGAGTTCCAAGACACAGTGAGGCTTTCACAGGGCTAGGACACTTAGGTCTGCGCAGTGTTGGACACAGTGAGTCCACAACATGACACATGTTTTGCTGTCTTCTCTATGTGTAGTTGTAGGTAACTGCAGACAGTAGCTGCATGCAGACTACATGTTGCTTGCTGTGTTGGTATCCTGCATGTGAATGGGATGTGGAGGTACTGTGTCCACCATCGAACATGCATGCCTGTACGTCTGATTGACCAATGACATTGCACCATGTTCAGTGCAATTGTTGGCTATGTGACAGTTCTAGCTGGAGTTTTGGATGAGTCAGTGTCGTGCTACTGCATTTTCGTTGTGTTGTTATTGTGCACTGTGTCACTGGAACATCACCCCTCTTGTCTCCCATGCCTGCAGCTGAAGGTCCACCAGCGTAAAGCCGTGTGGAGGGCCATTGCCTCCAGAGTCCGGGATCTGGGTGTGTCAAACCGAAGGCGCACCCACTGTCATAAAAGGTGGGACGACATCTGCCGGCTGAGCAAGAACGTGGCCGAGATGACGCTGGGGCTGCTCCCTCGGACTGGCAGGTTGGCTAGGCGCAGCATGACACCACTAATGGCCCGCATCCTGGCTGTCACACAACCTGAGCTGGACAGATGACTGAGGGAGCATCAGCAGCGAGCCAGGGGTGAGTATGTGTTGCAGGCTGCCTTTGGCTGGGAGTGGGTGCATGTGTCTACAGAGTGTGCAAATTGTCAGCTGTGTGACGTTGGTTGTGTGGTGCAATGTTTTGTGAGTGGCCTCTGTGCTGGGTGTATGTGCCATGCTTTTCCCCAAACGGCGCTTCATGAAGTGAGTTTTAGCACTGTGCATCTCTCTTACATTTGGAGTTGTGGCCTTCAGGTACCTTCTGCTGTGGGGTAGGGTGTGAATTCTGATGGATGGGAATGCCAGTGTGCCAACTGTGAATGCGTTTCAATGAATGCGTGCAATTCCAGACCTCAGATGTCTGCCAGTCAGACATCTGAGGCCAATGTGCAACAGTAGATGTGCCCATGGACTCGATATGGTGGATGGCATGTGTGCAGGGTCATTGTGGGCTGGTATGTTGTAGTCTGTGTGGTCCCCTACTGCTCCACACATGTAGGTGATGTGCACCATGTCGTGGTGTTCATCCTTGCCAACATCGGGACAGTGTGTGTGCACAGGCCATTTTGGGGCTGTGTCTGATGTGAGCCAACTGCAGGATGGTGTGCTGTGTGAATCACCTGGGGCACTTATGGCAGGACGTGTGCCGGACATGCACCGTTGTGCAGGAATTTTGGGTGTCAAGATATATGTGTGCACAGGGTGGCATGCAATGTGCTGCACACCTCTTCCTAGGATGCAGATGTATTGGCACGTGTTAGTTCTGTGATGCCACTCATCTCACAGTACTTCTCTCTCCTATGCAGCATCTCCCGTATGTGCAGAGGGAGAGGGGACGGACACCAGTGGTGAGGCTTCCACTGCAACAGCCGCACCGGAGCTGACTGACACAGATGTGACCAGCGCCGAGGAGGGGGACAGGAGTCTGCTAGAGGATTCACAGCTGGAGACACAAAGCTCTACCTCATCTGACGCCAGCGGTGACACATCCATGTTGGGGGTACAGGGAACGGGGACTCTGCCTCCTCTTCCGCCACACAGCGTCCAGTGCCCAGCCTCCCTTCAACCTCCACTGGTGCTGCCAGTGTCCGCACGAGTAGGAAGGGAAGAGTCACCTTCACCCCAGGCACAGCTGCCCTAGCCCTTGTCAGCCCTGCTGCCCTCAGTGCAGAAGCAGTCGAGCTATTGCGCCAACTGTGTGTGGGGCAGACAGCACTTCTCAATGCCTTCAAAGAGCACGACAAAAAGTTGGGGCAGGTTATAGCTTTCATGGAGGGCTTACATTCCGACGTAGGTGGGCTACACTGGACTGTGCAGTCCTTGTCATCAACTGTGACAGCAGCCCTGCAACAGGCACATAGTCAGGGAGCGGCTCCCAGCACTCGGTCCGGCCCCGTGTCACTGTGCACCTCTGATGACAGTGACAATGCCCAACGGACCCCAAAGTCCCGATACAGAACCCGCAGCACACAGGAGCAGCAGCAACCCAAGCGTACTAGGGCACAGACACCATCCCCACATAAGAGTAAGGCCACCCCAGAGCGCAGAGAGAAAAGCCCATCAGGCGACAGCAAGGGCCACAAAGCAGAGAAAAAAGCATCAGGGTCACAGGCCTCACCTTCCTCCCCTGCCAAAGACTCTCCTGTCCCAAAGACGTCTCGCAGAGGCAAAAAGACAGTTTCCACACACACTGAGAAGGTGTTGCCTGCAAACATTACACAGGATGAGGGCCCCATGGATAATCCATCCTTGACCTCCACTCCCATCCCAAGCCCTGTGAAGCCAGCACGGGAGGACACTGTAGGGGGCAAAGCTGGTGGACAGAGGGAGGCAGGGCGGCGGCAAACACCAGGCAAGCGCACAGCGGGTTCCAGCATGTCCCCAGAGGGGGGTCACCATCCACACCAGAATCAGCTTTGGTGTTGGGGTCACCTGTTGTGTCTGCCACAGTTCCCCTCAATCCCCAGACAGGGAAGCCTTTCAGGATCCCCAAGAAGTGGAGAGGCACCCCTCCACAATCTCCGGCACACACTGTGTCTCACCAGGGCATGAGTCCACCTCCCCGGGCCACCACCCCACCTGGTTCAAGCAGCCCCCAGCTACCACATGCACAGTTGGCTCTTCCACAGTTGTTACTCCCACTGCCCAGGGTAGTCCGCCAACAGACCCCAACACACAGTCAGCTCCAAGTCCGACAGACAGCCCCATCTGAGTGGTGGTCACCCTCACACACCTGTCTGTCCACAGGGGTGCGTGTGATGCCCATTGTCAGGCCCATTACTCTGTTGCTGGGCATGGCATGGTAGAGTTGCATACATTCCCTGTGTAGCTTCTGATGTAACTACTCTGCACATTGTACTTGCCTTGTGTTTCACTGCTGTGTGCCCCCTGCCTGTGCAGCTTCTCATGGACTCACTCTGCACTTTGTCCTGCCCACTGGCCTTGCTGTTCACTGCTGTTTGCCACTTGCCTGTGCAGCTTCTGATGTAACTACTCTGCACATTGTACTTGCCTTGTTGTTCACTGCTGTTTGCCCCCTGCCTGTGCAGGATCTCATGTACCTCACCTGCACTGTGTCCTGGCCACTGGCCTTGTTGTTCACTGCTGTGTGCTCCCTGCCTGTGCAGCTTCTCATGGACTCACACTGCACATTGGACTGGCCACTGGCCTTGCTGTTCACTGCTGTGTGCCCCCTGCCTGTGCAGCTTCTCATGGACTTAATCTGCACATTGGACTGGCCACTGGCCTTGTTGTTCACTGCTGTTTGCCCCTTGCCTGTGCAGCTTCTCATGTACCTCACCTGCACTGTGTCCTGGCCACTGGCCTTGTTGTTCACTGCTGTTTGCCCCTTGCCTGTGCAGCTTCTCATGTACCTCACCTGCACTGTGTCCTGGCCACTGGCCTTGTTGTTCACTGCTGTGTGCCCCCTGCCTGTGCAGCTTCTCATGGACTTAATCTGCACATTGGACTGGCCACTGGCCTTGCTGTTCACTGCTGTGTGCCCCCTGCCTGTGCAGCTTCTCATGGACTCACTCTGCACATTGGACTGGCCACTGACCTTGTTGTTCACTGCTGTTTGCCCCTTGCCTGTGCAGGATCTCATGTACCTCACCTGCACTGTGTCCTGGCCACTGGCCTTGTTGTTCACTGCTGTGTGCCCCCTGCCTGTGCAGCTTCTCATGGACTCACACTGCACATTGGACTGGCCACTGGCCTTGCTGTTCACTGCTGTGTGCCCCCTGCCTGTGCAGCTTCTCATGGACTTAATCTGCACATTGGACTGGCCTCTGGCCTTGCTGTTCACTGCTGTGTGCCCCCTGCCTGTGCAGCTTCTCATGGACTCACTCTGCACATTGGACTGGCCAGTGGCCTTGCTGTTCACTGCTGTGTGCCCCCTGCCTGTGCAGCTTCTCATGGACTCACTCTGCACATTGGACTGGCCAGTGGCCTTGCTGTTCACTGCTGTGTGCCCCCTGCCTGTGCAGCTTCTCATGTACCTCACCTGCACTGTGTCCTGGCCACTGGCCTTGCTGTTCACTGCTGTTTGCCCCTTGCCTGTGCAGCTTCTCATGTACCTCACCTGCACTGTGTCCTGGCCACTGGCCTTGTTGTTCACTGCTGTTTGCCCCTTGCCTGTGCAGGATCTCATGTACCTCACCTGCACTGTGTCCTGGCCACTGGCCTTGTTGTTCACTGCTGTTTGCCCCTTGCCTGTGCAGCTTCTCATGTACCTCACCTGCACTGTGTCCTGGCCACTGGCCTTGTTGTTCACTGCTGTTTGCCCCGTGCCTGTGCAGGATCTCATGTACCTCACCTGCACTGTGTCCTGGCCACTGGCCTTGTTGTTCACTGCTGTTTGCCCCCTGCCTGTGCAGCTTTTCATGTAAATACTGTGCATATTGAAATGCCCACTGGCTTTGCTGTTGCCCAAATTTGTTGGCTCTATATGCAAATTGTGAATAAACACAGTTGGTCCTGCAGTGAGTTGTGTCAGTGTCCTTCCTGAATAAAGTTGTTTCTGTGTGTGCATGGTTTACTGTGTCACAGGCTCAGTATGCCACTTCGACATTGCCAATGGGTTGTGTCACATTTCAATTTTTTGCAGGGGTGGGAGGCATTTCATTTCTACATGACTGTGATACTTATGGGTGCAGTGCAGGTGGTTGGCAATGAAATCTTGTAGTCATCTTCCTTCTTGGCTCATGTTATCTGTGGTGGACACATGTCAGGTTTGTGGGCAATGGCAGCACAGGGTGGGAGTTTGGGCACAGGCTTACAGGCAGGCAGGCCAGGGTCCTGGGGTCTGTGTGAGCTTCCTTTCTGTGTGCCAATCAGTGTCGGTGTATGGACATCTTGTGGTGATGAGTTATCCAGGTCCCATGGCGTACTTCCAATGTGTGCACTTGGGTGGTGGAGAAGTGTATGGTGTGAAGGGGGTGACTTTGTTGTGACTGTGGATGTGTGTGCACATGCATTGTCAACTACTGCCATGTGTGACCCTGGAGTGGTGTGCCTGTATGTGTACTTGTTTAGCCCTGTTGTTGTGTTTTATGCACATGCCAGTATTGTGTGTTGCTGTTGTGGGAGGAGGTATGTGTGACATATCCTACTTGTGCTTGGCTGTCATGTAGTGTGTCACTGGGCCCTGTGTGTTGTGCAGCAGACATTGTCTTGTCCAGTATTTGGATGCCTATGTGTGGCTGGTCAGTGTTTGAGTTCAGGGCCTTCCTTACATCCCTGTGCCTATACATGGGTGTCCTTGCTGTCTCCAGGAGTTGTTGCATTGGGGTGACCGTGGTTTGTGTTGACTGACTGTGTCAGCCATGTGTGCTGTGATGGGCTGTGTGTGTTCTCACATGTGTCTTGTCTTGCATGTGCATCACACATGCTTGATGGTTGTGTCACTGCCCTTCCATTTGTGGGCACCTCACTTTGGCTTTCCTATATGTTGTCCTCCATTACTGCTGGCATGTGGTGTGTGTATGTAGCTGTGAGTCAGGGTGTGTGTGTGTGTGTGACTTGTCAGGTAGTGTGTGCAGTGAAGTGTTTGGTCCTCATCTGTGTGTGTGTACATTTTGTGCCTGCCCTCAGTGTTCTTGGCTTGTGTGTGATGTTGTTGTGGTGTGGTGTTGGCTGGGGCCTGGGCTTCTGTGCTATGTGTTCCTTTGCAAAGGGTCCTGCTGTGGCTGTATATGCAGTTGTTGGGACGTGGGGCATGGTGTGGCTGTAGTTGTGTGGTTGTTGTGCAGGAGTGGCACTTGTGAGGCACATGTTGTGTCCCTTCAGGGAGGTAGCTGGTGTGTTGTGGATGGAGTTGTGGCTCTGTGCAATTTGTACGGTGCCCTTGGCATGCGCTGGCCCTGTGCTCTGCGTTGTGTGCATGGTTTCATGCACACTGACCGCGGCGGTGACGTGACCGGGACATTTGTTCATGAATGCGGTACATGGGTGGGCAGTATGTGGCGCGATGTTTTTGTTACAGGTGGGACATGTGTGTGTGCAGTGATGGCTGTGTGCCTGTCCCCACAGGGGTGTGTGGTGTTCCCATGCGATGTTTTTCCCCCCTGGAGCTGTGTATTGTGTTACTTGCACTGTTGTGTCTGTACGTACCTGCGGTGGCGTCTGTGGCGGTGGATAACTTGCAGGTGGTGGATCATGTACAGCACCGGGAAGGCGTGTAGGGCGGGATCCATCGCGGTGTGTCCCGGGTGTTTCTTTTCTGTCTCCGCTGTGATGTCTCTGCCGTCTTTCGCTGTGCAGTTTCTCCGTCGCGGTGCGCTGCCCTGTTTCCGGCATCGTGATATCTTCGGCATACGGGACGTCATTCCGCACGGCGGTGTGTGGTGATTGGCTCACTCCGCCGCGGTGGCGGGCGCTGTTCGATGGCGGTCGGCGTCACACCGCGGCGGACGGTAAATGCCTATGTTTTCCCATCCTAATATGGCGGCCGTGAAGACCGCTGCTGGCGTGCGGAAAAAGGCATTTTTCCACACCGCCGCCACCGCGGTCGTGCCTCCACCAGACATCCTAATAGACCCCTAAATTTGGATAATTTTGAATTTTAAAATTGTTTAATTTTAATTATGATTTAGAATGTAATATTTATATTTTTGAATTTTTGTGAGAAGGGGTGTCTTAAATTTTTATTAATAATTTTTTTAATAATTGTCTTTTTTTATCTTTTTTTATTTCTATTGAAATTTTTGGTGTAAATTTTTTAATTTTTGATAAAAAAAATGTAATGTTTTTTAATATTTGTTTTTTCATAGTTTTTAAATATTTTATATTTTTACATATTTGAAATTTTTAAAAATATGTAGCATTTTCCTTTAGTTTTTTTATTTTGGAGTTAGGAATAGCAATTTTCGAGGGGTTTATTATCCAGCACTTTCTTTGAGTTTAGTTGGTTTTGGAGTTGGAATAGTAATTTTTTGGGGTTTATTATCCAGCACTCTCCCTGTGTTTAGTTGGTTTGGGATTTGGAATAGTAATTTATTATGGTTTATTATCCGGCACTTTCCCTGAATTTAGTTGGCTTTGGAGTTGGAATAGTAATTTTTTTGGGTTTATTATCCAGCACTTTCCCTGAGTTTATTTGGTTTTGGAGTTGGAATAGTCATTTTTTGGGGTTTATTATCCAGCACTTTCCCTGAGTTTAGTTGGTTCTGGAGATGGAATAGTAATTTTTTTGGGTTCATTATCCAGCACTTTCCCTGAGTTTAGTTGGTTTTGGAGTTTGAATAATAATTTATTATGGTTTATTATCCAGCACTTTCCCTGAGTTTAGTTGGTTTTGGAGTTGGAATAGTAAGTGTTCTGGGTTTATTATTCAGCACTTTTTCTGAGTTTAGTTGTTTTTGGAGTTGGAATAGTAATGTTTTGGGGTTTATTACCCAGCACTTTCCCTGAGTTTAGTTGGTTTTGGAATTGAAATAGTAATTTTTTTGGGTCTATTATCCAGCACTTTCCCTGAGTTTAATTGGTTTTGGAGTTCGAATAGTAATTTATTATGATTTATAATCCAGCACTTTCCCTGAGTTTAGTTGGTTTTGGAGTTGGAATAGTCATTTATTATGATTTAATATCCAGCACTTTCCCTGAGTTTAATTGGTCTTGGAGTTGGATTTTTTTGGGTTTATTGTCCAGCACTTTCCCTGAGTTTAGTTGGTTTTGGAGTTGGAATAGTAATTTATTATGGTTTATTATCCAGCATCTTCCCTGAGTTTAGTTGGTTTTGGACTTAGGAATAGTACATTTTTATTGTTTATTGTGTAGTTTTTTAAAGAGTTTATATGTACATTTAAATAAAAAAGGAGACGTATGTTAGTTTTTATTGTTAATGTTTTTATTTGCAAACACATGTATTTCTTTTTGGTTCGCAATTAAATTGATTATATTTAGTTTTCTTATACAATTTTTGACAATATTAAAAACATGATTCAGAAATTTTGATATTATTCAGAATTTATTATGGAGTATAGTATATTTGTAACATATATTTTTCATGTACATTTGCAAAATTAAAAAATATATTTTTACATGCATATTTTTTTAACAGTTTTGAAAAATGGTAAATTTTCTGAAGAATAGACATGTAATAGTAAAGTAAATATATTTTTAGTTCTTTAATTATAAACACTTTGGGGCTTATTAGGATGGTGGTCGGAAAACCTCCCCGACCGCCATGGTAGCTGGAAAAGACCGCCCGCATGGACCGCGACATCACCGCCGGTCGAATTACAAAGGCCCGCATTTGAAATCTGACTGCGGCGTTCTGATCGCGGGCTTTAACATTGCGGCGGTTGCTGCTGCACGCAGCACCGCCGCGATGTCCAAATGAGCATGTCCTGCATTTCCCTGCACTGCGTGGCAGGCACTACACAGTGCCTGCCACCTGGTACAGGGAAATGTAGGGGGGGACCACGGGTACCCCCCCATTGCACCCACACCCCCCCAAAACATTGGGGGCCCGCAACGGGCCCCCGGAAGACAATCTCCGCCTGCCTTTCCATGGCGGTTTGACCGCTGCGGAAAGGCTGGCTACCGCCGGCATCATAATCCTGCCGGCAGAGCCTGCTCGGCACCGCCACCATTATCCCGGTCCTGCTCTGTCCGCAAGGCAGGAGTGCGGATGGCAACCCGCGGAAAAGCGGCGGTCGGAATTTCACACTGCAGCGGTCACCACCGCCATCCTAACCTGACCAGCGGTTTTCTGGCTTGCGATCGCGGGCGGATGTCCACCGCTGGACTGGTGGGCGCCACCAGCGGGTGCCACTGCCGGCCCGTCGGCGGCCATCCGTCCACCATCCTAATAGACCCCTTTGTTTTTTCTTATTTATTATTTTTTATGAGAAAAAGTAAATATTTTAGTACATTCGTTTTTAATTTTTTTTAATACATTTTATATAATTTTATTTTTGTTGTAAAATTATATAATATGTATTTTACAAATTTATATTTTGGACATATTTTTTTTAGTATATTAAATATTATTATTAAGAAAATAATATTTGATATATTAAATAATTACCTATTTTTTTTACAAATATATTTTTGTATCATTATTTTATAAAACATTGTTATATTGGTTGCAGATTTACAATAATTTTATTGTAATTTTATATTTTGAAGGTGAGTATATGAAACAAACACATTTTAATAGATATTAAATATCATATTTTTTGTTTTTTAATAATATAATATTTAATGTATATTTTACAATTTTTTGTACATTTTTTGAACATTTGTATACATTTTTTCCAATAAATAAAAATATACATTAATTTTGGGGATTTGTTTTATTATTTCTCCATTCTTGTCTATGGGGAGTCAGTCTTTTTCATTTTTATTCCGATGCCATTTTTATTTTACTTTTAAGGTAGTTTTATGGTGGGGCAAGGTAGTAGTAGTGTAGTTAGATTTGTTAGGAAGTTAATTGTTTGTTTTTGGTGTAGTTAGGTGTTGTTTTGGTAGTTAAGGGGCTTATTAGGATGGCGGCCGGAAAACCTCCCCGACCGCCATGTTAGCGGGAAAAGATCGCCCGCATGGACCGCGACATCACCGCCGGTCGAATTACGATGGCCCGCGGTCGAAATCTGACTGCGGCGGTCTGATCGCGGGCTTTAACATTGCGGCGGTTGCTGCTGCACGCAGCACCGCCGCGATGTCCAAAGGAGCATGTCCTGCATTTCCCTGCACTGCGTGGCAGGCACTGCACAGTGCCTGCCACCTGGTACAGGGAAATGTAGGGCGGGACCATGGGTACCACCCCAGTGCACCCACACCCCCCAAAAACATTGGGGGCCCGCAACGGGCCCCTGGAAGACAATCTCCGCCTGCCTTTCCGTGGCGGTTTGACCCCTGAGGAAAACCTGGCTGGCATCATAATCCTGCCGGCGGAGCATGCTCAGCACCGCCTCCATTATCCCGGTCCTCCTCCGTCCACAAGACAGGAGTGCGGATGGCAACGGGCGGAAAAGCGGCGGTCGGACCACCGCCATCCTAATCTGACCGGCGGTTTTCTGGCTTGCGATTGCGGGCGGATGTCCACCGCCGGACCGGCGGGAGCCACCGCCGACCCGGCGGTGGACATCAGCCCGCCATCCTAATTAGCCCCTTAGTGTTTTATGTGTTTGACGTAGTGTTGGGTAGAAATAGAGTGTTATGTAGTGTACGTTATGTGTTGTTTAATTATGTTATGTTGTATTTAATGTTGATATTAATGCTTGTGGGTATGTACATGTTGTTGTGGGAGGCTGTTCTTTTTTTTTTCTTTACAGGTTTTCCGTTTCGTGAACGGATGGTGCTGACGATGCGTTTATTTTTAAAAAAAGAAAAATTTATTTAGTTTCTGTGAAACAAGTTAATTTTTTACATTTCCTTTTATTTTTCGGGTTTGTTGGAGCGTTTCTTTTTTTTAACAAATTTTCGGGTTTTTGAGGGTTTTGTTATTGAGGGGATTGCTTTGTTGGAGCCTTTTTTCTACAGTTCTATTTTTGCGTGTTTTTTTAAAGCTAATTTTCAGGTTTTTGAGGGTTTTGTTATTGAGAGGATTGTGTCGTTGGAGCCTTTTTTCTACAGTTGCATTTTTGCATTTTTTTGGGCTTTCTTCTCGGATGGATTTGTTTTTTGATTTATCTACTATGGATTTGTTCGTTTTCGAGGACTGTCTACTGCAGCAAAACTGTAAGCTATATTTTATTATTATGGGTGGTAAATGTTTTTGGTTACATTTGGTTTGTTTGTTTGTTTTTTATTTTAATAATTATATTATGTCATATATTTATATGTACGTTTTAATTTTTAAATGACAAAATTATAATTATTAATTTAAAAAAGAGTAGAATTGTGTAGTTTAAATGTTTTGTGATTTTAAAATGCTTATGATATTAAGGATTGTTTTTTGTTTATAGTGTCGATTTAGCAATTATGTCTAGGTATTCTAGCCCATTGGTATTTGGAAATAGTTGAGTTTTATGTTGTATGTATCCATACATTGTTTTTGCTTCTTTACTGAGAGTAGGGCTGATTTTAGTTAGGGATTGCTCTAGCCTTAGCTCTTGATAGCTCTGTTCTTTTTTATGGCTTCTATTAGTTTGTGTAAGGTTGGTTTTCCTCTTCCTATTGTGGCTTGGAAGGCATTGTGCCATCCGTCCGCTGCGTTATTAGTTTTAGCTTTTTGAGCTAGAGTGCTATCGTAGACGTTCCACCAGGGGATTTGGAACTTTGGTTGTCTACGGTGCCCTGACCTATGTAACCTTCCCACCCAAGTGTCTTCAAAGTAGTCTAGGAAGGGAGTTAGTTTTGTTTCCTTTGCTTGGTAGAAAGGGCTTTCAAGAAGTATGTTATAGTGGTTGGCTACTTCAGTTGTTGGTACATCGGCTGGGGCTATTCATTTTTATTTGATAGGCAAAGTTGCTATTGGTGGCGTAATCTATACTTAGGGGCTGATTACGATGGCGGACGGACTGGAGTCCGTCCGCCATCGTGGTGGAGACCGGGACTGTCAGCAATACATGCGGCGGTCCCGCACACCAAATCAGGATGCGCAGGGCTGACGGTAGCAGCCCTTCCGCCATCGTAATCAGCCCCTAAGAGTAGATTTTTGTAGGTGTCTCCAGATACTTTGGTTGAAGTGATAATAGCAACCTTGTATTGTAGTGTGTGGGTATATTTTTAAAATTGACTGAATCATTGCTTGTTCAAAGTCTATGATTATTTGTTGTGGAAAGTAGTTGTCGATGTGTTGTTTTATTATTGTAAGGCGCTCTATGTAGTTGGTATTTTGCTTATTAGGGAGTAGTGCATATTTGAAGGGGATGCTTGTGTCTTCATATTCACCGTGGATGGCATATAGGGGCTCATTAGGATGGCAGAAGGCCCGCCACCGCCAGCCCGGCGGTGGCGGTCCCTCCGCCATCTGATTGCCTATTTCCCCCACCACATTAGGATGGCGGGGGAATCGTTCCGCAAGCGTGGCGGGCGCAAAGACCGCCCGCCACGCTTCCGCCACAGGCAATCCTTACGATTGCCTGGCGGAGCGGATAGGACCGGGGAAATGGTGGCGGTGCCTAGCAGGCACCGCCCGCCAGATTACAATGCTGGCGTCAGCCAGCCTTTCCATGGCGGTGGAACCGCCATGGAAAGGCTGGCGGAGGCTGGATTTGGGGTGTTGTGTTGGGGAGGTGTTGCTGCACTGGGGGGTACACATGGTACCCCGCTGCATTTCCCTGCACTGCGTGGCAGGCACCGCACGGTGCCTGCCACGTAGTGCAGGGAAATGCACAGCATGACAATTTGACATTGCGAATGGTGCTGCAGCCAGCGGCACCGTCCGCAATGTTAAATACCCTGGATGCGCCCGCCATACTGGCGGGACGCATCGTAATTGCCGTGGTAGGACCGCCACATGACTGGCGGGCGGTCCCAAACACCGCTACGATGGCGGGCGGAATCAGCCCCATAGTTGTTAAAATGGCTTGGGGCAGACTTTGAATGTGCCATCCATCATCCACGTTTCGCAGTTTTTTAGTTTTGTATGTTGTTGTTGGTGGCAAAGATGATAATTCGTTTTTCATGACTGTTATTGTCATGAAGAATGAATTTTTCATCTTTGTGGGTGACAGTGTATTCCGGTAAGATTTCTATTCCTGCAAAAGTTTGGGGGGTGGGTGGTGTTTGAGCAGTAGCTCTTTTAGTTCTGGCTAATAATCTTTTTAGAGTGGGGATGAATGGGAGTTGTCCTGTGACATGTTCAGGGACCCAAGTTAATACGTTTTTTAGTATTTCGATACTGGTCTGTTGGGAGCTGGTGCTTGCTTCTCTGATTGTTTCTAGAGCATCTCTGACCTCGATTTCTGTCACATTGGGGGCATAGTTGTGTTCCCTGACATTAACTACATTTGTTTCTACTGTTGTGGCTCTCCCATAGCAAGAATTGGAGTAGTATTTACTACATTTTCAATGAGTTTTGTTTCCAGTTATTTTTTTCTTGCTTATAAGTGTAGCCCATGTAGCACAGAAGTAGTTTTCCCTTTTGTGATGTGATGAATTTTGCTCCTTCTGCCATTTTATTTGTCTATTTGTGAATATATGTATATATATATTTATTAATTATAAGGTCTTGAACAGTAAACATGTTTGTATAATTATTATATTTGAAAATAAACTTACATTTGTCTTGCTTTAATTTCTAGTTGGATATTTTATCGATGGTCGTGGTTGGTTAACTGGTTTCTTTTTTTCTGTTGGTTTAAAAGCAAAATGTTATTTTTTATTAAAGTGTTAAATTTGATTTGATTATTTCGTTTATTTAGGGGCCTATTAGGGTGACGGTGCTGCTTACAGTAGCACCCGCCGCAATGTCAAATTGACATGTTGTGCATTTCCATGCTCAACGTGGCAGGCACCGCGCGGT
This sequence comes from Calotriton arnoldi, assembly GCA_963921515.1. NCBI lineage: Eukaryota > Metazoa > Chordata > Amphibia > Caudata > Salamandridae > Calotriton > Calotriton arnoldi. The sequence goes on along the minus strand of CAWUFW010012387.1, from coordinate 509,840 downwards.
GCCTGCCACCTTGTGCATGGAAATGGAGGGGGTACCATGGGAACCCCCCAAGTGCACCCCCCATCCCCCGGGGGCTCGCAACGGGCCCCAAAGCAATTCCCCACCAGCCTTTCCATGGCGGCATTTTACCGCACGCATCGTAATATGAATGGCAGTGTCTGCTGGGCACTGCCACCATATTAGGGGCCAAGTCCACCCGGCCGGCAATCGCAACGATTGCCGACCGGCGGAAAAGTGGAGGACGCACTTTGCGTCCGTCGCGATACCCCCCGCCATTGTAATATGGCGGGGGTATTACTCGTTACAATGGCGTAATGGTCGCCACCGCCGGCTCAGCGGTGGTGAACGTTACGACATCGTAATGAGCCCCCTAGTTCTTGTTACAAATCTTGGGTCGTGCCGAGAGCCAGCCACTTGTGCTATATATTCCTCCTCTTATGCAATGTGTCATGCTCCAGCTTGACCTCCTGCACTCATCCCTCCCTTTACCTAGAATGCCTCTGGGTTTTAACATTTTACCACATCCTAGTGTTTTGGCCACAATATTGCTTAGCAAGATGTTACATAGTTTCTCCTCTCTTGGTATGTTTTTCCTGGAGGTTGATAGCTGAGTTGTATTCAAGACAATATGTTGCTTCATGAGGAGTACCAATGTCAATCTACACTTTTGTCCCTGGCACACCTGACCTACAGGTTCATATATTTTACTATGTTATGATCTGCCCTCTAAAATAGATTTTTATTAGGTTTGGGACAGGGCAAATGGATGCATTAGTGCCACCTTAGTTAGACACAAGGCAGAATAAAAAGGCTTTTAAATTGTTTCCGATGGTCCCAAGAATAGGAAAGTGAATGACCATAATTAGCTGTGAGCCTGGAGAGAGTGAGAGACAGAGAGAGAGAGAGAGAAATGTGTTATAATCTAGTTGTTGGTTAATGCATCCTCCCTATTGTGGTTCTCTGTCTAGCTGCTCAGCCAATGGTGATGTCATTTAGAATGTTGAGAGTGTTTGTGTTGAAGGGAGAATCAGTTGGAGTGGATGGGCTAAGCAGCTAGGAGGCTTTTCCTGGTGGGGCATAATATGGATCATATCATCTTCCTGTAACCTGGAACCTATGAAGTAACTTGAAGAATAAATCTACAACCTTTTATATACAAGACCTCCCTGAGTATCATTCTTCATTGTAACACTGGCGACGATACTGAAAGAATCTGCGTGTGCTATCTGAATGGACTGGTACCTATGCAACCTAAAGTCAATAGAAACAGAAGAAGCAATTGGAAGAAGCTAGCTGGCAGCCCTGAGCCCCACCAGTGACCAAAAGACCGGTCAGCCCTAACCTGGGCCAAAAAGCTCTGCCAGAGTAAAGGAATTCAACTACCATCCCAGACTAAACAGCTTCAAGTCAGACATGAGAACTTTTTGTCTTTTTTTTTGCGTACATAGGATAAAAATCCATTGCGACCTATTATTTGAATTTTACTTTGTTATTTATATTCTGCGAGAAATACATTATTACCTAATTCCTAACTGGAGTGAGAAAAAATAGGTTTCAGGCAAACCCCACACTTTGGCTGCAGGCAATTACACATTTTCAGCTCTTTTATAACACACCTAGGATGATCCTACCTTATTAAATGTACTTGCTGAAAGTGTAAGATGTGTGTATTCGAACACCAAATAGCTGGGTTGACTTAACACAGGGTTAAATCTGGCATTCTATACGCAATAACTAGATTGTTTTCCCTTTTGCCACACAGGAATGTCATTGGCTGGCATGAGGCTGATTCTAAGCTCTTGTTACAGAATCTGCTGAAAATGTGAGCGGACTAAACTTTTTTGCATGCTCAGAGTTGGTGAAAGCTGCCTAAAACTTGCCAATAGATAGCAGCTGTGAAATCTATTGCGTTGGCCAATGTTTTTTTCAAATCTGCACCAGCAACGGTCCTCTTGAAACAAGTTTGTAAAAGTAGTCAAACATTCATGAAAGAAAAAGCCACTGTGCCATCTTCAAATACATTTTTTTCTTTACTGATTCAAAGATGGCTGCCATTAATACACATGCTTCATGGCAGCCATCTTTGTATGGGGTTTGTAAAATAAAATCCTTTCCTAAACTCCCTTTGTGCATGCAAATACACGTGCAGGTGATCTTCTTGGAATGAGAATTAAGATATCTGCTCGCTGATAGATTGGTGTGCGGCAACAGGGTGGGGGATGAAAGATGTGGTTAAGGGATAGGGGATTGAAAATAGTCACTCCCATGTACTGAAAAGTAAGTTCTGACATCAACAGTGGACAAATACATCTTCCGAACAAAACACTGGCCTGCTTCAGAGCATTTCAGTCTCACAAACACAGGGATAGGGAGGAAAGCCATAAAATTAGGGGCAAGGGAGTGAGCTGGACAACAAAGCCATTCAAATATGAGTGAGGCGCTGACAAAAAAGCTCACTCTTCAGTACATTACATGTACAGAAGCAATAGATCTTCTCCGGGAAGTTACTTCTGTCTGTGGCCAAGACCTAAAAATGGCAAACTGTAAAAAATGTTTACTTGTTTAGGCAAGCAAAAAATGCAGTTTGAGGCTGTTTAGTATTACCCCAGTACCCAAATGTCAAAATGTCATTTGTCCAGAGTTAAAAAAACAGAAACCAATTCAGGGAAATACAGTAACAAGGGGATTGCCTGTATTGTTAAATTTGATGTATCAAATATAGTTCGTGAGAGCCTGACTTCACCAATGTATTGAGCTAGACTTTGTTCAAGTAGAAGCAAACTAGTTTTCTGGTAAATGGTCCAAGAGGAGCATCTTTGCTACCCGTTTTGTGAGATGAAGCCAAATAAATTAAAACCTAAGGTTCCTCTGTTTCTGATTACAATTAGGATTAAGCCACGTGCTAATCTACCATAAACATGTCGAAAAATGTCTTTCCATTCACAAAAAGTTGGTGCTTAATTTGCAACCACTTTTTGTCAATGGAAAATTCGTAAATCAGGGCCGTAGGTAAGGGCTGAGAGGGCCAAGTTGGCATGCAGTGAAGTTGCTGGTGGCTTCGGTTCGGTAATATTCGGTTTAGACTGAAAATAACAGATGTACCTCAGTTCAATCTAGTGCAAGCAGCTCACAAGCGATGTCCACTGTGAATTCAGCTGCCTTGAATCGGTTTGACATGAGCTCCAAGTGAGACAGATTTGATCTGAAGTAAAAGTTTCAGGCAGGAGTAGGAATAGTTAAACATCTTTATTAGTTCGATAATCTTTTCCACAAATGACCCATACTGGAAGTACATATAGATAAATCAAGCTGAGGCTAGTGTCAGCCCGATGCCACTTGAGTTTGGTAAAACAATTTACAAATGGATATATCCTCCTGCAGACTTTTCACTTTATGAATATCCTTAGGGTGCCTGATTAGTCCAGAAAACCTTTTTCCCTAGCAATAGATCTACAGCATCATGAAGTGGATCCATTTGGCTTCAACAATGAAAGCAGATAGCAGTTTATATTAGGGGCCAGTTGGCACATTTTTGTTTTTCCTGTGCCTCATTGACACAGTCCAGTGCTCTCACTGTCTTCCTAAAGAAATTCCTCAGCTTTTTGACAGCAACTAGGTTAAATGCAGCTTCCTATGATTTCAGAGTTTAAACCCTGATGCAGATGCCCCAAAAGGATGTCCTTGTTAGACCCATATGACATCTCCATGTGGTGTCTTTGATCCACTCTCAACCCCTCGGCCTGCAAATTCTGTTCCTTGATGCACATGAAGACCATCAGAGAGCTGGTGACCAAGCTATTTTTGGCCAAAGACTGCTAGGACACACCAAAGCATTCCCCCTTCAGGTGACTCGACTGAAAGTGAGCCATCTCCAAAATTATCTTCCCGTAAAAAACACAAAGGTGCCATAGGAAGGAGAATTCCTCTTCTTCCATGTAAAGATATCCCTGCTCCTGGGACTGTTTGGAGGCTTGACACTGTTTTTCGATGCCGGACTCTTCCTCATTATGTGAGAAAATCCAGATTTTAAAAAACATACAATTGGAATTTCCGACTCCATCGCCTGGCTCGCTCAGGGCCAGGGCTTCTGGATGGCCATGCTGGATTTATTCAGGATGGCTGTGATACCCTCTGAGCCAATCCCCTTGGGTAAGCCCACTCCTGTGAGTTTCTTGACTCTGGTACCTCAGACCTTGATACCTCCAGAATCCACGGGGTGCAGCTCAAGCACCTAAAAGTGCCCTGCTTCGCAGCTCTGCCTGTTACGCCAATTCACACACTGCCACTTGGATGATCTCAGCTGACTTTAAAGATTTTAAAAGTGGAGCTTAAAGTGGATCTGAAGAAGAAAGTTAAGGCATGTTTTGATGATTAGCTCTTGGTGGAATATCTTCCTAGGACCCAGAAATTTTCCAAATAATAGAACATTTGGGTCTGACTCAGATGTCCATTCCTATGCCGGATAATGACTCTAGCAGTGCTGAAGATGATGACTCAGAGGTTGATAACTGCTTCGCCCTTAATAGAAAGATGTTAGTGTACATCTTAATTTACAAAATGCAAGTAGTACGGGTGTTTCTCCAGAAGAGGATAGCTTTTAACTCTCTGGCTCTCCTTTAGAAGAAGCCTTTGTTCACTACAGTGATGCAAAAATCACCAAGATCATTGAAACCAACTTGACTCTCTGCTGAGACTAAATCTAACATTTTGATGGAGATGTTGCATCCCTGCTCTACAGTTGGTGAGCCTTTGCTACCCTTCAATGACTGAATTCTGAGCCTGTTCTGGCTGCTTGGGTAAACCCATTTTAGGGCATACAGTCCACAGACAAATAGCCAGATAGGACAGACCTGCTCTGTGTGATCTGCAGTTCACATTATCACATCCTTCCACAGAAGGTTTGGCGAGCAAAGCTTCTTGCTTAAAATTAAAGCCTAATGCCTTTACCATGGCTACTGAGGACAGAGTCTAAAAAATGTTACTCTCTGGAATGTAAAGTTTTGTTTTCCAACAGCGTCGCTATCCAAAGTGCAAATGCTATGTGCCTTCTTTGATGCTATTTCCCCACACTACGTAAAATAGCAAAGCTGGCTATTATCATTCTCTAACACCATAAGAAAAAGCCCTTCTTTGACTTGTCAATGATGGTTTGTATGCTTTGCACGGATCTTAAAGTGTAGCTTGGATCTGGCTGACAATGTTGCCTCTTCAATGGGCACCCTACACTTGGATGTGTTCCACAGGCCTTTCTGTTCATGTCCCAGATAGTCTTCTGAAATACTCTTCAAAACATGCTCTTTGATGGTAAATGCATTTTCAGCAAAAAGACTGACCCTTCTCTCAAACATTACAAGAACAACAGTGGTACAGCTTATTTATTAAAACTAGCCTTCCCAGAGAGGCCCTTCTAATAGCAGTTCCAAATTTTTGAAGGCTATTCCGAACAAGCATTTACAATGCAATAGGTCTCGCATTACTGAATGTTTGAGCTATTGGCGTTGCATTATTATTTTCCGTGACATGGCTGTACTAAGGCGGGACTAACAAGCCTCATAATGAATAAGAAGACAGCAAGCCTCATAATGAATAAGAAGACAGCATTTACAAAGGTCAAACACACAAGCCAATGAAAAATAAGGGCGGAGGAGTGGGCGGAACTTCTCTCCGTACTGAACTACCACAGCTCTTCACAGAGCAGCGCTTGTGCGCTGGCTCACGCTGGACCTAAAAACTGCTGTCCAGCAGCACTAACCTTTGCAGGTGATCCTAATACCCCAGCAGATGTACTGCTCATTTCGGGGCACGGGTATATCTAAAGGATGCCATCATAATTAATACCAGCAGATCCTATGCCCACCAACTTCTGCTGGCTCTGCTGCCTCAAAATCTCTGATACCTCCTCCTTAACCCGCTTAACCCCTACAGCGCGGCGCCGATTTTCGCGCTGTGCGGGGGGTTAACGTTAATCTACGGGACCGTGACGGAACGGTTCCGTCATCCGCACAGCCCAACCGACGCGCATGACGGAACCGCTCCGTCATGAGCGTCGAAGGGGTTAAGCCATTATCTTGCAGTAGGTAGACAGTCGCCCATTTTGCCACTAATTGGGAGATGATCATGATGGATTTCACAGTCAGATAATCTGAAATAGCCACACCCCACCCTTTCTTTTCCTTCCCCAGATTGACCTCATTCCACCAGGACATACTCTCTGGCACATGCCTTGATTCTGGTGGCAGATGTTCTTGTCCTGCTGACCAAGAAGGCCATAGAGGTGGTATCAATGGAAGAATTGGACGTGAAATTTTATCCCAATTGGTCCTGAAGAAGGATAGAGGTCTCAAACTCATCCTGGACCATGGCATCTTAAATCAATTCATTTGGCAGGACATGTTTAAAAGGTTGTCTCTAAGCCCGGTTCTGCTGGCCATCAGTGGCTGGCACTGGATGGCATCCCTGGTGTTTTGTAGAGCACAAACCTAGGTAAAAAGCAGCAAGTGCAGCACAGGGTCAAATGCAGAGATGCATTTAAAGAGTGATTGGAGGTGTAGCTAATCTCTGAGAGCATTAGAGGACTACTATACCTCTTTAAAGAATGCTACATCAAGACTCAGGGGCCGATTCCGATCTGGGTCGGAAAACTCTCCGACCGAGCCGGATCCGGAGAGATTTCCGACCGAGCCGGACTCCTGCAGTCCGACCGAGCGAGTACGATGCGGCCGACGGCTGCCGGACTCGATTCGGTCGGACTCCCATTGAAGTCAATGGGAGCCGGTCGTACGACGCGTACATGGGCTCCCATTGACTGAATGGGTACGTCGCGAACAAGGGGGCCCCCTGTAGTGGGTACGCGTTGGTGCCATCCGCACCGTACACGCATGTATAGGGGGGACCTTTGGGTCCCCCCTGTGTTTGACTCGTACGGCTACGGGTGCAGGGGGGTCCGGCACAGCCCCCCCAAGTCCGGCTCCGGGTGCTTTTTCGAGCCGGACGCTCTGACTCGATCCGGCTGTCCGACGCGTCCATCGTACTGGCTCGGTCGGAAAACGTCTCCATTGCGCGCCACGAATTGAGTGCGACCGAGTCGGACGGAGCGGGTCGGACACGGACACGGAAACGAGTCGGTCGGCGATTTCGCGTTCACTCGCATCGTACTAGCTCGGTCGGATGGAGAAGACCTGCTTCCTTGGTTTTTTAACTTTGCATCCAGTCTGATAATGTTCTGGCTTTTGATGTGCTGAGTGCCATCAGAAAGGTCATCCAGATAGGTAGTGATACTGATTGTAAGGCTTTTTAAATTATGCAGCTGGCTTTGAAGATGGGGCCGGCAGGCAAGGGGAGCCAATGGATATTCTTCAGGCTAGGGATATTGTGAGCATATTTCTTCAGACTTGCATGAGAGATGCTATGGCAGCATGTAAGATGCCCTTGATGGGGACACAGTGTATTGTCTGATAGGAGATTGAGCACAGTGTTTTTTTACAATGTGTTCCTTGAGGGTGAGGGTGGTTTTCAGAGTGAATCCAGGTGACTTGGCACTGGGTGAAAGTTAGGGTAGGGTGTCATTAAGCCACATATGGATTAAATATTGTTTGTAGTTCTTAGCAAATAACAGGAATTTCATCTTGGTGGGGTTGAGCTTCAGGTAGGTGCTGGACTTTCAGGTCGCAATGAGGTACAGGCAGTGTTTGAGACATTGGGTGTATGGCGTGGAACAGATTTTCAAGTAGAATTGTTTATCATTTGCAGATTGGTGAATTTTGATGCTGTTATCAGTGTGTTGGTTAAATAGGTAGGAGGAGAATCAGTGAAGAACATTGCCGGGGAATCCAATATCAGTGTTCAGGGTGTGAAAGAGTTTAGGATGGTCAAGGTGTCTAAGGTAGCTGGGAGTCCAAAAATATCAGAAGGCAAAAATCATCTTCATCCATTGTCAGGAAAGCGTTTGTCTATGACGCATAGGGTAGTGACTTTGTGCTGCAGTATGATGTGAAGCCAGATTGGTAGTCGTGCAGGACAGGATTGATGATGAGCATAGACTGCTTTTTGCTGATCTTCAGATAAAAGATAGGTGAGATATGGGCCAGCAGTTGGCATGGTCATCAGGATGTAGTGTGGATTTAATCAGGAGTGGGAGAATCTGGCCTGTTTTGAGAACATTTGGGAAGATGCCTTCAGTGAGGGAGGCATTGACAATGATGAATAGTGGTGAGAGAACTTCTCCATAGAGAGCTGTGATGAATGACCAGGGTAAGGCATTATTTTTTATAGTACATTACTTTGAGGGAGATGAGTGTGTCAGTAGGATGTGCAAGACATAAAGCTTTGAAGGATGACCATTAAGGGATGTGGCAAATTTGGGTTGTCAAAGAGGAGACGCAGGCTTGGAGTTGTTTGTGATGTTGGATCTTCTGTACGTTTTCACTGCAGAAGAGGTTGATGGATTTTTACTTGTCTGTGGAGGGTGGGATAGGATAGTCATGCACTGGGTTGATGCAGTGCTTGATTGTCTTGAAGAGTGTTCTGCTTCTTTTGGCAGCTTCATTGATGTAGTTGGCCTATTATTTGACTGATATAAGTTAACTGTGTGTTGCACAGAAGGACTTCAGCAGATTCACGGTATCAGAAAATCTTGCTAACTTCCATGTTTTTTCCTGTCTGTGGATGTTGTTGTCAGTGAGGTCTATGGAGTACCAGGGTGCTGAATATTTTGACTTTTACTAGCTTGTCTTAGTTGGAGTGAGGGTGTTCAACACTTATCTAGAAAACAATGGGAAATCATATAGAAGAGTGTTAATGTCAGATGTGGAGTTGACAAGACAGGAAATTAGTTTGAGCTTTAGGTTGTTAAAGGAAAAGTCTTTGAAGCATCTGAAGTTTTATTATTCATTAGGGTTGACCTCAGTTAGTTGGTTGGACCTTGAGCAGGGAGATATAAATGGTGAGGGGGCCAGTGCAGTCCAGGCGTTTAGGTGGTTAGCATTGGACGCTTGGTGATGTCAAAAAGATGAGTTAGGGATGTGTCTTTTGGACTGTGTTTGTTATCTGACATCAACACATTCAACATGGTACAGCATGATGTTGAGGAGGGAGTCTCTTGGTATTTTTCTAGCCTGCATCTGGGAGGTTGAAGACACCCAGGAGGATAGTGTTAGTCAGTTCAATGGATGAGGTGGTAAAAAGGGCTGCAATTTCATCAATGAAGTATTTGTACAATCCAGGAGCTAGTTAGATGAGATGGTTCGTGGCAACTGAGTTGCAGAGAGTTGAAAGTGGCATGTGAGTAGCTCCATAGAGTTGAGTTTGGCTTGTTTGCCTAGAGGCCAGGACCAGAAGAAATTAAGGTAGGAGGACTTACTATGTGTATGCAGTCCATACACCGGATGCGACAGCTTGCGAGAACAAGAATGTCTAGGATGTGCAAGGATGAAGAGGTGAGCCTTGTTTCTGCCATGAAGAATGTGTCAGTCTTTTAATAAGTGAGAAATAAGTGATGTTTGGAGTACTGTAGAGCATGTATTAAAGAGTGTGATTGGAATGTGTGTTTGATAGCTTGAGGATGTGCGGTGGTTAGTGGAATGTGTTTGAGGTTGGGTCTATGTGTTGTGAGGATGCAGTGTGAGAGTGAATGTGTGTGTCATCTTCGTCTGGGTGTGATTGTGGGCATGGGTAGAAGAATGGAGTGTTGGACTAGATACATGATGAGCATGAGCCTGATGCCTCAAAAGCATTGGTGCAGAACCCCTAAAAGACGACTCCCTCCTCTGTATCTACCCTTATCTAGGGATGCCTGGGCAGGGGGATGCCCAAAAGATTTACCTGAAATGGGGAGGGTGCTGAGAAACCAGTGACATCACTTCATGAAGAGCTGGATGTTGGGAAATACTTTGATGTCATCTGCGGGCTGGGGAGGACTGAGGATGAAAATAGGCATCACTGTATTTCCTAGCATCCATCTCTATATGAAGTGTTACCTGAGGTTCACAAATGGATCCCAGCACTACCAGTTCCTTGTTCTACTGTTCGGAGTGATGACAGCAACATATGTTTTTCATGAAAGTGTTGGTTGCTGTGGCAGCTTCTCTGTGGTAGTCATACTTGGCCCTAGTCAGAAACATTTCAGCACACTATGACCCTTCTCCACATCTCCAACTTTCTGATCAATCCCCAGAAATCTCATCTTACTCCCATGCAGAGGCTGACCTTCACCGGGGAAGTGCTGGACCAGCATGAAGGCCTTTCCTCCTCTTCAGAGGATTGAATATGAAAAATATATATCTCAAATATTCAGACACCTATTCCAGTTGTGCACATCCCATGCCTGCTGGGGCTGATGGCCTCATGCATCTGTTGGTGCCTCACTCCAGATGGTGTATGCAAACCATTCAATAATACCTGAGAAAGCTGTGGTTTTCCAACACCCAGGGCAACGCTTGGCTCAGGTGCATGTCTTTGAGGCCACTGCTGAACGTATCGCTCCAACCATCTAGGTTCCACATGTGTAGACTACCATAGTCGCAAACACCTCCTTGCTGTGTTTGGGCACCCATCTAGGTAACATGATAGCACAGAGCCTTTGTTCCTTGTTGAAGCAGTGCATGCACACAAATGTGCTGAGCTGTGGGCAGTCTGTCTTGCCATGCATGCCTTTGTCGTATCAATCTCAGGAAGGATATTCAAATCTTGTCCAACAATGCCACCACTATCCACTCTATCAGAAGGCAGATGGTGGTCACCATTGGTGGGAGGCTTGCCAATGGGTATTTTTCCAGTGCCTGCAAATCTTGCAGGCTCCCTCAACATGATGGTAGATGCTCTCAATCACCTTTTCTAGATGATTATGACTTGGAGTTACACCCTGAAGTGATAGACAGGATCCCCTTCAGATTGAGTATCCATATGGGTATCTCTTTGCCTTGGCCGAGAACAGGATGTGCCCAAGGTTTTGTGCTATACACTTTCCTATGAACGGTTCCTTGAGGAATGCCTTCGGGCTAGGTTAGTCAGAGGATCAGTTGTATGCATTTCGACCAAATATGCTTCTGTGGAGGGTGCAGGAGGATCAAGCACAGCTGATTCTGACTGCCTCAGACTGGGCAAGGAGGATCTGGTTTGCCAATCAATACGCAGTCAGCATCAGTCCTTCACTTCCTCGCAGGGTAGACCTGTTTCCTTTCAGGATGGTCAAGTTCACAAATGTTGTGGTTGCATGTAGTGATAGAGTGATGCCTGCTTGAATCCTCCTGCTTGTAATCTGAAGTAGAAGACATAATTTTGATAGCCCGAAATCTGCTACAAAACCCATTTGCACTGGACCCTGGAACAAGTTTGTAAAGGGTTCAAGCCTTCCAACTGTACCACTAAACAGTCATGCCCTGCAAATGTTCTAGGGTCTGCACTGTTTCTTGTCCAGCAGGGTGTAGCAGTGGCTACCATCAAAAGCTATTTGGCTGCTCTTTCTGTCTTAATGTGCTCCCCAGCGCAGCCCTCCTTATTTAAGTGTCACAGGCTTACTCCCACTCCATTCATTGCCCCTCAGTGGGATCAGAATCTTGGGTAACTTTTTCATATGGCAACCACATTTGAACTGATGCACAGTTGCCCAGTTCGGCTTCTCATTTTGAAGACCATATTCTTCATGGAAATTACTTCAGCCCATGGGGTAGGAGAACCATTAAGTTTTGCACTCGGATAAATCGGTAATTCGTACCTTTCCAAAAGTGGTGCCTGTTTTTCACATAGGTCAGTCCATTAGTCTTCCCTCCTCTTCATCCAAAAATGCGGAGTGTCTACACAGACTGTGTTTTGTAAGTGCGGTCTATGTAATAGGATACAGCATGCCTTGGGTCTGGAGCAGATGATCAGATTCTTTTTGGCTTCACCAAAAAGTGAAAGGCAAAGTGGTGGCCAAAAGCATCATTCGGTGTTTGCCCAACCTCTGTATCAAGATCTACTATTTCTTGACTATGAAAAGACCCTCTGAAAGATATTCATGCTCACTCCACTAGTGCCATAACTGCTTACATGACTTTCACCAAAGGTGTCCCAGTATCTGGTATCTGCTGGGCAGCAACGTCGTTATCCTTGCATATTTTTGCTAAATATTACTACCTCAAAGCCCACATTTATAGTGACAGATACTTTGACAGTGCAGCCCTGTAGGATCTGTTCATATAGTTAGGAATCTGCGGATAGATACAGAAGAGAAAGTTAGTTACCTTCAGTAACGATATTTCGGGTGAATATATAATCTTCATGTAGAATCCCCCTGTGCTTCTTCCACCATTGATGAGTTAGTGCCATGAATAATAATATCCTAAGGTATACCCATGCTATGTGCTATAATTATTGCTGTTGATTTCACAGGAGATGCACAGAAAGTACAAGTGTTTTTGACACACATGTAACTACATTTCCTGTGCTGAACTTGACATTTTATAATGAGTAGTCAAGGACAGACTTTATTTTATATTTGGCAGAAGACACTTTAATATGAGGGTCTCCTTAATCTAGGGCAACAGTTTGATATTGTGCAATTGAGAACATGTAAATACTGAGTTTGAATATATTTATGCCGGAAGATAAGTCTTGATTTGCTAAGAGGGTGACCATTAACAGGATCCAAATACCCTTGTTTCAAATATAACCCAGAAAAGAGACAGAATGATATAAAATTATAAATTTGCAGAGCATTAACAGATGAAACAAGTAAAATTTCCAAATGCATACAGTTTAAATCAGCTGAAGCTAAAAAACAGTAATTAGACATGCTTATTTAACTCGAGAAAACATCCTCAAATTTTGTAGTGTAATTGTTCTGTGTTTGTAATGAAAAAAATTCACGTTGAGTCCTCTTCAACCACTTATGTTTCCTCTGTTCAACAGTAGGTGGTGACAATTCTTCAAAAAGTCGTAATTATTGAACATGCAATCATTAATTGAAATGAAAAGCATAATTTTACTCTGAGTCTTCAACAGAGGTTGATCTTGAATCAAACTAAAATATACTGCTTTTGGGGTGGGTGGTTTGTGAAACTTGCTTACATTTTGTAATAACAAAGTGAAAAATGTCGACCCAGTAATTTGAGAGTTGAGGACATGTAAAAAAACATATATTGCTAATCACCATGTGAATTATGCCTACCACATGGACACTAAGATAAAATGCTAGAAGAAATATTGTGGAGCTTACTAGGTGTGTAAAATAGCACCCATTTATTTCAAAACATCATGCAATGGAAGTTAGAACTGCATATTGCTGTAAATGCAATGCAATTAATTTTTGACCTAGCTCTACACCGGTTAAGTTGGCCATTTGGTTTTAATATAGGCTATGTCTGTGACTGGCTCTATTAGCAATTTCTTACACTAAAATCCAACTCTTAAATTTACCGGTTCTGGCAAAATTTGGGTCTGATTTTGATGGCGGTTGGACGAGCGTCTGACCGCCATCTGTCGGGAACGGGACCAGCCGACAGGGAGTCGGTGGTCCAGCCACACAAATCACGATCCGACCGCCATGGAGGCGGTCGGAAACATGCCTCTTAGCATTGAGGCTTGCGCTGCGGCCCAAAAAAGGGCTGCAGGACAAGCCTCACTGCTAAGAGGCATGTTTGTAAACATCCCTGCACCATGTGACAGGCACCATGCGGTGTCTGCCACACAGTGCAGGGATGTTTAGGGGGCACCTATGGGCCCCCCCCCAGAACCCATAGCTGAGGGCCAGGGGGAAAAGGGGGGCCCGCTAGGGGCCCCCAAAGTCCCTTTCCGCCTGCCTTTTCATAGCAGGCGGACAGCCATGAAATGGCAGGCGGAAAGGGACATTGTAATCCCTACGGCAGGGCCTGAGCAGGCACCACTAATATTGTGGGGATTACAGTCCCTCCGACGGTCTGACGGGCTCCTTGAACCTGTCGGATGCGTGGCGGATGGTCTCTCCACCAACCCACCATCAGCCCACCATACTAATGCTGCGGGCGGTCCTGCAGGGACCGATGGCGGTGGGACCGCCACCGATGGCCTGACAGTGGCGGTCCCACCGCCATCGTAATCAGGCCCATAGTTGTTGATCTATAGACTGATTGTGTAATTCCTTGAACAACAAGCTGCTTAATCATCTGAATTATTTGAATGAATGAGAAGTGAAACCAGCTAGCATCTGATCACTCGGTTACTGAAAGAGCAGAAATGTATTTTAGATTATCCCATGATAAATGATCCCTGATTTGATAGATATCTATTTTAGCCCTATGAAAAGCCCATCCAGGGTTCAACTACCGGAGGGAAAAAAAAATCACTAAGAAGGATCTCAAAATTAACAAGTGGAGTACAGAGTGCTTTATAAAGCCTACTTTTATTTTTTACATAATTGCTATGGACTTGTTTCATACTTTTGGAAGTATGGAAGCAAAGAGTTGGAATAGACATTTTTACAGATTCACATTTGCAATTAGAAAATTTTCAAATAAGAATTTGCATTTAGAAAAAGTTGAATGATGGGTGCAGAATGATGATGTAAGTACCAGGAAGTTTAGAAATACAGGGTGGGGTCACAACCCAGAAGCCTAGGAAGGTGCTCGAAGGAAGGAGTGCTCCTATCTGTCCACTGGCAGTGGAAATCTAATTTCTGAAGCATACCATCTCCAAAGAAGATGAGGACAAGGACCCTAGCAGCAGGAAGCGCAAAGTAAATTTTCTGAGAAGGAGCTGGAGATGTTAACAAAAGAATGTGTGGCACACATGGACCAGCTTTTGGGAAAGCATCATTTTCTGTTCCTGAGGCCCAGAAAACAAAAATATGGAACAGTATCATGGAGAAAGTCAACTAACTTGGTGTCACCCAGAGAACCATACCAAAGATTAGGATACACTGAAATGACCTAAGATCCCTGTTAGAAATTGGGGGTTTGTTTATGAGAGCCCTGCATCACTTTTGCATCACATGAAGTGGTACTAGCGTGATGCAGGGCTCTCAGAAAAATGTATGAAGCCTCGCAAAGCCACCCTGCGTGGCTTTGAGTGGCCTCAAAAATCGTGAGTAAGGCAACACAGGGCAAATCAATGCATTGCCTTACTCTGCACCTGGGAGGCGTTCAATGGGCATTGCGGTGGGTTTTCCCATGCAACACCCATGGAATTCGACGCTGTCCCAGATTTACAAAGTGATGTAAACCTGGAAAGCGCCAAATCCATACGCCTCCCAAGGTGAGGGGTAACGAGGAGAAATATCTCTTTTTTTCCTCAGTGTTTCCTCTTTCCATGTGTGCAGCACACATAGAAAGAGGAAAATGCCTCTTTGGATTGTTTTTGAGCAGGAAGGTGCCCCTTCCTGCACAAAAACAATCCTGCCTGCAACGGAGGCACTCTTGCACCATGATGCAAGGGTGCCTACGTTGGTGTTAGTCTGCCAAAACGGCGCCACACAGGTAGAAAGGACAGGAATGCATTGTTTTGCTGAAATACGGTGCATTCTGCCCTTTCACTTTGGCGTAGGGCTGCACTGCTCCAGACCAAAATGCCATAAATGAGGCCCTGGGTCTCTAGTGGCAGAGATATGCACCCAGTCCAAGTAGGGACCGCAATCCATTGGGGGCCCGCAACGGGCCCCCGGAAGACAATCTCCGCCTGCCTTTCCATGGCGGTTTGACCGCTGCGGAAAGGCTGGCTACCGCCGGCATCATAATCCTGCCGGCAGAGCCTGCTCGGCACCGCCACCATTATCCCGGTCCTGCTCTGTCCGCAAGGCAGGAGTGCGGATGGCAACCCGCGGAAAAGCGGCGGTCGGAATTTCACACTGCAGCGGTCACCACCGCCATCCTAACCTGACCAGCGGTTTTCTGGCTTGCGATCGCGGGCGGATGTCCACCGCTGGACTGGCGGGCGCCACCGGCGGGCGCCACTGCCGGCCCGTCGGCGGCCATCCGTCCACCATCCTAATAGACCCCTTTGTTTTTTATTATTTATTATTTTTTATGAGAAAAAGTAAATATTTTAGTACATTTGTTTTTAATTTTTTTTAAAACATTTTATATAATTTTATTTTTGTTGTAAAATTATATAATATGTATTTTACAAATTTATATTTTGTACATATTTTTTTATTTAGTATATTAAATATTATTATTAAGAAAATAATATTTGATATATTAAATAATTACCTATTTTTTTACAAATATATTTTTGTATCATTATTTTATAAAACATTGTTATATTGGTTGCAGATTTACAATAATTTTATTGTAATTTTATATTTTGAAGGTGAGTATATGAAACAAACACATTTTAATAGATATTAAATATCATATTTTTTGTTTTTTAATAATATAATATTTAATGTATATTTTACAATTTTTTGTACATTTTTTGAACATTTGTATACATTTTTTCCAATAAATAAAAATATACATTAATTTTGGGGATTTGTTTTATTATTTCTCCATTCTTGTCTATGGGGAGTCAGTCTTTTTTCATTTTTATTACGATGCCATTTTTATTTTACTTTTAAGGTAGTTTTATGGTGGGGCAAGGTAGTAGTAGTGTAGTTAGATTTGTTAGGAAGTTAATTGTTTGTTTTTGGTGTAGTTAGGTGTTGTTTTGGTAGTTAAGGGGCTTATTAGGATGGCGGCCGGAAAACCTCCCCGACCGCCATGTTAGCGGGAAAAGACCGCCCGCATGGACCGTGACATCACCGCTGGTCGAATTACGATGGCCCGCGGTCGAAATCTGACTGCGGCGGTCTGATCGCGGGCTTTAACATTGCGGCGGTTGCTGCTGCACGCAGCACCGCCGCGATGTCCAAAGGAGGATGTCCTGCATTTCCCTGCACTGCGTGGCAGGCACTGCACAGTGCCTGCCACCTGGTACAGGGAAATGTAGGGCGGGACCATGGGTACCACCCCAGTGCACCCGCACCCCCAAAAACATTGGGGGCCCGCAACGGGCCCCTGGAAGACAATCTCCGCCTGCCTTTCTGTGGCGGTTTGACCCCTGAGGAAAGGCTGGCTGGCATCATAATCCTGCCGGCGGAGCATGCTCAGCACCGCCTCCATTATCCCGGTCCTGCTCCGTCCGCAAGGCAGGAGTGCGGATGGCAACCGGCGGAAAAGCGGCGGTCGGACCACCGCCATCCTAATCTGACCAGCGGTTTTCTGGCTTGCGATCGCGGGCGGATGTCCACCGCCGGACCGGCGGTAGCCACCGCCGACCCGGCGGTGGACATCAGCCCGCCATCCTAATTAGCCCCTTAGTGTTTTATGTGTTTGACGTAGTGTTGGGTAGAAATAGAGTGTTATGTAGTGTACGTTATGTGTTGTTTAATTATGTTATGTTGTATTTAATGTTGATATTAATGCTTGTGGGTTTGTACATGTTGTTGTGGGAGGGTGTTCTTTTTTTTTTCTTTACGGGTTTTCCGTTTCGTGAACGGATGGTGCTGACGATGCGTTTATTTTTAAAAAAAAGAAAAATTTATTTAGTTTCTGTGAAACAAGTTAATTTTTTACATTTCCTTTTATTTTTCGGGTTTGTTGGAGCGTTTCTTTTTTTTAACAAATTTTCGGGTTTTTGAGGGTTTTGGTATTGAGGGGATTGCTTTGTTGGAGCCTTTTTTCTACAGTTCTATTTTTGCGTGTTTTTTTTAAGCTAATTTTCAGGTTTTTGAGGGTTTTGTTATTGAGAGGATTGTGTCGTTGGAGCCTTTTTTCTACAGTTGCATTTTTGCATTTTTTTGGGTTATCTTCTCGAATGGATTTGTTTTTTGATTTATCTACTATGGATTTGTTCGTTTTCGAGGACTGTCTACTGCAGCAAAACTGTAAGCTATATTTTATTATTATGGGTGGTAAATGTTTTTGGTTACATTTGGTTTGTTTTTTATTTTAATAATTATATTATGTCATATATTTATATGTACGTTTTTAATTTTTAAATGACAAAATTATAATTATTAATTTAAAAAGAGTAGAATTGTGTAGTTTAAATGTTTTGTGATTTTAAAATGCTTATGATATTAAGGATTGTTTTTGTTTATAGTATCGATTTAGCAATTATGTCTAGGTATTCTAGCCCATTGGTATTTGGAAATAGTTGAGTTTTATGTTGTATGTATCCATACATTGTTTTTGCTTCTTTACTGAGAGTAGGGCTGATTTTAGTTAGGGATTGCTCTAGCCTTAGCTCTTGATAGCTCTGTTCTTTTTTATGGCTTCTATTAGTTTGTGTAAGGTTGGTTTTCCTCTTCCTATTGTGGCTTGGAAGGCATTGTGCCATCCGTCCGCTGCGTTATTAGTTTTAGCTTTTTGAGCTAGAGTGCTATCGTAGACGTTCCACCAGGGGATTTGGAACTTTGGTTGTCTACGGTGCCCTGACCTATGTAACCTTCCCACCCAAGTGTCTTCAAAGTAGTCTAGGAAGGGAGTTAGTTTTGTTTCCTTTGCTTGGTAGAAAGGGCTTTCAAGAAGTATGTTATAGTGGTTGGCTACTTCAGTTGTTGGTACATCGGCTGGGGCTATTCATTTTTTATTTGATAGGCAAAGTTGCTATTGGTGGCGTAATCTATACTTAGGGGCTGATTACGATGGCGGACGGACTGGAGTCCGTCCGCCATCGTGGTGGAGACCGGGACTGTCCGCAATACATGCGGCGGTCCCGCACACCAAATCAGGATGCGCAGGGCTGACGGTAGCAGCCCTTCCGCCATCGTAATCAGCCCCTAAGAGTAGATTTTTGTAGGTGTCTATAGATACTTTGGTTGAAGTGATAATAGCAACCTTGTATTGCAGTGTGTGGGTATATTTTTAAAATTGACTGAATCATTGCTTGTTCAAAGTCTATGATTATTTGTTGTGGAAAGTAGTTGTCGATGTGTTGTTTTATTATTGTAAGGCGCTCTATGTAGTTGGTATTTTGCTTATTAGGGAGTAGTGCATATTTGAAGGGGATGCTTGTGTCTTCATATTCACCGTGGATGGCATATAGGGGCTCATTAGGATGGCAGAAGGCCCGCCACCGCCAGCCCGGCGGTGGCGGTCCCTCCGCCATCTGATTGCCTATTTCCCCCACCACATTAGGATGGCGGGGGAATCGTTCCGTAGCGTGGCGGGCGCAAAGACCGCCCGCCACGCTTCCGCCACAGGCAATCCTTACGATTGCCTGGCGGAGCGGATAGGACCGGGGAAATGGTGGCGGTGCCTAGCAGGCACCGTCCACCAGATTACAATCCTGGCGTCAGCCAGCCTTTCCATGGCGGTGGAACCGCCATGGAAAGGCTGGCGGAGGCTGGATTTGGAGTGTTGTGTTGGGGGAGGTGATGCTGCACTGGGGGGTACCCATGGTACCCCGCTGCATTTCCCTGCACTGCGTGGCAGGCACCGCACGGTGCCTGCCACGTAGTGCAGGGAAATGCACAGCATGACAATTTGACATTGCGTATGGTGCTGCAGCCAGCGGCACCGTTCGCAATGTTAAATACCCTGGATGCGCCCGCCATACTGGCGGGACGCATCGTAATTGCCGTGGTAGGACCGCCACATGACTGGCGGGCGGTCCCAAACACCGCTACGATGGCGGGCGGAATCAGCCCCATAGTTGTTAAAATGGCTTGGGGCAGACTTTGAATGTGCCATCCATCATCCACGTTTCACAGTTTTTTAGTTTTGTATGTTGTTGTTGGTGGCAAAGATGATAATTCGTTTTTCATGACTGTTATTGTCATGAAGAATGAATTTTTCATCTTTGTGAGTGACAGTGTATTCCGGTAAGATTTCTATTCCTGCAAAAGTTTGGGGGGTGGGTGGTGTTTGAGCAGTAGCTCTTTTAGTTCTGGCTAATAATCTTTTTAGAGTGGGGATGAATGGGAGTTGTCCTGTGACATGTTCAGGGACCCAAGTTAATAAGTTTTTTAGTATTTCGATACTGGTCTGTTGGGAGCTGGTGCTTGCTTCTCTGATTGTTTCTAGAGCATCTCTGACCTCGATTTCTGTCACATTGGGGGCATGGTTGTGTTCCCTGACATTAACTACATTTGTTTCTACTGTTGTGGCTCTCCCATAGCAAGAATTGGAGTAGTATTTACTACATTTTCAATGAGTTTTGTTTCCAGTTATTTTTTTCTTGCTTATAAGTGTAGCCCATGTAGCACAGAAGTAGTTTTCCCTTTTGTGATGTGATGAATTTTGCTCCTTCTGCCATTTTATTTGTCTATTTGTGAATATATGTATATATATATTTATTAATTATAAGGTCTTGAACAGTAAACATGTTTGTATAATTATTATATTTGAAAATAAACTTACATTTGTCTTGCTTTAATTTTCTAGTTGGATATTTTATCGATGGTCGTGGTTGGTTAACTGGTTTCTTTTTTTCTCTTGGTTTAAAAGCAAAATGTTATTTTTATTAAAGTGTTAAATTTGATTTGATTATTTCGTTTATTTAGGGGCCTATTAGGATGACGGTGCTGCTTACAGTAGCACCCGCCGCAATGTCAAATTGACATGTTGTGCATTTCCATGCTCAACGTGGCAGGCACCACGCGGTGCCTGCCACCTTGTGCATGGAAATGGAGGGGGTACCATGGGAACCCCCCAAGTGCACCCCTCATCCCCCGGGGGCTCGCAACGGGCCCCCAAAGCAATTCCCCACCAGCCTTTCCATGGCGGCATTTTACCGCACGCATCGTAATATGAATGGCAGTGTCTGCTGGGCACTGCCACCATATTAGGGGCCAAGTCCACCCGGCCGGCAATCGCAACGATTGCCGACCGGCGGAAAAGTGGAGGACGCACTTTGCGTCCGTTGCGATACCCCCCGCCATTGTAATATGGCGGGGGGTATTACTCGTTACAATGGCGTAATGGTCGCCACCGCCGGCTCAGCGGTGGTGAACGTTACGACATCGTAATGAGCCCCCTAGTTCTTGTTACAAATCTTGGGTCGTGCCGAGAGCCAGTCACTTGTGCTATATATTCCTCCTCTTATGCAATGTGTCATGCTCCAGCTTGACCTCCTGCACTCATCCCTCCCTTTACCTAGAATGCCTCTGGGTTTTAACATTTTACCACATCCTAGTGTTTTGGCCACAATATTGCTTAGCAAGATGTTACATAGTTTCTCCTCTCTTGGTATGTTTTTCCTGGAGGTTGATAGCTGAGTTGTATTCAAGACAATATGTTGCTTCATGAGGAGTACCAATGTCAATCTACACTTTTGTCCCTGGCACACCTGACCTACAGGTTCATATATTTTACTATGTTATGATCTGCCCTCTAAAATAGATTTTTATTAGGTTTGGGACAGGGCAAATGGATGCATTAGTGCCACCTTAGTTAGACACAAGGCAGAATAAAAAGGCTTTTAAATTGTTTCCGATGGTCCCAAGAATAGGAAAGTGAATGACCATAATTAGCTGTGAGCCTGGAGAGAGTGAGAGACAGAGAGAGAGAGAGAGAGAAATGTGTTATAATCTAGTTGTTGGTTAATGCATCCTCCCTATTGTGGTTCTCTGTCTAGCTGCTCAGCCAATGGTGATGTCATTTAGAATGTTGAGAGTGTTTGTGTTGAAGGGAGAATCAGTTGGAGTGGATGGGCTAAGCAGCTAGGAGGCTTTTCCTGGTGGGGCATAATATGGATCATATCATCTTCCTGTAACCTGGAACCTATGAAGTAACTTGAAGAATAAATCTACAACCTTTTATATACAAGACCTCCCTGAGTATCATTCTTCATTGTAACACTGGCGACGATACTGAAAGAATCTGCGTGTGCTATCTGAATGGACTGGTACCTATGCAACCTAAAGTCAATAGAAACAGAAGAAGCAATTGGAAGAAGCTAGCTGGCAGCCCTGAGCCCCACCAGTGACCAAAAGACCGGTCAGCCCTAACCTGGGCCAAAAAGCTCTGCCAGAGTAAAGGAATTCAACTACCATCCCAGACTAAACAGCTTCAAGTCAGACATGAGAACTTTTTGTCTTTTTTTTGCGTACATAGGATAAAAATCCATTGCGACCTATTATTTGAATTTTACTTTGTTATTTATATTCTGCGAGAAATACATTATTACCTAATTCCTAACTGGAGTGAGAAAAAATAGGTTTCAGGCAAACCCCACACTTTGGCTGCAGGCAATTACACATTTTCAGCTCTTTTATAACACACCTAGGATGATCCTACCTTATTAAATGTACTTGCTGAAAGTGTAAGATGTGTGTATTCGAACACCAAATAGCTGGGTTGACTTAACACAGGGTTAAATCTGGCATTCTATACGCAATAACTAGATTGTTTTCCCTTTTGCCACACAGGAATGTCATTGGCTGGCATGAGGCTGATTCTAAGCTCTTGTTACAGAATCTGCTGAAAATGTGAGCGGACTAAACTTTTTTGCATGCTCAGAGTTGGTGAAAGCTGCCTAAAACTTGCCAATAGATAGCAGCTGTGAAATCTATTGCGTTGGCCAATGTTTTTTTCAAATCTGCACCAGCAACGGTCCTCTTGAAACAAGTTTGTAAAAGTAGTCAAACATTCATGAAAGAAAAAGCCACTGTGCCATCTTCAAATACATTTTTTTCTTTACTGATTCAAAGATGGCTGCCATTAATACACATGCTTCATGGCAGCCATCTTTGTATGGGGTTTGTAAAATAAAATCCTTTCCTAAACTCCCTTTGTGCATGCAAATACACGTGCAGGTGATCTTCTTGGAATGAGAATTAAGATATCTGCTCGCTGATAGATTGGTGTGCGGCAACAGGGTGGGGGATGAAAGATGTGGTTAAGGGATAGGGGATTGAAAATAGTCACTCCCATGTACTGAAAAGTAAGTTCTGACATCAACAGTGGACAAATACATCTTCCGAACAAAACACTGGCCTGCTTCAGAGCATTTCAGTCTCACAAACACAGGGATAGGGAGGAAAGCCATAAAATTAGGGGCAAGGGAGTGAGCTGGACAACAAAGCCATTCAAATATGAGTGAGGCGCTGACAAAAAGCTCACTCTTCAGTACATTACATGTACAGAAGCAATAGATCTTCTCCGGGAAGTTACTTCTGTCTGTGGCCAAGACCTAAAAATGGCAAACTGTAAAAAATGTTTACTTGTTTAGGCAAGCAAAAAATGCAGTTTGAGGCTGTTTAGTATTACCCCAGTACCCAAATGTCAAAATGTCATTTGTCCAGAGTTAAAAAACAGAAACCAATTCAGGGAAATACAGTAACAAGGGGATTGCCTGTATTGTTAAATTTGATGTATCAAATATAGTTCGTGAGAGCCTGACTTCACCAATGTATTGAGCTAGACTTTGTTCAAGTAGAAGCAAACTAGTTTTCTGGTAAATGGTCCAAGAGGAGCATCTTTGCTACCCGTTTTGTGAGATGAAGCCAAATAAATTAAAACCTAAGGTTCCTCTGTTTCTGATTACAATTAGGATTAAGCCACGTGCTAATCTATCATAAACATGTCGAAAAATGTCTTTCCATTCACAAAAAGTTGGTGCTTAATTTGCAACCACTTTTTGTCAATGGAAAATTCGTAAATCAGGGCCGTAGGTAAGGGCTGAGAGGGCCAAGTTGGCATGCAGTGAAGTTGCTGGTGGCTTCGGTTCGGTAATATTCGGTTTAGACTGAAAATAACAGATGTACCTCAGTTCAATCTAGTGCAAGCAGCTCACAAGCGATGTCCACTGTGAATTCAGCTGCCTTGAATCGGTTTGACATGAGCTCCAAGTGAGACAGATTTGATCTGAAGTAAAAGTTTCAGGCAGGAGTAGGAATAGTTAAACATCTTTATTAGTTCGATAATCTTTTCCACAAATGACCCATACTGGAAGTACATATAGATAAAGCAAGCTGAGGCTAGTGTCAGCCCGATGCCACTTGAGTTTGGTAAAACAATTTACAAATGGATATATCCTCCTGCAGACTTCTCACTTTATGAATATCCTTAGGGTGCCTGATTAGTCCAGAAAACCTTTTTCCCTAGCAATAGATCTACAGCATCATGAAGTGGATCCATTTGGCTTCAACAATGATAGCAAATAGCAGTTTATATTAGGGGCCAGTTGGCACATTTTTGTTTTTCCTGTGCCTCATTGACACAGTCCAGTGCTCTCACTGTCTTCCTAAAGAAATTCCTCAGCTTTTTGACAGCAACTAGGTTAAATGCAGCTTCCTATGATTTCAGAGTTTAAACCCTGATGCAGATGCCCCAAAAGGATGTCCTTGTTAGACCCATATGACATCTCCATGTGGTGTCTTTGATCCACTCTCAACCCCTCGGCCTGCAAATTCTGTTCCTTGATGCACATGAAGACCATCAGAGAGCTGGTGACCAAGCTATTTTTGGCCAAAGACTGCTAGGACACACCAAAGCATTCCCCCTTCAGGTGACTCGACTGAAAGTGAGCCATCTCCAAAATTATCTTCCCGTAAAAAACACAAAGGTGCCATAGGAAGGAGAATTCCTCTTCTTCCATGTAAAGATAACCCTGCTCCTGGGACTGTTTGGAGGCTTGACACTGTTTTTCGATGACGGACTCTTCCTCATTATGTGAGAAAATCCAGATTTTAAAAAACATACAATTGGAATTTCCGACTCCATCGCCTGGCTCGCTCAGGTCCAGGGCTTCTGGATGGCCATGCTGGATTTATTCAGGATGGCTGTGATACCCTCGGAGCCAATCCCCTTGGGTAAGCCCACTCCTGTGAGTTTCTTGACTCTGGTACCTCAGACCTTGATACCTCCAGAATCCACGGGGTGCAGCTCAAGCACCTAAAAGTGCCCTGCTTCGCAGCTCTGCCTGTTACGCCAATTCACACACTGCCACTTGGATGATCTCAGCTGACTTTAAAGATTTTAAAAGTGGAGCTTAAAGTGGATCTGAAGAAGAAAGTTAAGGCATGTTTTGATGATTAGCTCTTGGTGGAATATCTTCCTAGGACCCAGAAATTTTCCAAATAATAGAACATTTGGGTCTGACTCAGATGTCCATTCCTATGCCGGATAATGACTCTAGCAGTGCTGAAGATGATGACTCAGAGGTTGATAACTGCTTCGCCCTTAATAGAAAGATGTTAGTGTACATCTTAATTTACAAAATGCAAATAGTACGGGTTTTTCTCCAGAAGAGGATAGCTTTTAACTCTCTGGCTCTCCTTTAGAAGAAGCCTTTGTTCACTACAGTGATGCAAAAATCACCAAGATCATTGAAACCAACTTGACTCTCTGCTGAGACTAAATCTAACATTTTGATGGAGATGTTGCATCCCTGCTCTACAGTTGGTGAGCCTTTGCTACCCTTCAATGACTGAATTCTGAGCCTGTTCTGGCTGCTTGGGTAAACCCATTTTAGGGCATACAGTCCACAGACAAATAGCCAGATAGGACAGACCTGCTCTGTGTGATCTGCAGTTCACATTATCACATCCTTCCACAGAAGGTTTGGCGAGCAAAGCTTCTTGCTTAAAATTGAAGCCTAATGCCTTTACCATGGCTACTGAGGACAGAGTCTAAAAAATGTTACTCTCTGGAATGTAAAGTTTTGTTTTCCAACAGCGTCGCTATCCAAAGTGCAAATGCTATGTGCCTTCTTTGATGCTATTTCCCCACACTACGTAAAATAGCAAAGCTGGCTATTATCATTCTCTAACACCATAAGAAAAAGCC
The DNA here is from genome assembly GCA_963921515.1 of Calotriton arnoldi. Classification (NCBI taxonomy): domain Eukaryota; kingdom Metazoa; phylum Chordata; class Amphibia; order Caudata; family Salamandridae; genus Calotriton; species Calotriton arnoldi. The sequence goes on along the minus strand of CAWUFW010012387.1, from coordinate 484,179 downwards.
CTTCTTTGACTTGTCAATGATGGTTTGTATGCTTTGCACGGATCTTAAAGTGTAGCTTGGATCTGGCTGACAATGTTGCCTCTTCAATGGGCACCCTACACTTGGATGTGTTCCACAGGCCTTTCTGTTCATGTCCCAGATAGTCTTCTGAAATACTCTTCTAAACATGCTCTTTGATGGTAAATGCATTTTCAGCAAAAAGACTGACCCTTCTCTCAAACATTACAAGAACAACAGTGGTACAGCTTATTTATTAAAACTAGCCTTCCCAGAGAGGCCCTTCTAATAGCAGTTCCAAATTTTTGAAGGCTATTCCAAACAAGCATTTACAATGCAATAGGTCTCGCATTACTGAATGTTTGAGCTATTGGCGTTGCATTATTATTTTCCGTGACATGGCTGTACTAAGGCGGGACTAACAAGCCTCATAATGAATAAGAAGACAGCAAGCCTCATAATGAATAAGAAGACAGCATTTACAAAGGTCAAACACACAAGCCAATGAAAAATAAGGGCGGAGGAGTGGGCGGAACTTCTCTCCGTACTGAACTACCACAGCTCTTCACAGAGCAGCGCTTGTGCGCTGGCTCACGCTGGACCTAAAAACTGCTGTCCAGCAGCACTAACCTTTGCAGGTGATCCTAATACCCCAGCAGATGTACTGCTCATTTCGGGGCACAGGTATATCTAAAGGATGCCATCATAATTAATACCAGCAGATCCTATGCCCACCAACTTCTGCTGGCTCTGCTGCCTCAAAATCTCTGATACCTCCCCCTTAACCCGCTTAAGCCATTATCTTGCAGTAGGTAGACGGTCGCCCATTTTGCCACTAATTGGGAGATGATCATGATGGATTTCACAGTCAGATAATCTGAAATAGCCACACCCCACCCTTTCTTTCCCTTCCCCAGATTGACCTCATTCCACCAGGACATACTCTCTGGCACATGCCTTGATTCTGGTGGCAGATGTTCTTGTCCTGCTGACCAAGAAGGCCATAGAGGTGGTATCAATGGAAGAATTGGACGTGAAATTTTATCCCAATTGGTCCTGAAGAAGGATAGAGGTCTCAAACTCATCCTGGACCATGGCATCTTAAATCAATTCATTTGGCAGGACATGTTTAAAAGGTTGTCTCTAAGCCCGGTTCTGCTGGCCATTAGTGGCTGGCACTGGATGGCATCCCTGGTGTTTTGTAGAGCACAAACCTAGGTAAAAAGCAGCAAGTGCAGCACAGGGTCAAATGCAGAGATGCATTTAAAGAGTGATTGGAGGTGTAGCTAATCTCTGAGAGCATTAGAGGACTACTATACCTCTTTAAAGAATGCTACATCAAGACTCAGGGGCCGATTCCGATCTGGGTCGGAAAACTCTCCGACCGAGCCGGATCCGGAGAGATTTCCGACCGAGCCGGACTCCTGCAGTCCGACCGAGCGAGTACGAGGCGGCCGACGGCTGCCGGACTCGATTCGGTCGGACTCCCATTGAAGGCAATGGGAGCCGGTCGTACGACGCGTACATGGGCTCCCATTGACTGAATGGGTACGTCGCGAACAAGGGGGCCCCCTGTAGTGGGTACGCGTTGGTGCCATCCGCACCGTACACGCATGTATAGGGGGGACCTTTGGGTCCCCCCTGTGTTTGACTCGTACGGCTACGGGTGCAGGGGGGTCCGGCACGGCCCCCCCAAGTCCGGCTCTGGGTGCTTTTTCGAGCCGGACGCTCTGACTCGATCCGGCTGTCCGACGCGTCCATCGTACTGGCTCGGTCGGAAAACGTCTCCATTGCGCGCCACGAATCGAGTGCGACCGAGTCGGACGGAGCGGGTCGGACACGGAAACGAGTCGGTCGGCGATTTCGCGTTCACTCGCATCGTACTAGCTCGGTCGGACGACTGTACGAATCGGTCGGAAACAAGGCCTCCGACTCGGATCCGGTAAAGCCGAATCCGATTCGGAGCCCTACCAACCGAGATCGGAATCGACCCCTATGTGTTTTCAGCAGTTTCCTAAATTAAAGCAGGGTTGGGGCAGTCCATGATGGATATGGGAATGTCATTCCTGAACCTGTGTTCATAGATGGGGAAGACCTGCTTCCTTGGTTTTTTAACTTTGCATCCAGTCTGATAATGTTCTGGCTTTTGATGTGTTGAGTGCCATCAGAAAGGTCATCCAGATAGGTAGTGGTACTGATTGTAAGGCTTTTTAAATTATGCAGCTGGCTTTGAAGATGGGGCCGGCAGGCAAGGGGAGCCAATGGATATTCTTCAGGCTAGGGATATTGTGAGCATATTTCTTCAGACTTGAATGAGAGATGCTATGGCAGCATGTAAGATGCCCTTGATGGGGACACAGTGTATTGTCTGATAGGAGATTGAGCACAGTGTTTTTTTACAATGTGTTCCTTGAGGGTGAGGGTGGTTTTCAGAGTGAATCCAGGTGACTTGGCACTGGGTGAAAGTTAGGGTAGGGTGTCATTAAGCCACATATGGATTAAATATTGTTTGTAGTTCTTAGCAAATAACAGGAATTTCATCTTGGTGGGGTTGAGCTTCAGGTAGGTGCTGGACTTTCAGGTCGCAATGAGGTACAGGCAGTGTTTGAGACATTGGGTGTATGGTGTGGAACAGATTTTCAAGTAGAATTGTTTATCATTTGCAGATTGGTGAATTTTGATGCTGTTATCAGTGTGTTGGTTAAATAGGTAGGAGGAGAATCAGTGAAGAACATTGCCGGTGAATCCAATATCAGTGTTCAGGGTGTGAAAGAGTTTAGGATGGTCAAGGTGTCTAAGGTAGCTGGGAGTCCAAAAATATCAGAAGGCAAAAATCATCTTCATCCATTGTCAGGAAAGCGTTTGTCTATGACGCATAGGGTAGTGACTGTGCTGCAGTATGATGTGAAGCCAGATTGGTAGTCGTGCAGGACATGATTGATGATGAGCATAGACTGCTTTTTGCTGATCTTCAGATAAAAGATAGGTGAGCTATGGGCCAGCAGTTGGCATGGTCATCAGGATGTAGTGTGGATTTAATCAGGAGTGGGAGAATCTGGCCTGTTTTGAGAACATTTGGGAAGATGCCTTCAGTGAGGGAGGCATTGACAATGATGAATAGTGGTGAGAGAACTTCTCCATAGAGAGCTGTGATGAATGACCAGGGTAAGGCATTATTTTTTATAGTACATTACTTTGAGGGAGATGAGTGTGTCAGTAGGATGTGCAAGACATAAAGCTTTGAAGGATGACCATTAAGGGATGTGGCAAATTTGGGTTGTCAAAGAGGAGACGCAGGCTTGGAGTTGTTTGTGATGTTGGATCTTCTGTACGTTTTCACTGCAGAAGAGGTTGATGGATTTTTACTTGTCTGTGGAGGGTGGGATAGGATAGTCATGCACTGGGTTGATGCAGTGCTTGATTGTCTTGAAGAGTGTTCTGCTTCTTTTGGCAGCTTCATTGATGTAGTTGGCCTATTATTTGACTGATATAAGTTAACTGTGTGTTGCACAGAAGGACTTCAGCAGATTCACGGTATCAGAAAATCTTGCTAACTTCCATGTTCTTTCCTGTCTGTGGATGTTGTTGTCAGTGAGGTCTATGGAGTACCAGGGTGCTGAATATTTTGACTTTTACTAGCTTGTCTTAGTTGGAGTGAGGGTGTTCAACACTTATCTAGAAAACAATGGGAAATCATATAGAAGAGTGTTAATGTCAGATGTGGAGTTGACAAGACAGGAAATTAGTTTGAGCTTTAGGTTGTTAAAGGAAAAGTCTTTGAAGCATCTGAAGTTTTATTATTCATTAGGGTTGACCTCAGTTAGTTGGTTGGACCTTGAGCAGGGAGATATAAATGGTGAGGTGGCCAGTGCAGTCCAGGCGTATAGGTGGTTAGCATTGGACGCTTGGTGATGTCAAAAAGATGAGTTCAGGGATGTGTCTTTTGGACTGTGTTTGTTATCTGACATCAACACATTCAACATGGTACAGCATGTTGTTGAGGAGGGAGTCTCTTGGTTTTTTTCTAGCCTGCATCTGGGAGGTTGAAGACACCCAGGAGGATAGTGTTAGTCAGTTCAATGGATGAGGTGGTAAAAAGGGCTGCAATTTCATCAATGAAGTATTTGTACAATCCAGGAGCTTGTTAGATGAGATGGTTCGTGGCAACTGAGTTGCAGAGAGTTGAAAGTCGCATGTGAGTAGCTCCATAGAGTTGAGTTTGGCTTGTTTGCCTAGAGGCCAGGACCAGAAGAAATTAAGGTAGGAGGACTTACTATGTGTATGCAGTCCATACACCGGATGCGACAGCTTGCGAGAACAAGAATGTCTAGGATGTGCAAGGATGAAGAGGTGAGCCTTGTTTCTGCCATGAAGAATGTGTCAGTCTTTTAATAAGTGAGAAATAAGTGATGTTTGGAGTACTGTAGAGCATGTATTAAAGAGTGTGATTGGAATGTGTGTTTGATAGCTTGAGGATGTGCGGTGGTTAGTGGAATGTGTTTGAGGTTGGGTCTATGTGTTGTGAGGATGCAGTGTGAGAGTGAATGTGTGTGTCATCTTCGTCTGGGTGTGATTGTGGGCATGGGTAGAAGAATGGAGTGTTGGACTAGATACATGATGAGCATGAGCCTGATGCCTCAAAAGCATTGGTGCAGAACCCCTAAAAGACGACTCCCTCCTCTGTATCTACCCTTATCTAGGGATGCCTGGGCAGGGGGATGCCCAAAAGATTTACCTGAAATGGGGAGGGTGCTGAGAAACCAGTGACATCACTTCATGAAGAGCTGGATGTTGGGAAATACTTTGATGTCATCTGCGGGCTGGGGAGGACTGAGGATGAAAATAGGCATCACTGTATTTCCTAGCATCCATCTCTATATGAAGTGTTACCTGAGGTTCACAAATAGATCCCAGCACTACCAGTTCCTTGTTCTACTGTTCGGAGTGATGACAGCAACATATGTTTTTCATGAAAGTGTTGGTTGCTGTGGCAGCTTCTCTGTGGTAGTCATACTTGGCCCTAGTCAGAAACATTTCAGCACACTATGACCCTTCTCCACATCTCCAACTTTCTGATCAATCCCCAGAAATCTCATCTTACTCCCATGCAGAGGCTGACCTTCACCGGGGAAGTGCTGGACCAGCATGAAGGCCTTTCCTCCTCTTCAGAGGATTGAATATGAAAAATATATATCTCAAATATTCAGACACCTATTCCAGTTGTGCACATCCCATGCCTGCTGGGGCTGATGGCCTCATGCATCTGTTGGTGCCTCACTCCAGATGGTGTATGCAAACCATTCAATAATACCTGAGAAAGCTGTGGTTTTCCAACACCCAGGGCAACGCTTGGCTCAGGTGCATGTCTTTGAGGCCACTGCTGAACGTATCGCTCCAACCATCTAGGTTCCACATGTGTAGACTACCATAGTCGCAAACACCTCCTTGCTGTGTTTGGGCACCCATCTGGGTAACATGATAGCACAGAGCCTTTGTTCCTTGTTGAAGCAGTGCATGCACACAAATGTGCTGAGCTGTGGGCAGTCTGTCTTGCCATGCATGCCTTTGTCGTATCAATCTCAGGAAGGATATTCAAATCTTGTCCAACAATGCCACCACTATCCACTCTATCAGAAGGCAGATGGTGGTCACCATTGGTGGGAGGCTTGCCAATGGGTATTTTTCCAGTGCCTGCAAATCTTGCAGGCTCCCTCAACATGATGGTAGATGCTCTCAATCACCTTTTCTAGATGATTATGACTTGGAGTTACACCCTGAAGTGATAGACAGGATCCCCTTCAGATTGAGTATCCATATGGGTATCTCTTTGCCTTGGCCGAGAACAGGATGTGCCCAAGGTTTTGTGCTATACACTTTCCTATGAACGGTTCCTTGAGGAATGCCTTCGGGCTAGGTTAGTCAGAGGATCAGTTGTATGCATTTCGACCAAATATGCTTCTGTGGAGGGTGCAGGAGGATCAAGCACAGCTGATTCTGACTGCCTCAGACTGGGCAAGGAGGATCTGGTTTGCCAATCAATACGCAGTCAGCATCAGTCCTTCACTTCCTCGCAGGGTAGACCTGTTTCCTTTCAGGATGGTCAAGTTCACAAATGTTGTGGTTGCACTTGTAGTGATAGAGTGATGCCTGCTTGAATCCTCCTGCTTGTAATCTGAAGTAGAAGACATAATTTTGATAGCCCGAAATCTGCTACAAAACCCATTTGCACTGGACCTTGGAACAAGTTTGTAAAGGGTTCAAGCCTTCCAACTGTACCACTAAACAGTCATGCCCTGCAAATGTTCTAGGGTCTGCACTGTTTCTTGTCCAGCAGGGTGTAGCAGTGGCTACCATCAAAAGCTATTTGGCTGCTCTTTCTGTCTTAATGTGCTCCCCAGCGCAGCCCTCCTTATTTAAGTGTCACAGGCTTACTCCCACTCCATTCATTGCCCATCAGTGGGATCAGAATCTTGGGTAACTTTTTCATATGGCAACCACATTTGAACTGATGCACAGTTGCCCAGTTCGGCTTCTCATTTTGAAGACCATATTCTTCATGGAAATTACTTCAGCCCATGGGGTAGGAGAACCATTAAGTTTTGCACTCGGATAAATCGGTAATTCGTACCTTTCCAAAAGTGGTGTCTGTTTTTCACATAGGTCAGTCCATTATTCTTCCCTCCTCTTCATCCAAAAATGCGGAGTGTCTACACAGACTGTGTTTTGTAAGTGCGGTCTATGTAATAGGATACAGCATGCCTTGGGTCTGGAGCAGATGATCAGATTCTTTTTGGCTTCACCAAAAAGTGAAAGGCAAAGTGGTGGCCAAAAGCATCATTCGGTGTTTGCCCAACCTCTGTATCAAGATCTACTATTTCTTGACTATGAAAAGACCCTCTGAAGGATATTCATGCTCACTCCACTAGTGCCATAACTGCTTACATGACTTTCACCAAAGGTGTCCCAGTATCTGGTATCTGCTGGGCAGCAACGTCGTTATCCTTGCATATTTTTGCTAAATATTACTACCTCAAAGCCCACATTTATAGTGACAGATACTTTGCCAGTGCAGCCCTGTAGGATCTGTTCATATAGTTAGGAATCTGCGGATAGATACAGAAGAGAAAGTTAGTTACCTTCAGTAACGATATTTCGGGTGAATATATAATCTTCATGTAGAATCCCCCTTGTGCTTCTTCCACCATTGATGAGTTAGTGCCATGAATAATAATATCCTAAGGTATACCCATGCTATGTGCTATAATTATTGCTGTTGATTTCACAGGAGATGCACAGAAAGTACAAGTGTTTTTGACACACATGTAACTACATTTCCTGTGCTGAACATGACATTTTATAATGAGTAGTCAAGGACAGACTTTATTTTATATTTGGCAGAAGACACTTTAATATGAGGGTCTCCTTAATCTAGGGCAACAGTTTGATATTGTGCAATTGAGAACATGTAAATACTGAGTTTGAATATATTTATGCCGGAAGATAAGTCTTGATTTGCTAAGAGGGTGACCATTAACAGGATCCAAATACCCTTGTTTCAAATATAACCCAGAAAAGAGACAGAATGATATAAAATTATAAATTTGCAGAGCATTAACAGATGAAACAAGTAAAATTTCCAAATGCATACAGTTTAAATCAGCTGAAGCTAAAAAACAGTAATTAGACATGCTTATTTAACTCGAGAAAACATCCTCAAATTTTGTAGTGTAATTGTTCTGTGTTTGTAATGAAAAAAATTCACGTTGACTCCTCTTCAACCACTTATGTTTCCTCTGTTCAACAGTAGGTGGTGACAATTCTTCAAAAAGTCGTAATTATTGAACATGCAATCATTAATTGAAATGAAAAGCATAATTTTACTCTGAGTCTTCAACAGAGGTTTATCTTGAATCAAACTAAAATATACTGCTTTTGGGGTGGGTGGTTTGTGAAACTTGCTTACATTTTGTAATAACAAAGTGAAAAATGTCGACCCAGTAATTTGAGAGTTGAGGACATGTAAAAAAACATATATTGCTAATCACCATGTGAATTATGCCTACTACATGGACACTAAGATAAAATGCTAGAAGAAATATTGCGGAGCTTACTAGGTGTGTAAAATCGCACCCATTTATTTCAAAACATCATGCGATGGAAGTTAGAACTGCATATTGCTGTAAATGCAATGCAATTAATTTTTGACCTAGCTCTACACCGGTTAAGTTGGCCATTTGGTTTTAATATAGGCTATGTCTGTGACTGGCTCTATTAGCAATTTCTTACACTAAAATCCAACTCTTAACTTTACCGGTTCTGGCAAAATTTGGGTCTGATTTTGATGGCGGTTGGACGAGCGTCCGACCGCCATCCTGTCGGGAACGGGACCAGCCGACAGGGAGTCGGTGGTCCCGCCACACAAATCACGATCCGACCGCCATGGAGGCGGTCGGAAACATGCCTCTTAGCATTGAGGCTTGCGCTGCGGCCCAAAAAAGGGCTGCAGGACAAGCCTCACTGCTAAGAGGCATGTTTGTAAACATCCCTGTACCATGTGACAGGCACCATGCGGTGTCTGCCACACAGTGCAGGGATGTTTAGGGGGCACCTATGGGCCCCCCCCCAGAACCCATAGCTGAGGGCCAGGGGGAAAAGGGGGGCCCGCTAGGGGCCCCCAAAGTCCCTTTCCGCCTGCCTTTTCATAGCAGGCGGACAGCCATGAAATGGCAGGCGGAAAGGGACATTGTAATCCCTACGGCAGGGCCTGAGCAGGCACCACTAATATTGTGGGGATTACAGTCCCTCCGAGGGTCTGACGGGCTCCTTGAACCTGTCGGATGCGTGGCGGATGGTCTCTCCACCAACCCACCATCAGCCCACCATACTAATGCTGCGGGCAGTCCTGCAGGGACCGATGGCGGTGGGACCGCCACCGATGGCCTGACAGTGGCGGTCCCACCGCCATCGTAATCAGGCCCATAGTTGTTGATCTATAGACTGATTGTGTAATTCCTTGAACAACAAGCTGCTTAATCATCTGAATTATTTGAATGAATGAGAAGTGAAACCAGCTAGAATCTGATCACTCGGTTACTGAAAGAGCAGAAATGTATTTTAGATTATCCCATGATAAATGATCCCTGATTTGATAGATATCTATTTTAGCCCTATGAAAAGCCCATCCAGGGTTCAACTACCGGAGGGAAAAAAAAATCACTAAGAAGGATCTCAAAATTAACAAGTGGAGTACAGAGTGCTTTATAAAGCCTACTTTTATTTTTTACATAATTGCTATGGACTTGTTTCATACTTTTGGAAGTATGGAAGCAAAGAGTTGGAATAGACATTTTTACAGATTCACATTTGCAATTAGAAAATTTTCAAATAAGAATTTGCATTTAGAAAAAGTTGAATGATGGGTGCAGAATGATGATGTAAGTACCAGGAAGTTTAGAAATACAGGGTGTGGTCACAACCCAGAAGCCTAGGAAGGTGCTCGAAGGAAGGAGTGCTCCTATCTGTCCACTGGCAGTGGAAATCTAATTTCTGAAGCATACCATCTCCAAAGAAGATGAGGACAAGGACCCTAGCAGCAGGAAGCGCAAAGTAAATTTTCTGAGAAGGAGCTGGAGATGTTAACAAAAGAATGTGTGGCAAACATGGACCAGCTTTTTGGGAAAGCATCATTTTCTGTTCCTGAGGCCCAGAAAACAAAAATATGGAACAGTATCATGGAGAAAGTCAACTAACTTGGTGTCACCCAGAGAACCATACCAAAGATTAGGATACACTGAAATGACCTAAGATCCCTGTTAGAAATTGGGGGGGTTTGTTTATGAGAGCCCTGCATCACTTTTGCATCACATGAAGTGGTACTAGCGTGATGCAGGGCTCTCAGAAAAATGTATGAAGCCTCGCAAAGCCACCCTGCGTGGCTTTGAGTGGCCTCAAAAATCGTGAGTAAGGCAACACAGGGCAAATCAATGCATTGCCTTACTCTGCACCTGGGAGGCGTTCAATGGGCATTGCGGTGGGTTTTCCCATGCAACACCCATGGAATTCGACGCTGTCCCAGATTTACAAAGTGATGTAAACCTGGAAAGCGCCAAATCCATACGCCTCCCAAGGTGAGGGGTAACGAGGAGAAATATCTCTTTTTTTCCTCATTGTTTCCTCTTTCCATGTGTGCAGCACACATAGAAAGAGGAAAATGCCTCTTTGGATTGTTTTTGAGCAGGAAGGTGCCCCTTCCTGCACAAAAACAATCCTGCCTGCAACGGAGGCACTCTTGCACCATGATGCAAGGGTGCCTACGTTGGTGTTAGTCTGCCAAAACGGCGCCACACAGGTAGAAAGGACAGGAATGCATCTTTTTGCTGAAATACGGTGCATTCTGCCCTTTCACTTTGGCGTAGGGCTGCACTGCTCTACACCAAAATGCTATAAATGAGGCCCAGGGTCTCTAGTGGCAGAGATATGCACCCTGTCCAAGTAGGGACCGCAATCTGAGTCTGGGTAAGCTAGATATACACTAAAAGATAACCTGTACTCACCCTCTGGTAACTTGGCAAAGAGCAGTCAGGCTTATCTAAAGAGGCAATGTGTAAAGCATTTGTACAACACATACACACAGTAACACAATGAAAACACCACAAAAATACTCTACTCAGGTTTAGAAAAATATAGAATCATTTTATAAGTAAAACAAGTTCATACTGAGGGGGTGGAAATTTGGGCAATTGGGGGTTGGGGAAAGATTGATCAGTGAGGGGAGAACTCCTCGTCTAGGCCATCCTCTCTCTCAGATGATAGAGGACCAGAGATGCACTTGTAAGAAAGGAGTGTGTAGGTGAATCAACTGTGGTACCTGTAGGTTGAGGGCTGTGTTAAGGTGAATGCTTCATAGCCAGGACAAGCATTTGTGACTGCATAGCTTGTAGCTGTGAACTAGCATTCTTTAGGAGAGACCTGCTGGCCAGCCCATAAGTGGTGTTGGCTGATGGTTTCAATGTGAGGTTAGCAATGTTCTCTTCCTCCTGCTTCTCCTCTTCTCCTTCCACTGCCTCATTCTCCTCTTTCCGTTCTATTGCAGTGGTGGCTGCCACAATGGCTATTTAGAGGAAAATTGGATTTTCTCCTGTCATTACCCATTGGCCTCTGCTTGTGTTTAGTGCAGCATCATTGCCAGGCTCAGTGTCCCCAGCACGTGCAAGAGGAAGATGATCACAGTTAAAACAAAGTGTGTGCTCAATATTTCAGCAAACTTGTTTCACAATAGATTTCTGAAAGACATCACACTTTAACTCAGTGACAGGATAGCATATTTAAACACATCAAGATGAGATAGATGGTGGGTTTGTTTCTCTTGCAAGGGGATTCACATGAGGGTTTGTGGTTGGTGTGGGCCTTAGTTGAATCCTGTGCATATCTCAGTCCTTGCAGTTTGACATTGCCACTTGTTTGTCACTGCCTCTTTCACCTTCATAGTCAAGTCATGTTGCCTTATGCTCTCTACCAAATAAAGATGTTCATGGTGCGTTTTTGCTGTGTCTTGATAACATTTTATAAGGTTATTCAAGGCACAGGCCTGCTTGTCAACCACCTGAAGAAGTCCATTAAAGTGGTCTACAATCTGATGCAGAATATCCCCCCAGCACAGCGGACTGCTATTGTAAAAATTGAATTCCCCAGAAGACATGATTTGGCCTTGCCAACTCTTCCCCCTATTTCCGTAACTGTCTGACATGAGCAGCCAGTTGTCCATACAGAGGGGGGTGGAGATTCGGGCAATTGTGGTTGGGGGCAGGGATTGATGAATGAGTGGGGAACTCCTCACCAGGGGCATCCTGTCTCTCAGATGATAGACGACCTGAGATGCACCTGCATGAGAGGAGTGTGTAGGTGAATCAACTGAGGTACCTGTAAGTTGAGGGCTTTATTAAGGTGAGTGCTGCATAGCCAGGACAAGCATCCATGGCTGCATAGCTTGTGGCTGTGAACTAACAATCCTTAGGAGAGCTCTCAGAGTAAGGCTGCTGGCCAGCTATGAGATGGTCTTGGCTGATGGTTTCAATGTGAGGTCCAAAATGTTCCTCTCCACCTTCTACTCTTCCACTTCTTCTTCTTCCACCACCTCATTCTCCTCCTCTGTTCTTCTGTAGTGGTTGCTGACACAATAGATATTTAGATGAAAATTGGGTTTTCTCCAGTCATTGCCCAGTGTCCTCTGCTTGTGATTAGTGCAGCATCATTGTAGGTACAGTGTACCCAACATCTGCAAGAAGAAGATGTTTCTCGGACGTCGAATCGACTTCCGAGTAACAGGCGATACCGGCTAACAGAGAAACTGGGAATCCAAACTATTTAAAGGATACCATCGTATATACCTCGTGACGGATGATACTAGAAATACTATAAAAATTGCACCTATTGAATTAAAAGGCATTCAAATTCAATTAGGGCATCTAATCTACTTGAAAAATTTGGCGATCTGTGAAGCCACGTGAAATCATGAAATAAATCAACATTTCCTAAAGTTCTCACTGAGTGGAAGGATATAATTTGAAGAAAATATCCATATAGTAAAACACGCACACCACAATTTTGAAAAGAGGATCTTATTGAATCGAAGGATAGAATTTGAAGAATACATCCACATTTTAAAACACGTGCACCATAATTGGAAGGAACGCACGAAGGAAGCCAACCTGACCCATAAAGATTAAATTGACTGTTTAAAGCAACAAAGAATGTGATTTACAAGTCCTGAAGAAGGCAGAGATAAAATCGCCGAAACGCTGCGTCGACACTTGTTTGATTTAATTTGATACTTTGTTTTTATTTAAGCACTGTATGATACTGTTTTATAAACTATACTGTTTGGGATACAAAATATAAATGTGTAACTGGATACCGATGTGTGAACATTGATGAGATTGTGAATTATATAATACCAGACCATTGTCAAGGTGAATCCATCTCCAGGAGTTTTTAATAAACAATCATTTTTTATGTAAATGTTTTTAACATGAATTTAATGTAATAAATTGATTTAAACATACTAAATTTTGTTATATAGTTACTTTCAGAGAAGGTTTTGGTTCAGTGGATACTATTTGATTGACACTATTTTAAAATTAAAGCACAGAGGGACAACTTGTTGTGTACAACTTTAGATCACTGAAGACAGCTCTAGCTGTCCACCCTTTGTTAAAATGTCCAGATTTTAACAACCCTTTATATTGCTCGTAGACTGTTTTGGGACCAGTCGTGGAGCAGTTCAGGACAGGAATTTGAGGATGGTGTGCACCCAATAGTATATATTAGTATAGAAGTTACTTCATCATGATGTCTTGTATACAGTCATTGAGAAGAAATGTGTGGGGTTCGATGGGCCACAGTGGCATTGAAATATGATGGCTTATGCTGACATTTTGAAGTTGTAATCAACGATGCTCCATTGACTTGGTTAGCCTAGAATAAAGATAGCAACCATTGAGTATTCTGATGGTTTCTAGCATTGCAGCCATATTCCTTCTCAATAAGGTATCAGCAAGGATGGCTAATGAGCAGAGCGGGATGAATGAAGCTGCCCTAACCGAATGACAGGGCATAAAGGGAAGCGAAAGGGAGGAGGTAAATATAGGATACCACCAGAACGAAGCTCTGGAGGGATAAGTGTCAGAGACAGGACCCTCTGTGGTTAGGAGGGAGAATCGTAGTGGGAGGACAGGAGATCACCTTCAGCAAGAATGAACATGTAGTTGTCATGCCAAAACAAAATAGCTATTTCAAAATTTCACTAGAATACCTGTTCCAGAATGTAGCGCCCAGTCACTTACCTAGGAAGAGAGAACATGCAGGTTTCAGAGAGCAGGAATAATTTATACAGCAGGGAGACATCAGAATGCCAAGAAAGCTGTGGACAGTTGGTGAGGAGATGGTGGCAGAGTTTTGTAGGGGCCAGAATCACATGAAAGGAGAACCTATATTGGAGGGGGAAGAATTTGACAGAAAGTTCCTCCACCAATGAGAATGGAAGAGGAGGGACAGAGAAAGGAAGGGGGTTGGTCCTGGGGCTATAAAAGCCAAGTGTCTAACTAAGGAGATAGAAACTGCCTATGCAGCAACACCCTTCCTTACCATAGGTCCTTCTTCTTTCCAGGAAAGTACAAGGGAAGAGGGGATGGGAGACTGGATACGTTACCATAGGCCCTTCTTTTCTTGTGAAAGGTGATGGAACGTGCCTGGAATTAGAGAAATACCCGAATCGAGAAGCCAGGAGGGGAGCCTAATTCCTGTGGATGAAGAGGGAATGGGATGCTATTCAAGCACAGGATAAAAGTCAACTCCACTTCAGAGTATGAGAGCTATAAACTGGGACTCATAAACAAGACTACAGCCACACCCCTGACTGTGAAAATTAACAGTGTGAGAAAAAGACTCATACCCAGGGTATATGCCATGAAGAGGGTTAAATCTGTTCATATACATTAATAAACCTGTTTCTCATAACACATAGCCTGTCTCTGGATCTGTCTTTGACCAGTCAACAGTGATATAAGGAGTGTAGTATTCAAAGGGCATATGTGTTAGAGGCTGTTTATGAGGAATGTGTGTGTGATGTTTGCATTTCAATGTAGGGTGGATGAAGGATAGAGTTTAAAGAGTGGCTGTGGGATAATTTGTAGGACAGAGCGGGGTTTTAGTTCTTACCTGGCCTTATGTTGGTGTTGCCTGCAACAGGAAGACCATATAACAAGTCAGTGGGCATTGTGGAGTTAATACCATCCTCCAGGGTGGTGAGATGCAGATGGGATCCAGGTACCCCTTCAGGAACAGCCTTTTCCACCTGAATCATGGAGTCCTTCACCTGTCTCCTCTCATCCTCCCATTTCTTTTTAATGACCCCCACAGTGCTTGCTTCCTTTACAATACATTTACATTATCTGTGATCGCCTGTCCCCACTCCATTGAAGTTGTATGAAGGCAGACCATATAGTTACTTGCAGTGATTTACCACAAACTTAACAACAATTTATTCCCCTTCCCAGAGAAGCTCCTCTTGAGTGGTGGTGTCTGCTTCCTGGAGGCTGGATCTGGTTCTTTTTGGCTGCAGATTCATGTGGTCCAAGAGGTCGAGGACAGAGCCTGTTGTGTGGGCTGAATTTATATGCTTTAAGTGAATTGGTACATCAAGTATAATGGGGTGACCCTCAGAACCTGGGAGTATATGCTAATGTTGGTTCTGTCGGGTAAAGAAATTACTTTAATCTATCATAAACATTTATGCATGAAGAAAGAAGAACACACCTAGTTTGGATTAATCAAAAGGAAATATAGTCACAACTTAATCAATTTTTTCTTTTTATAATTCTATCTGGTTGTAGCATAGTCAGGCTGTCACAGAAAGCAAACAATTATTGAAAAACAACGCAAGGCAAACTAATCGGTGATAAGATGATCTAGACGTGACAAAGTGTTTTAAGTGATTAAACTATATACAGTGCTGTACAATAGGTATCTAAAATGTTCAATTCAATGGACATCTGTCCCTATGCACATGAATCTTCAGTCCATATATTGCTTGCTCCGCTTTTCACGTGGAGTGGAGAGTGTAGGGAATAGATTGTACAGGTACAGCGACGTTTCGACCCAGAGAAGTGGTTGATTCAAGAAGGAGTCACAGGCGGGTCTTCTTCAGGACACGGGGGGACAGCCAGTGGGGCTGGTAACCAAATGCCAGTAGAGTACTTCAATTTGTGATCCACCAAGGGTTGGATTCTTGTCAGTGATGATAATGAACTACATCAGTGTTTTGTCCACCAAAGGTTGGATTCTTAAGACAATGCTGCTCATGAATCACATCAGTTGTAGCACGAGTCAAAACGCTCTGACCGGCCGGCGTTGACCTGGGGACATTTAAATGACATGTCACTGGTGCATTTTTTGAACCATTTGCTATTGCCTAACAGTAAAGTTAAATAAGCCAAATACGTTAATCCAATGTACAGTACTTGTTTCGTGGAAAAGCACAGCCACTACACTACTGTACTATAGTATAGAGAACAGAGTCCTAAAGCCAGCAAAACCAAGCAGGGAAAAATGGAGGAACCACAACAAAAAAATGATATCCTTTTGTACACTCTCCATTGCCACTACCGCCATCATTACCATCACTACCATTTCCATTACATTACCATCACCATTACCACTGCCACCACCATCACTACTATTACTGCTACCACTGGCATTACCACTACCAACATTGCTTCCATTACCACCACCATTGTCACTACTACAGTTGCCATTACCATCTCCACCATTACTGCCACTACAATCTTTAGGAGTATGCACTATTTGACTTACTTAATTGTGTGACATTTCAGGGAAATTACACACAGTTACACAAACCACAGACCTGGCACTTTGCACTAGTTTCCATCATGAAATACATCCTCATGTCCATTATGGATGTGGCAAACCATTTGGCATTACAAAAATAGCACTAAATTACACATAGCACAAACAGCAGCCGCGTTTGTTTGCATTGTTTCTGTGCTCCCTGTATTTTTCCCTGAATGAAAGGAAAATTATGCAACGTGATGTAATGACGTAATTTCGGGCATTTTGCATACTGAGGGGCAGATTTACAAGAAACTGACGAATCTGTATAGATGCATCAGTTTCCCTGCGCCTGCGTGAAAAACCCTTGCACCACTATAGATGCGCCGTATTTACAATACGGCGAACTATGGCGCAAGGATTGACAGATGCGTCAGAAATTCTGATGCATCTGTTATCGGAAAAGTCATGCATTGTTGGAGTCGTGTCGCAAGCACGACGCAACTCCAGCAATGCGTGTTGCGGCCTATTCCCAATACACTACGTCACTCCTTACGCCTGCTTCAAGCAGGCGTAAGGTTTTGACGCAGTGGCGTCCTAAAAGTCACGCATTGAAATCTTGTAGATTTCACTGCGTCACTTTTACGAGGCTTTCCTGTATGGGAACGCCTACCCTGCATACATTATACCTGACGCAGGTATAATTTCACGCAGGGCTTTACAATGTGACGCATCTCCCTAAATGCGTCACTTTGTAAATTTGCCGCATTTTTTACGCTGCATCATAAAAGTGACGCAACAGCAGCGTAAAAGTGACGCAAGGGGCTTGTAAATCTGCGTGGATGTGTGTCCTTATGGTAAGATAAAATATATTGAGAATTATTGCCACTCCTAAGGTAGAGTAGAAGCCGTGCAGCCTAGTTCCAACTAGACCTCTTGCTCAGAACATAGATTAGTGATCCATCAATCCAGTTGGTGTTCCAGGCAATAACTCTGTGTTTCCAGAGTTACTGCCTGGAACACCAACTGGATTGATGGATCACTAATCTATGTTCTGAGCAAGAGGTCTAGTTGGAACTAGGCTGCACGGCTTCCACTCTACCTTAGGAGTGACAATAATTCTTAATATATTTTATCTCACCATAAGGACACACATCCACTGAGACTTATCTGAAAACTACATACTGATTCCTTGGACTTCTTCACTTGGCGCACGCCCAACCCCTTTATTGCTTCTGATCTGATTTACAGAGGCATCAACTGACGGCTGATGCCAGGGCTTGTTGCGCAAGGACATTTGATATAAATGAAACTAATGTGAGGTGCAGAAACAGCAGACCGCCGTCAAAGTATCTCTGTTAACTCTTGTAAATCTGCCCTTAAGTGTAATGTGAGATGACAGAATTTATGTTGGATTATGTAGGTGTAATGAAAATTTCACCCATTAATACCTCTACAACCATTATCAACATTACTAACACCATTATCACCACTATAACCACCACCATCATTTTACTCACCGATAACTGCGTCAAAATTCACCAACATGCCAGCTTGATGAAGTGAGTAAAAGACAAACTTGCAATTATTGCCATTACCTCACTCCCCCCCTTTTTGGCCTAAAATGCGCTCATTGGATTCTGTTGATCTCTTCTCTGATTACTCTACAGTGTGTGACTAAAATGGTGCACCCCAACCCCCGGCACCTTAAGGGGCAAGAAAGTGATACCGTTCACATAGGAATACTATGACTATTTTTGGTTTAGGGGAGAGAGTGTAGTTGATATGTGCTTTCCACCTCTAATAACCAGAATTAATGTCAATATTGATCTCTGTGAAAATGCACAACATATCCATGAACACCTTAGAGGTTCATGAAAAATATAAATAATTGAAAAACAACGAGTAGTGTAGGTTGGGTGCACACTATGTCCTTTAAACGTGTATGATGGCCTGAGTCTGGAACGGTTGCACACATTTTCAATGTGACAAAAAGAACAATAAGAACAAAAAAATCACTAAAGAAAACATTAGAACAATAATGTATATGCCACTCAAAGAATTTCTTTCTCCCTTTTCTCTACCTACAGAACACAGAGAACTCCTCCCATATCGGTTTGCATGAATGTTTGGAGTGAATGTGACTGTGCAGAATTTGCCTGGTAGAATAAATGATTTCAGGAGGAGTCTGGGGAATCTAGGGAATTGAACTGGTCCTGAAGAAAGGGAGACAAATGCAAAAAGAACTGGGGTGGCATGGTGTGCAAAACGGCAATTGATTTAACCCAGATCTCTTGACTGGGGGTGAATGTTTGATTTGCTCTGTATTCCGTCCATCATCTGTGTGTCTTTTGCTTTCTCGCCCTAAGTGCGCCTGGGATGCCCAAACATGGATCCCAGGCTCACTGTGATGTCCCGAAACCGGTCCCAGGATGCTTGTTTCCAGTCCAGGGAGGACCTGGCTTGGCAGTTTGGGCTGGACTGTTCCCATGAGGCACAGGGTCAAGACTGATTTGCATATGGCTGGGTCTAAACTGGGGTGGCATGTGGTATGCAAAAAAACAATGGATTTAACCCAGATCTGTGACTGGGGGTGAATGTTCGATTGATTCAGCATTCTGTCCATCATCTGTTCTTTATGTATAGAAAAATGAAAGCATGAAAAATTTGAGTAATTTGTATTAGTTAAATATTTTCTGTGATCTCATCTTGTTGCATGATGTACTCTCTTCAGCTTCACTGTGAAATACTTTACGATTTATTGGTCTCGTACAGATCAGTGATCCCACTCAAGCCATTATTGTTACACATTGTATAATTCTCATTCTCTTTCTAGTGTAGTCGAGACTTTCAGTTTTAGCATAATTTATCTCAATATTGTTTTGGAAAGTGATTGCATGGGCCTCTTTTTCCTGGGTAGTGGCTGCAATTGCTAAGATTTAAAATGGTGCTGCTTTATAACGTTGCTGATATCTATGAATTGCCTGTTCTGAAATGCTGATGTATTATTAGCATGCGTTTCTTAATACCAGGGTGACTATTACTGGGGACTTCCGCAATGGTGGGTAATGTTGATGCTTCCTGCCCTGCTTTAGTATCATGCAATATGGAATGTTTGAAAGTAACGGCACAGATATATCAGTTAAGGCATTAAATTAGATTCTTTTTCTTGGGTTTGATGTCAGCCAAGGGGATCTCTTTCCTTGGCTTCTCTGCGAGAAGTAAGGTAGTTCATTTACCGCAGCAGGCTGTGGGATAGTAATCATATTCCTGCCTTTTTTTTAAAGAGTTTTATATAGCGCGAACTAGACCCGAGACATCGGGTATCAGAGCGCTTTACATGAGCACCAGTTTCGTTACAGATTGACACATTCATTTTTGTTAGGCACGGGGAGATTAAGTAATTTGCCCAGAATCACAGGATGTCGAGACTGGAATCCGGTTCCCCAGCTTCGAGGTCGAACACTCTAGCCGTAAGGCTACATCCTCTCACGATCTGCTTTTAAGAATCTCATATGTTCAAAGGCCATTAATGGGGTTCAGTGGTGCATCAATTGCAGGAAGGGCACAAATGACTAAGCTTTTTGTACTCTGGCCTATTCTGAAAGTTGCATCAAAGTTTCTCATATTGTTTTTATCCTTTGAAAGATTGGAATGTTTTATTGTAGCATTCCCCTGTGCCATCACAGTAATTGAGATTATTTCTTCTGCATTTGATCGGATCTGTTCTATTCTCAGATGACTCCAGGATATGAGAACCTCCGGAGGGGGCTGCTAAAGTCGTTTTTAGGTATAGTTCCTATATTTAGCACAAAATCAGGAGAAAGGATCATGTCAGGATTTAGACTTTTGAAAAATGTACATACTTATTTTCGAAAATTGACAAACTGATTAGCAAACATCTTGCCTGGGGTCTATGGCTTGATACCACTGTTTCCATTCTGTGTAGTCCATTCAGTAATCTCCCTATTTGAAGTCTGGCTTCCACATATCTCTTGACGCTAAACATCATCAGCAGCTATTATTAGACCACCAAGCACCTCGACTAGACCAAAACGATCGAGGAGTGCATCAGTGAGCCAGAAGGCACCAGCTTCAGAGATCTCTGAGGAAACTGCAGGCCATTGTTTTCAGTTTCTATTTTTTTCAATTTAGTTGAGCATCCACTCCAGAGAATTGTGGGGCCTATTAGGATGGCGGTCGGAAAACCTCCCCGACCGCCATGGTAGCAGGAAAAGACCGCCCGCATGGACTGCGAAATCACCGCCGGTCGATTTACGATGACCCGCGGTCGAAATCCGACCGCGGCGGTTGGATCGCGGGCCTGAATATTGCGGCGGTTGCTGCTGCCCGCAGCACCGCCACGATGTCCAAAGGAGCTTGTCCTGCATTTCCCTGCACTGCGTGGCAGGCACTGCACAGTGCCTGCCACCTGGTACAGGGAAATGTAGGGGGGGACCATGGGTACCCCCTCAGTACACCCACACCCCCCCAAAAGATTGGGGGCCCGCAACGGGCCCCCGGAAGACAATCTCCGCATGCCTTTCCATGGCGGTCTGACCGCTGAGGAAAGGCTGGCTACAGCCGGCATCATAATCCTGCCGGCGGAGCCTGCTCTGCACCGCCACCATTATCCCGGTCCTGCTCCGTCCGCCAGGCAGGAGTGCGGATGGCAACCGGCGGAAAAGCGGCGGTCGGAATTTCCCACCGCGGCGGTCACCACCGCCATCCTAATTTGACCAGCGGATTTCTGGCTTGCGATCGCGGTCGGATGTCCACTGCCGGTCCGGCGGGGACCACCGCCGGCCCGGCGGTGGACATCCGACCGCCATCATAATAGACCCCTGGGTGTCAAAAAAGCATAAATAAATGAAAAAATTAAAATAATAATGCTGTTCTGATATTTCAGGGGATTAAAGCACCTCTAACTAATATCTGTGTGAAACCTGTAGATCACTTGTTCAACAGGAAGCAGTGACAACTCAGCTTTTTCTCTATCTGAAGATGTCAAAACCATCAAACTTGATTTGTCCGTCTTTAACTGCTATCATCTGCACCAAGACAGTTGAGCTTTCCGGTTATAATTCAAGCTATGACCTTCAATTTTTACTCATCCTATGGGGCTATTTAGGGATTCTTTTTTTTGCTGACTGAAAATACAATGATTCATGTCTCTCATTCTGATCCATATGGTAAACGTCACAACTCTTAAATACTGCTTCCTGTAAATATCTCCCCTTTCACTTGCTGTTTTCTAAAACTTACAGCCATGTTCCATCTGTCAAACCATCATAACACAAACTTCTTAAACGTTTGGTGAAATCAGTGAACTTAGAATTGTTAGAAAATTCAGGTAGTTTGGAATGCGTTCAGTCTAGTTTGCCAGGGCCTTCTGGTAACCCATAAATTGGAGATTGTGCAATGGAATTGTTAAAGCAGCATTCTGGGAATATATCCATCTTGTCCCGCACAGACGCATTTGTCTGGGCTCCTTCACTAATAGGTTCGTCCTTCATGAGCCATTTTCTAGGTATGCAGCATATCTAGATTCTATTCAACCACTGTTGGCTAGGTCCCTGTTTATGAAGCTCCGTTTCGGAGTCCTTAAAATCAATATGCATACCGCTGAGTGGGACAACGGCTCAGACAGTGTGGTTTTATGTGATCTGTGCGCAGTGATGCTGTTGAGCGTGCCTTATTTTTCTGTCCAGCTTACGTAAAACCCAGACACAAATGGATAAGACCTCTGTGCCTTACCTTGTGGTTCCGCGCTTTCCAACCAGCACTTCGATTATTTTTAACTGATACTTCGCCTCTTATTGCCTTTGGCCTGAGCATATTTTGCACATTGTGGGCCATATTATCAAGAACGGGCGATAACATATCGCTGCTTTAGCGGCAGGAAACTGTTGCTAAAGCGGCGATAAGGGGCTTGATAATATGCCCTATAGAATTCCAATAGAAGCCCAGGTTTGATGTCCTTCACACCAGAACCTGGGCTTCCATTGGAATTCTATAGGGCATATTATCAAGCCCCTTATCGCCGCTTTAGCGGCAGTTTCCTGCCGCTAAAGTGGCGATAATGTTATCGCCCGTTCTTGATAATATGGCCCTGTGTATTTAATTAGAAAGATGAAAGGCAAAGAGTTTCAATTTGTTTTAGCACACGCTAGGGTCTTTGAATCAATGTTTTATCTAAAGTATTTAAATCATCTTTTGCTAAGTACGTATTCGTTTATATTTCGAATGCACTTTCTGATTTTGTATTGTATGTTATTCGTGTCATTTGTGCTGCACACAGTTTGTTGCATTATTACTGATTGATCATCACACACTCATGATGGGCATGAGGGGGATATTCTTTATGGCACCAGGTCCATAAATTCTACCGGCAGATCTTCAGCATAGTCAGATGGCATAGCGGACTGTTCTCTAGGTTTTTGTCACCGGCCTCTGCTTGATACAAATTCTCCTCTGAGTTTATTTTTCCTCCTGCCCCCATGCTATGATGCGCTTCTCTGCCATTATGACACTGAATTGTGTGATACTGCATGATTTTTAATTTATGCACAGCTTTTTAAGGTTTTTAACTGAAATAAAGTACTTTGAGAGTGAGACAGTGCAATGGGTTGCATTTCAGAAATACACCCAGGAGGGAATATCTTCCCACACTGCACAATTAAAAGGAGAGAGCGGGAGAATGGGAGAACGAAAAGGAAAGGAGGAAAGAGAAAGCAGTATAGCCTCAGGAAGGAGAGCAAAATTAAGGGCTAGAGGTGGAAGAAAAGGTTAAGGTATGAAGAAGCGATAGCAGAAAGGCACAAATGGAAGCAGCATGGGGCCTATTGCATGATATGTGTGCCAAAGCAATGAACAGTTCTGCACAAGGTGTCATGAAGGGCTGCAACACTTTTACTTGTGAATATCACTGTAAATGGGTTTTATTTAGTGCTTTAGTATGGCGCTGCCCATCTTTCAAAGCACACACTTTTGATCACTTTACCTTCTGTACACCAGGTCACTACAAAACGCTAAAGAACTCTACCCCTGCTGCTCCATAAAGGCACACTGCATGTGCAGAGTCATGATGGTGATCCAGTGCAACCCCTAATTCATGAACCAGGGACCAGGAAAACTCATCACACATAAACCACTTACCAAACAACGGGGCCCATCACGCATTACCCATAAATGATCCCTGAAGACGGGCACTGGATTTAGGGGGTTTAATTTGTCAGTTTGTTTGTTTATGTACAGTACTATACTTCACATTAATAACATATTTTATATATTCTTAGCTATTCTTAATTTCAACTGTCTTCTTTTGGTCGATGGACCATTAGTTGACGAGTTGATGGTGACTATGATTAACTAAACAGTTAACACTTTTAACTAAATAACCACAGAGTTGTTTATTCGGTTAATAATTTTATCTCATTAAAATTAAATGCTCATAATTCAGATTGTCAGTGCACACACAAGACCACATATAAGAGAACACTTTATCAAGCAATGTAATCAAAATGAATCATTTGCATCGACATCAAAGCGTGCATAGGAATAGGGGAAGAGAAGGTACAGCATAAATACTTTGCAGAAATATATTGCGAAATTAAAGCATTTAAGGAGGGTGATACCCACCAAAGAATCAGGAAAACCACTTCCTTGGCCGAGGTTGTGGCAAGGGGTCCCCAGAGATAGGCTCAGAGGACAAAGTTAACAGAACAGATGCAGCTAAGTCTTGCAATAAACTGGCAGACAAAAAGATAATCTCCCAATTCTATCTACCTTTGATCTAGTTCTCCTCGGACGCAGTCTCCTCCCATGCATTCCCGCAACGTTCTATTACCTAAGGTGCTCTCTGACTCTGTGCTGGTCCACTCTCTCTGTCTTGGTGCGCTTCTCTCTCGATGTTCTAGATGTTCTCTATGTTTTCTCTCTCTCGAAGCTCTGACACACCCCCAATTGGGATATCAATTATACCCTAATTCCTAGCTCACTATCTTACAATGTTGCAGTGTCTGTGATTGGTTGAAACGGATCATGTTAGGGTCTCCTCATCAAGTTCTCATCACAAATCCATCCCATACTGGTTTTAACAAAGGAAGTATTAAGGATAAATACAATTGTATACTACTAATATCAATAGTTATACATTTTGCAACATTCTCGTATTATGACATCCGTTTCATATTCAAATTGCACGTAGCGATGGCAGTTCCCACAGTCGCATCTTGGCACGTAAACAATAGGACACAGGTCAACATGGCCTTCACACGGATTACATCAGCTGGTGCACTCTGCAGTTCGTAAGCAGGCGGAGCATTCGGCACATGCGTCTTTCGTACAGACCAAGACAACCACATGCTGGTTCGGACAAGAGGCCATTTTCATGCAGGCCCAATCTCGTACTACAGTAAATAAACACAAAAGAATATTAATTCATGAAATAAAACCCATTATGTTTACCTCCCACCATACTAATAACCGGTATCAGTTATTTCCTAGCGAAGGCTATTAATTTAAAGCAGCTTTTTCGTTATTCGTGCACAACATGCAAATATGCAGTGTACAACATAGCATAAACATACATTAGTACGATTTTTCAAAGCGCAAACAGTTAATACGTGCGCATGCCATCATGGTTTAGTATATTAGGTAAAATGCGTTTGCCCCATGTGTGAGTGTGTGTATTCAGGGTTGGTTAGTCCATGCAGTCAATACATTATTATGGGGTTACTTAATTTCATGAGGATGTATTTTTGCAAACCTCACTCCATCAATGGCATCTTTGAAACAACATGTAACGTAGAAGATCTGCATGGCTGGAAATTGTGACCTGGATTGTGAAGGGTAAAAAACAAATGTCCTGCTATTCGCAGGGCAGAAAAGTATCAGAGCATGAGAGAACGATGTCAGCCCCACTGAACCCAAGAGAAGCTCAGTGAGGAGAAGAGATGGAGAACATATCAGCCAGGCGTAGAACAATGGCAAGCCATGTCCAGTCTGAAAAGGCGCCACCACCATCTTTGTCCTGGGATATCTTTAGTGACACTGTTCTGAACGATCAAAAATGCTTTTAAGGCATTGTAAACGTGTCAAGACTCCCAAATCTAAAGCAGCAACAACAGTGCGACAGACTGGAAACTACACTTGCCCTGCAAAGAATAAAAAGCATTGCTGGCATGTCATGCGTGTCCTTGAAGTGTATAGTCAACAACGTGAATTTGTCGAATCAGCACTTCCACGCAAAATATACATAACTTGGTGACGCAACCATGGATAAAATATTAACCAGGCCCTTTATTTTAGCACAAGACTGCACAGACCAAAAGTAAATAATTCAGTCGGCAGCTTTAGACATTGAACTCGCTAAGATTAAAATAAACACTACTAACTTTGGAATGCCTTACTAGGCTAATGGGCGAGGTTAATTCAAATCTGCGTTTTGCTCTGTGGTAGACAGAAATTTCATTACAAGACCGGAGGCTACATTATGCATTATTCCTTTAATGCAGTCCAAGCAGCCGCATATATCACAATAGTAAAGTTCCAAAGAAGAATAAAGGTAACACATAAAGGGTATGAGACAGCAACAATCTGCCTCTTTTAAATGCGGCTCCAAGCAGATAAGTTGACTCTTCCTTCATCTTATTTTATTGTATTTATCTTGTTTTAATCCTTTACTTTTCAGGGTGTGTTTCTGGTGTGGCATACCCCCATCCCTCCCACACCCCTCATCCCTACCGATCTCCAATTTATGGAGATTTCCTCACTTCCCATTCCCTTTCATGAGTGTATGTATATATATTGCCTTCGGTCTACCGACCTTCTTGCTCCCCTTCCGCGGGTCTTCTGCCTGGTATAACTCCGTCGCGGTTCATTCCTTCCCTGCAAGGCCTTCGGGCCTTCATTCCTCGGTGTTCTCCATTTTTTAACATAGCTCTCGCGTAGAACAGAGGAAGGTACCTCGGCAACGGGAGCGCGACGTCCTCCCGTTGCCTAGTGTCATTCCTCTTCTCCCTCCGGCCTCCAGCTGATCGCGAAGCCGATCGGGCTCGAGGCCGGAGGGTTACCATGGCGATCTTATCCAGCTGATCGCTCGAGCGCGTTTATATCGTTGCTCAAAGGTTTTTCTCATCGACGCTCAACCACAAGTCTCCCACTCATTTATTATATGTTTTCTGGCATAAACAAAAAAAAAAAGGGGGGGGGATTAATATTTTACATCTTCATTATCTCTATCAAGTGGCTATTTTACAATATTAACGCCATTATACCCTATCAAGTGGTTATTTTACAATATTAAGGACATTTTATCCTTTGTTGTCATATTTTATAAACCTTGCCTCCTTTCTTAAATTTATTTACTATCCGGATTTAACTCCCTGTTGAGTTTTTCTCTCTGACATATTATGTCTGATTCAGACTCTGATGAGGCTTCTGCCCCTACCCCCAACTTAGACAATGAAGCATTTAAGAAAATGCTCCACATGGAAATGAAATCTTGTATGATGGAAAGCTTATCTCAGATAATGGCATCTAAACGACCACTCCCGGAGTATGAAATTACTAAGTATACAATACCCCATTCTCAGAATGACTCAAGATTAAGGGGGAAAAGATTAAGAAAAAATAAAAATGTTGAAAAGAGCAACATGGGAGGTCTTGGCACCTCATCTATTCAGGGAGGTCTTAGCACCTCAACGAACAATGGAGGTCCTCGCACCTCAAATCCCCAAGGTGTCCTTGGCGGCACAAAAAATCTGGGTGTCCATGGCGGCACAAAGTATCATAAAGCTCTTTATAACATGGGAGACGACGATTCTAATGATTCCTCTGACTTTCTGGACGAATATGTCTTCGATCTTAACGATTTAGATCAGGAATTTGACGACTTGGGAGAGGATCTCCCATCATCCTCTAAGAATACTATTCTTAACCCCTTAGGAGAGGAAATGTTCTCCCCATTAAATTTAAAACACCCAAGAAGTTCTGAGTGGTCTCCGCAAGACCACGTTGCTAAGTTTATTAAAAAATGGATTAGAAACCTCTTGGAGAGAGAAACACGTAACATTCTTAGAGCTGAATGCTCAAGACCCTCTGTTGAGGATAAGACATGCTATACCCCTAACCTGGACCCAGAACTAATCAAGTTTCTCTTCAAACTTGGGCGTGAGCCAAGAAAAGGCATGGAAAAATCCCTCAAAGGGTGTCAGGATTGTCTCCTGGATGTTCTGGGTCCGCTAGCCAGAATTCTGGATTCCGCAGAAGAGAGCCATATTAACGGTACTCACCTTGATACCGAAATGATTAGGGGCTGGAGCCAGAGGGCTATCATCCTTGTGGGTAACGCTAATGCGAGCATGAACACAGAGAAACGTAGAATCGTCCTTACCAAGATAAACCCGAAATTAAGCGATCTAGCCGATAAAGAACCCTCACAAAGCCCTAAAGGGCTGCTCTTTGGCGAAGACCTCATCAAATCTCTGGGCAAATACGTTTCCACCTTTACCGCCCTTGATAAAGCACAACAAAACATGCGATAGGTGTTTAATACCAATAACCCTGGGCAAAGCACTACGCTACGCTCGCGTAGTTTGCGAAGTTTGCGCTACTTCGCACAACGCGAATTGCACGTAGCACAGTGCAAACACGCATAGCGTAGCGTAGTGCAGCGGTCATTTTTTGCTTGCTCGCGGTCCTCAACGTCAAGTTGGCGACCGCGAGCAAGCAAAATGACATCCCGGCGAGACTTTTTCCTCGTTCGCGATCAGCAACATCAAGTTGCCGATCGCGAGCGTGGAAAATAAACCTCCCGGCGAGATTCTCAACGCGGGGAGGTCAGGTTTCTCATTGCGAGTGGTCGCGTATGATCGCGACCGCTCGCGATGAGAAACTACCAGTCCGCGTTGAGAAAGCTGCCGCTTGAGTAAAAATCTACTCGAGCGGCAGTAAAAGACAGCTCGCACCTTGCAAGATGCCGTTTTCAATGATTGCACAGTGCGGACAAGCATCCGGCACTGTGCAATCATTGCGAACTGTGCACTACGCAGTTCGCGTAGTGCTACGCGTAGCTCGCGTAGTGCGAACTGCACTTTGCGTAGCTTCGCGTAGCGCTACTTCGCGAACTACGCCCAGGCTTAAATACCAACCTTTTTGGACGGGTCGGAAGACGGGGCCTCTCTTCCGGCCGCTTTAATCAAAGGCCCTATCCCAGAGGCCGTGGCTACGGTAGAGGATACCAACAATTCAATGTACCTCAGTTCTACCCTCAACGAGGTAGAGGTCAATGAGGCAGAGGATTTAGATCACGTGGAACACCTAACTCCAACACCCCTTCAGGTGAGTACTCTCCCTTCTCCTTCTTTCCCCTTAAAAGTGGGCGGCAGACTCAAACATTTTTTACACAAATGGAAGTTGATTACTCAAGACACTTGGGTTTTAAACACTGTAAAAGGTTTTATGATAGATTTTTCACATACACCCGTTCAGACCTCATTCCCGAGGGAGCTTCCCTTAACTCTAGATCAACAAAAAATTGTAGAGGAGGAGATTTCCTCCATGATTCAGAAAGGTGCGATAATAGAGGTTCCCCTAGAAGTACTAAGATTCATAAGCAACCTTTTTCTGGTAAAAAAAAAGGACAAGGGTTGGAGACCTGTCATAAACTTAAGAGATCTGAACAAGTTTTTGACTTACAGACATTTCAAGATGGAGGGCATCCATCTTCTGAGGGATTTACTTTTAGAGGGAGACTGGCTAGTCAAACTAGATTTTAAGGATGCCTACTTCACCATTCCTATGGCAGAAATTCCCCAACCCTTCCTCCAATTTCTCTGGAAAAATCACTTATACCAATTTCAAGCACTCCCCTTCGGTCTCTCTTCCACCCCTTGGTGCTTCACCAAGGTCATGAGATCTGTCGTCTCATACCTAAGACTAAGAGGCGTTCGTTTAATCATTTACTTAGACAACATTCTTATTATGTCCCAAGACCCCTCTCAATTAGTCCAAGAACTGAGTTCTGTGATAGATCTTCTAGAGGGTCTAGGATTCATCATAAACAAAGAAAAGTCATTTCTGACTCCTTCCAGGACCCTGGAATTTTTAGGTTTCACAGTAGACACGGTATGGTGCTTTCTTCTACTTCCCTCAAAGAAAGTTTCAAAAATCAGAAAAGAAATAAATCACGTCCTAAAACGTCAGGACCTATCTCTGAGAGAACTAGCCAGACTTTTAGGCCTACTCTCCTCTTCCATCCAAGCCATCTTTCCCGGTCCCCTCAATTATCGGGCCCTCCAGAGGGTCAAGACAAGAGCCTTAAGATCTTGCCTCTGGTACGGAGATCGGATTTGCCTAGATCACGAAGCCCAATCGGAATTAGCCTGGTGGCTGAAGGACCTGGACGGGTAGAACGGGAAGGCAATCTTTGGTTCAAAACCAGAGTTTATTTTGGAACCGGATGCGAGCCTTCATGGCTGGGGAGCTTGCCTTCTCAATCAAAACACTGGTGGTGTCTGGTCACGAGAGGAATCTCTTCACCACATAAACTATCTAGAACTAACAGCTGGTCTTTATGCCCTCATGAGTTTCAAACACTCTCTTCAGGGGAGGTCAGTTATTCTAAAGATGGACAACATGTCAGCGGTAGCTTATATAAACCGCTTGGGGGGCACCAAATCCGCGGATCTCTCCAATCTAGCCAAGAAACTTTGGATGTTCTGTCTGGAACACAAAATCTCCCTCAAAGCGGAATACCTCCCGGGGAAGTCGAACATCTCTGCAGACTGGAACTCAAGGTTCCTTCTAGATTACAGCGATTGGAAACTGAATGTTTCCGTATTCAGTACCCTAAACAAGATCTGGGGCCCTTTAGAGATAGACTTGTTTGCAAGCAGACTAACCTTTCAACTGAAGAACTACTTCAGCTGGATGCCCGACCCGGGTGCTCTGGCAGTCAACGCCTTTCTTCAATCTTGGAAAGAAACCAAAGTGTATGCTTTCCCTCCCTTTGCCATGATTCAGAGGGTTCTGCAGAAAGTGAGGCAAGATCAGTGCTGCTTTGTCCTAATAACTCCCTTTTGGCCATCTCAAGCATGGTTCCCCACCATTCTAGAACTGGCTTGCAACCTCCCCTTCTTAATTCCTTCCCTAGAGAATCTTCTTACAGACGTAGATGGAGGAATTCACCCCCTAATTCAGAACAGGACTTTGACCCTTCTTGCCTGGAAAGTGTCAGGAGATCCAATGAAATCTCAGGCCTTTCAACGACGGCTGCTTCTCTCCTCAGAGAATCTTGGGCACCAGGCACGCACTACAGATATAACAACATCTGGAAATTCTGGGTTCGTTGGTGGTTGGAAAGGAATCTGGATTCCTTGGAGGCCCCTATTGTTGACATATTGTTGGCCTTCCAATTCTCTTCTAAACAGAAAAAATCTTTCCATTAAGTTAGCTACTCTCTTATGCCTAATTTCTTGTAGGAGGGTTTCCGATATTAAAGCCCTGGAAATTACTAACCGATCTTATAATATGTTTGGTGTCAAATTTGACATTTATAAAAGAACTAAGACTATGTCTGATTCTATTTTTTATCCTCGTTTTGACTTATACCCTAATCTCTGCGTGGTAGACTGCATGAAAGAATTCGATCACAGAATGTTTTCCCTTCGTCCACAAGGTGTCAAGCAATTACTTATTTCCTTTGTGAAACCTCACAAAGGTATAAGCTCCTCCTCTATTGCTAGATGGGTCAAATCCGCTATGAGCCTAGCAGGTATTGATTTAAAGAAATTTCAAGCTCATTCCCTGAGAGGTGCCATGGCTAGTAAGTCTCTCTGGTCTGGAGGTAAGTTGGATGACATCCTTAAAGCGGCTGACTAGTCTAATGCCAGTACTTTTGCACGTCATTATTGTAAACCTATTGAACATATGTCTGATGTTGTTTTACAAAGCTACCAACATGCATAATGTAGCCTCCGGTCTTGTAATGAAATTGCGATTCTCACATTAACATGACTAGAGAATCTGGATTTCATTAAAGACACGGAGGCTGACATTATCCCTCCCTTCCCACCCCTTGGTGGTATTTCAATGAGTAATGTTCTTTATCACATTTTATTGTAATGTCGATTATTAATTATGTACTTTGTTCTTTTTGCTTGTTATTCTCTTCACCTTATGCCGTGTTCAGTTTTGTACTCACTTCCTTCTCTTTTCAGGTAATCCTTAATTGCTGGTTGTATCACCTTATCACCTCTGGAGTCCTTTCTTCGTTCTTCCTACGTTTTTTCTACTGGATCATCTGAAGATTGTCCTGAAGTTTTTCTTCTGACGTCTCAAGTTTGATGAACTTATCTTATTCCACATTTAAAAGAGGCAGATTGTTGCTGTCTCATGCCCTTTATGTGTTACCTTTATTCTTCTTTGGAACTTTACTATTGTGATGTATGCGGCTGCTTGGACTGCATTAAAGGAATAATGCATAATGTCAGCCTCCGTGTCTTTAATGAAATCCAGATTCTCTAGTCATGTTAATGTGAGAATCGCAATTCTCAGCTACATTTTAACCCATTCACTTTGATTTTTTTCATTGTTAAACTGAAATTTGGCTTTACTACTTTACAACTACTGGCATAGTATGTCCTAACATTCTGTAGTGCTGCAAACACTTAAGGATTCGGGACTTTGCCCTTTAGCAACACATCACTTCTATACTAATTTCTGCACATACAACAACACAACTAATCTTTGTGATCGATTGTGTAAATAAGTTGCTTTTGCAGGAGTAAATCTGGATTTACAGATGACCTGAGAAAAATATGAATATGGCTCGTTTCCTCCTCACAGAAATAGTCTACTCCCCTTCCCTCTTTTGATTCTAATTGGCTGTAGAAGCCAGGGTGCCCTTTTCCAGGGTAGCTGGAGTATTTTATAAACATCATCCTCGTTATGATGTTAGCATCAGGGGCCCTATTATACACAGGGTGCACTTTCCCTGTTTGCACCCAGTGCACCTTAAACCAGGTGCGCCGGCAGCAAACAAGGAAAGTGCACACTAGTTCATGGAATGCGCTGCCTCCAGGGCAGCTGCGAACTCGCGCTGCCATAGGAGCAGTACATTCAGGTGAAAAACTGAGCTGATGCCTTGAAGCCGCTCTGTGTTTCACTGGGCAGGCGTCAACCTGCCTGTACTTTAAAGTGGATTAGAGATCCCCTTGCAGGCAGGTACAGTGAGTGACTGCACCCTCCTGCAAGGGGATGTCTGGGGGGTCAATGGGACCCCCTGCACCCTTCCAGAGGGCTGAAATCAGGGGCCACACTGAAAAGGTGGAGCACTGTCAGTGCGCCTCCTGACAGCTTCTTTGCCTCTGCACCTGCATCTATAATATGGCTCGGACACAGAGGCAAAGGGATTCCCTCATTTGTATGGGGCCACGGCCCAATGCAAATGAGGGATTGAACTCCAAAGATATCAGTATTACAGAAGGGGTGGCACAAGCGTCTGCGGCCCCTTCTGTAATACCAAAGTGCACTGGGGGCGTGCAAAGCGGGCGCAAACGCCAATTTCACTCCCAGGGCAATTCCATAATACGGCCCCAGATCTATTTATAGAAAGGTCTCGCTCTTAGGAGTACCGCACACCACAGAACAACTATTGCCTGCGCTACCCAAATTCACTATAAAACACTTGCTATGGTTTCAGAGTGACCCTTTATCAGATCAACATAACACATCTGCCCTCTGTTCACCCCAAGCACCTCCCGTGATGGAGACACCAGATATGGTACAAGCCTCAAACACACCTGGAGGATTGCAGCAGTTAATCACATATGGCCCCAGAATGTAATACCTAAAGAAATGAGTCAGACGTACACACTCATAAACACAAATAAATGCACAGCAGAGGGCCTGCATTTGGCCCAAGGACACAAAGCCTGAGGAGCTGGTTAGTTGCATTCATCAGATAAAGCCCCAACAATGCCCAGTAGTAAGCATCACCCTAGATAACACACATGATGGGAAACAGCCATTACAACGCAACCGTTACCACGCATTACCTTTACAACGTGACCACTGTTACCATGCATAATCTTTACCATGCAGGATTTTACAACACATATGTCTTTATCACACATGCTTTTACAACAAAAAGGCAAGGACGGTAAAGGCGTATACTTGGTAAAAGTAAATGTAAGTATTTAAGGTAAGTATTAAGTGTTTCATATACATATATACATATATATATATATATATATAGAAAGCACTTCTCTCCGTTTTAAAAGATAGCCTGCACTCAAATTCGTTGAAAATATCATTTAATCAATAGCAGCGCATAAAATAACAACAGGAACGCTTTTCGGCTGTCCTTGCAGCCTTTGTCAACCTGAAGGTTTTCAAGTGCTTCAAATGCATTTAAATACTGCCCACGTGTGTTGCAACATAATTTCTTGCTTGAATTAAAGGCACAGTCCTTATTTTCAACACACTCTTGAGCAATAAAGTTATTTCATTTATGTTATAGCAGCAGATATTTCAGTGTTTCAAATACACCTTTATAGATGGCAGCGTGCG
Source organism: Calotriton arnoldi (assembly GCA_963921515.1). Taxonomy (NCBI): domain Eukaryota; kingdom Metazoa; phylum Chordata; class Amphibia; order Caudata; family Salamandridae; genus Calotriton; species Calotriton arnoldi. The sequence continues at coordinate 450,261 of CAWUFW010012387.1, read as the reverse complement.
CGGTGATTTCATTGCGAGAATATCCTTATGTAAGGCATTATAGTTCTTGGCAGGCCTTTCATTTAAACAATAAATGCAAAGTTGCAAATCCTGTGTTCCATTTCAAGACAAATGTCTGATTCCTGCAACTGGATATCGTGGCGGTGCTAACTCGTGGCCCAGGCAGGACCACATCACATGAAACCAAGAGTTGCCTTTTCGCGAGAAGCACTCGCTGGTTGGTATTCAGCTGACAGAACAAAAGCCTCCGGTTGTGACCCAAATCACCTCTCTGTTATGCCGACGCGTTTCAAGCTGGACGCTCTTCTTCATGGGCAGAGTGAGCAAGGAAGGACTCGCGAAAGCCCCTAGTACATCCCCTTTTATTTCAAATTCCATCAGCTTTCAGGTGAATTTTCACGCTAAGAATTCTGGGACTAGTAGGCAAAAAATAATCCCCAAGTGGGTCGCTGTCTCACTTGCAATTTATTAAAACCAAGGTGAGTAAAAAGTCCCGCACAGTTGCTTTACGTTATTGCAGCACCAACCTAATCCGCGAGGTGCTGCCTTTGTAGGTTGCCGCAGACCCACTAGGATATCGTGGCGGTGCTAACTCGTGGCCCAGGCAGGACCACATCACATGAAACCAAGAGTTGCCTTTTTGCGAGAAGCACTCGCTGGTTGGTATTCAGCTGACAGAACAAAAGCCTCCGGTTGTGACCCAAATCATCTCTCTGTTATGCCGACGCGTTTCAAGCTGAACACTTTTCTTCATGGGTGAGCAAGGAAGGACTCGCGAAAGCCCCTAGTACATCCCCTTTTATTTAAAATTCCATTAGCTTTCAGGTGAATTTTCACGCTACTAGTCCCAGAATTCTTAGCGTCGGCATAACAGATAGTTATAGTTAGGACCTATTTTCCATAGGAAATCCACAACATTCTATTTGAAATAACTTTGGTGCCTGTTGACGAATCTTAGCAAAATTTTCAAAACTTACGGCCCGCTCCGGTCCGCTCCTATCCTGAAAGTCTCGGGGTGATTCGTCAAGTGGGGGCCGAGAAAAAGGGGGTCCCAAAACTTGTTTTCCCCATGCAATTTTCCATAGGAACCTTTCATCGCAGCTACAGCTCGAACTGCTGAACGGAATTACACCAAATTTGGCAAAAAGGTAGCCCTTGGTTCAGAGTCGTGCCTTTTGCTTAAATGGTGTAAATCCGTTCAGTAGTTCCTGAGAAATTAGAAAAAGAAAACACATATATATCTGGGCGGAGCCTAACCACACATGTCATCGTGAGATCTGATTGGCTGTCAGCACTTCATCCTGGAATTGCTGGCAGCCATCTTGGGACCAATATAAATGATAGTACCCCATTGAAATGCATTGTAGTGAATCGAAGATTTTGAGGGTTACCAAAAGGAGAACTATAAAGGGTGATAACAGACTTTAGTTACATTAGAATTCATTTGTTGATGGTACCATACTAATTTCAGGAATTGTGGTGTGTTCTAAGGTGATTTTACCCTGTGAAAAACCTTCTGCTGGGATATCATGAATCATGTTTGAGAGAAAACTATTTTCACATGCTTGTCCCATACAGTTTTGGAAGGTGCTCCAGAAGCTAAAATGAGAGCATATTTTCTGTAAATTCACATTATCTTTCTCAGTCATGTGAGAAAGAAGTCTGACATTCTCAGTAAAACATGTACATCCAACAAGGGCAGAGACTGTCAGTTGATTCCTTTGTGTTCTACTGCAGCTTCCCAGAGTGTTCTAAAGAACAACTAGAGTACTAACATCCTTACTTATGACAAAAGTATGGCACACCTGAAGCCATCTTGATTGGAATAAACTGGTAACACTTAAAACATTTAATTTAAAAGGAACAAAATGATGGGGTTCATTTTGTCATAGAAATTATGGTTAGTGCTGTAGAAAGAAAAATTAGGACATGTTTCAAGTGTGATCTCAAATATCTTCCTGTTATATTTCAACAGGAGCAGCCTGTCAGTTGATGCCTTTGTGTTCTACTGTAGCTTCCCAGAGTGTTCTAAAGAACAACTAGAGCGCTAATAGTCTTACTTATGACAAAATTATGGCACACCTGAAGCCATCTTGATTGGAATAAACTGGTAACTCTTAAAACATTTAATTTAAAAAGGAACAAAATGAGGGGGTTCATTTTGCCATAGAAATTATGATTAGTGCTGTAGAAAGAAAAATTAGGACATGTTTTAAGTGAGATCTCAAATATCTTCCTGTTATATTTCAACAGGAGCAGCCTGTCAGTTGATGCCTTTGTGTTCTACTGCAGCTTCCCAGAGTGTTCTAAAGAACAACTAGAGAGCTAACAGTCTTACTTATGACAAAAGTATGGCACACCTGAAGCCATCTTGATTGGAATAAACTGGTAACACTTAAAACATTTAATTTAAAAAGGAACAAAATGAGGGGGTTCATTTTGCAATGGAAATTATGGTTAGTGCTGTAGAAAGAAAAATTAGGACATGTTTTAAGTGAGATCTCAAATATCTTCCTGTTATATTTCAACAGGAGCAGCCTGTCAGTTGATGCCTTTGTGTTCTACTGCAGCTTCCCAGAGTGTTCTAAAGAACAACTAGAGTGCTAACAGCCTTACTTATGACAAAAGTATGGCACACCTGAAGCCATCTTGATTGGAATAAACTGGTAACACTTAAAACATTTAATTTAAAAAGGAACAAAATGATGGGGTTCATTTTGTCATAGAAATTATGGTTAGTGCTGTAGAAAGAAAAATTAGGATATGTTTCAAGTGTGATCTCAAATATCTTCCTGTTATATTTCAACAGGAGCAGCCTGTCAGTTGATGCCTTTGTGTTCTACTGCAGCTTCCCAGAGTGTTCTAAAGAACAACTAGAGCGCTAACAGCCTTATTTATGACAAAATTATGGCACACCTGAAGCCATCTTGATTGGAATAAACTGGTAACTCTTAAAACATTTAATTTAAAAAGGAACAAAATGAGGGGGTTCATTTTGTCATAGAAATTATGGTTAGTGCTGTAGAAAGAAAAATTAGGACATGTTTTAAGTGAGATCTCAAATATCTTCCTGTTATATTTCAACAGGAGCAGCCTGTCAGTTGATGCCTTTGTGTTCTACTGCAGCTTCCCAGAGTGTTCTAAAGAACAACTAGAGCGCTAACAGTCTTACTTATGACAAAAGTATGACACACCTGAAGCCATCTTGATTGGAATAAACTGGTAACACTTAAAACATTTAATTTAAAAAGGAACAAAATGAGGGGGTTCATTTTGCCATAGAAATTATGGTTAGTGCTGCAGAAAGAAAATTTAGGGCATGTTTTAAGTGAAATCTCAAATCCTCTTCTATTTCATTAGAAAATTCTGACATGCAGACTGAAACAATCACTTTCAATACCAGCAGTAGACTTCCAGTTAACTCCCTGGTGAGCAGTAGCTTTACTACAGTGATCTAATGAACAACTAGAGTGCTAACATTCTGAATTTATGGCAAATGTGTGACACATCTGAATGCCTTCTTGATGGAATCAAAGTAAAAAACTGAAAGCATTTCCTACTGAGGAGACTGCAGTAAATGACGAAATTAGGAAACTTCATAACAAATAAGTCTCCCAAGATGGCCACCAGAGAAAAAAGAGCCCAAATGTAGCACAAATATCACCCAGATGTAACCCACATATAGCCCAATGACAGAAGTGTGCAAAACACTTTTTATTTTTAGTTTTTCTGCAGTGTTATATAGTGCAAACTGGTCAGGTATTGGAGCGTTACATCTTACTTGGACCCCTTATTGCGTATTTTGCACGAAGTACATGATATTGATCTTGCGAAACATTGAACTTTACGATTCTGTTAACCTGAAGTTACTCTGAACCGGGCTTTGTAACACCCGTTTTTACCTACTGGTTTTAATTAATTCTCACTGTATTGTATTAGGAAAGAGGATTTACTGTTTTTATGTACACTTTTATGATCTATGTTTCTAAATCAGATCAAATAAAGTTTAATGAATTCTATGGCAGGACGGAGGCGAGGATTATGCATATCTTTCCTCACTTTATTTGCATAGCAGTTCAAAGAAAACGTAACACAACAATCATTAAACAAAAGACTACACAACCCATGAACCATTAGGAGGGTAGTCTCCAAGGCAAATATAGTCCAATCATATCAGAGTCCATCGTATATAATATCGTGACGTCCCTTCCGCTTCCTCTTTCTTCACTGCTCGTCAGTTAAGTGCATTCCTTATATTCTTGGCTTAATCTGACATTGTTGCTGTTTGTATAGCGGTTTCTTGTGCACGTTATTAGCATTATTGCCTTGGTATTGTTTCATATTCCCTGCGCAGCAGGCTCTGGCCCGAGCGCGTTCTCCCCCTCGCAGTTTCTCCCGCTGTGTGCTCTGCGCGCGGTGAGATCCTGTCAGGCGCATCTGGTCCGAGCGAGGCAGCTCTGTCGAGCGCTCCCGCTGGTCTTTACGCGCTTTTGGGAATCCGGCCACTCCTTTAGTGTCCGCTTGATTCCCGACCAACCCTTGCCTAATTTTGACACCGCTACGCGGTGATTTCCCCACACGGCCACGTTAGTGACCAGCGTCACCTGGTGGTGGTAATTGGTATTGCGCCTCAGTCTATTCTTATAACAGCTTCGGGGAAAGCCCAGCTGTTGGAGCACCGGCGAGGGGGCTGTCTTAAGGATTTTAAGGGCATTTGTTCTGTGCTCACACCCTCTGCTATCATGTCTTCTCCAGAAGACCATTTTTACTCCTCCTACCAGGAAGTGGAGGAGGAATGGCCCCCCAACTTCTCCCTCCAGCAGTGGACCAAGCCCTCTCTCTGGCTGGGATGACCCACTGTGGAAGGACGTTGTTGCAGGTTCTCTACACGACTTTTAAGTCAATTTTATCGAGAGACTGCAAAAGACAGCAAACTCGTTTCTGAGGATTTCATCAGTTAACTGTGAAGTGAGGGAGTGAGGACTTTCTTTCAGATTGATTTTATTGAAACATTTACAGAGAAATAATCCAGAATAACGCTTTGTATAGAAATTACAACAAAGATCCCATCACCAATTTTATGAGATCCCCAGGACTAGATACTACTATCATGCCCAACAAATCAAAACGTATGGAGTTGGCAGGAAAATGAAATAAGGGTTGAGATCAAAGGCAACCATACAGTGCCAGTTAAGAGAGACTTATTATTTGTCTTGATAAAGATGGGAAATAATTAGAACCATCGAAACGCGTCGACGCTCCATTTCAACACAATCCTTGGAAATAGCTCATCCTATAGATAAGAAGTATAGATTGTATCTAGGATCTGTATTTTCCGATTGGATGTGTTTTTAAATGACAAAATGTACTGTCTATATCTGTCTCTCTGTTGAGTAGTTGTTAGTTTGTATTAGAGATTCAAACTTCTGTAATTATTTCTGTGTTGAATAATTGTGTTGTTTTTATCAGTTTGTGCTGTTATTTGAATATTTGCAACAAAGGTTTTTAACGGTATATGAATTTGATGCCACTTTCAGTGTAATGAGTTTTAGGAAAAACAATGTATATTTTATATATTGAGTGATACATTTTAAATAAAACAATATTTTTAATACAATTTACAACTGTGTAGGAATATCATTAAACTTTATATCTTTCTAACATATGGGCTAGTAATTTTACACTGGGAATTTAGAGACCCAGCAATAGCATATACTTACACCAAGGGATTTCTCTTTTTTACTTAAGGATTTTAAGGGCATTTGTTCTGTGCTCACACCCTCTGCTATCATGTCTTCTCCAGAAGACCATTTTTACTCCTCCTACCAGGAAGTGGAGGAGGAATGGCCCCCCAACTTCTCCCTCCAGCAGTGGACCAAGCCCTCTCTCTGGCTATTTCTAGGGCGCTGGCTCCTCTTAGGGATCAGGTTGATAAGCTGGCAAAAAGCATCCCTGGGGTGTTCAGTGACCCAGATCTGGTGGTGGCGGGTCCAAGTAGCTCCCAGATGGGGAATAAAAGGGCCGTTAAGCATAACGCGGGGCACTTGGAAGGATTTGATAAACTTACGGAGACCTTCCTCAAGAGTGCGCGAACGCTAAAACATGCACCCTGCCGGGAGGAGGAGGGGCCCGGAGAAAATTGCGACACTGTCACCACTATTGTAGACCCCGACGGCGGGTTTCCCTTAGAGGGAGAGGGTGTATCGGAGGACGATTTCTCCTCCGATGAGGATAAGGACTCGGGGCGTCCCTGGCGTCCAGAGTCCCACTCCTCTCAGTCCCCGGTTGGGGACGGGGTCCACTCGGACATGTTCGAGCCTACCCAAATTTACCATCCTAGGTCGGCAGAGTGGATACCTGACGCCAAAGTGGCAGAGTATGTGGTGGGGAAAATCCATCAACCCCTTGAAAGGGAAGTCAGGAATAGGATGAGGGGAGAATGCCCAAGGCCCTCACTGAAGGGGAAGGTGGCACACACGCCTGAAATTGATGAGAAACTATGTACCTTTTTCTCCAAGTATATGAGGGATCCCAAGAAAGGAATTGATAGGTCTTGGACGTGGTAGGGCCCTTGACCCAAATTATTCAATTGACCGAGCATTCCAAAGAGTCAGGATCCCCTTTGTCCACGGATATTGTGGCTGGTTGGGTGCACTACCCTAAACCCTAAAACACTACCCCTCCACTACCCAAACACCACTGCACTACCCTAAACCCTAAAACACTACCCCCAGCACGACACCCTACACTACCCAAACATAACTGCACTACCCTAAACCCTAAAACACTACCACCAGCACGACTCCCTACACTACCCAAACACCACTGCACTACCCTAAACCCTAAAACACTACCCCCAGCACGACTCCCTACACTACCCAAACACCACTGCACTAAACTAAACCCTAAATATACCCCCAGCATGACCTCCCACACTACACAAACACCACTGCACTACCCTAAACCCTAAAACACTACCCCCAGCATGACCCCCTACACTACCCAAACACCACTGCACTACCCTAAACCCTAAAACACTAACCCCAGCATGACCCCCTACACTACCCAAACACCACTGCACTACCCTATACCCTAAAACACGACCCCCTACACTACACAAACACGACTGCACTACCCTAAACCCTAAAACACTACCCACAGCATGACCCCCTTCACTACACAAACACCACTGCACTGCCCTAAACCCTAAAACACTACCCCAGCACTACCCCCTACACTACCCAAACACCACTGCACTAACATAAACCCTAAAACACTACCCCAGCACAACCCCCTACACTACACAAACACCACTGCACTACCCTAAACCATAAAACACTACCCCCAGCATGACCCCCTACACTACACAAACACCACTGCACTACCCTAAACCCTAAAACACTACCACCAGCACGACCCCCTACACTACTCAAACACCACTGCACTACCCTAAACCCTAAAACACTACCCCAGCATGACCCCCTACACTACCCATACACCACTGCACTACCCTAAAACACTACCCCCAGCACGACCTCCTACACCACCCAAACACCACTGCACTACCCTAAACCCTAGAAAAGAAACCCCCACCCCATGCCCAATCCCCCTTACCTCTCACTCCTCATGGTTCCTCTCTCCTCGTGGTTCCTGCTTCACATCATCTCTGAGGGGCGGTGCACGCCGTTGTGAGGAAACGGAACAGCCTCTGTTTCCTTACAACGACATGGATCGTCTACATGTTTTTAGAACGCATGGTCATTTACCATACATACCTTTACAACAAAATTCGTTGTAAAGGCATGCGTGGTAAATGACCATGCGTTCTAAAAAATGCGTAGTAATGACTTTCGTGATGTACAACGCATGCGTGGTAATGCATGCGTTGTAATGGTATCGCAAAGTAAAAAAGTCATTGTAACGGCTGTTTACCGATCGAAGCTGGCCCCTGTTCTTCAGTGAGACGTTTATTTGATTAACCCCTTCGGTGCTTATGACGAGCTGGACTCGTCATGGCACACAGTGCTCGTGTGCTCATGACGAGTCCAGCTCGTCATAAGACCACCCACGGGGGAAGCGCTGGCGCTCCCCCCGTGGGAATCCGATCGTCGGGGTTTTTTTTTAGGAGGCAGGGGAAGGACTTCCCCTGCCTCCCCCGCCCCCCACCCCCCATCAATGACGCCAGCGCGCGAGGTGCGCTGACATCATTGAGGGTTTCCTTCTTCCCGACGCGCTGGAAGTCATTTGCTTCCAGCGCGTCGGAGAAATAAGGTTAGTTTTGGCTGGGGAGGGGGATTTTGCAACAAAAGAGGCATTGAGGGAAAGGAAAGGGTTTTCCTTTCCCCGATGCCTCTTTGTGCATTCCTGCTGCACGATCGTGATCGTGCAGCAGGAATGCCCACGAGGGAGGGAGGGAGGAGTGCTTTCTGCCCATATCTACCGTCAAACATTAGCTGTAATCCCTGATGGAGGTCTGTGCATCCTTGGTTTTCTCGAGCGCAATCCCCGTCAAACATTAGCTGTAATCCCTGATGGAGGTCTGTGCATCCTTGGTTTTCTCGAGCGCAATCCCCGTGTACGTCCAGTGACCAGGAGGTTCTTTCTCCTCATCTGCTTCTCATATCGTGCTCCCGACCCTTTATAAACAAGAGGCATGTGAACTCGCATGGATGCCCTGCCTGTTTGGCCCCGCACCACATACACTTTAGGTATGCAACGTCTTTCCGCCCTTTCCCCACTATGATGGACAGCTTACTCAAAGACCCCAGCGCCTTTCCGGCGCGGTGGCAAAGTTACAGACACACAAGGTCACTGGAGACAATTCTTCTGGGCCTTTACGCAGCTGTAGTGTAGGTAAGGCGCTATACATTTACCCAACGAGGTAGCACTTACTGATTAGCCAGTAGAAAGTACTCCTGGTTGAGTAGAGGTATCGCACAAAACGGTGGCATCTTCGTGGATAAATACGCAGGGCAGGATTCATTCTGGCACGATGCTCCTGTTACAAAAATTAAACCTCAACAGGAAGCACTTACAGATATAAATAAAGCAGGTGCCCGAGTTGAAGCTCAAATTCTGTAACGCATTAATCAGCACAAACAATTCGTCAGCAAGGTCGAGGCTAAGCAGCAGTGCTTTCTGCCCATATCTACCGTCAAACATTAGCTGTAATCCCTGATGGAGGTCTGTGCATCCTTGGTTTTCTCGAGCGCAATCCCCGTGTACGTCCAGTGACCAGGAGGTTCTTTCTCCTCATCTGCTTCTCATATCGTGCTCCCGACCCTTTATAAACAAGAGGCATGTGAACTCGCATGGATGCCCTGCCCGTTTGGCCCCGCACCACATACACTTTAGGTATGCAACGTCTTTCCGCCCTTTCCCCACTATGATGGACAGCTTACTCAAAGACCCCGGCGCCTTTCCGGCGCGGTGGCAAAGTTACAGACACACAAGGTCACTGGAGACAATTCTTCTGGGCCTTTACGCAGCTGTAGTGTGGGTAAGGCGCTATACATTTACCCAACGAGGTAGCACTTACTGATTAGCCAGTAGAAAGTACTCCTGGTTGAGTAGAGGTATTGCACAAAACGGTGGCATCTTCGTGGATAAATACGCAGGGCAGGATTCATTCTGGCACGATGCTCCTGTTACAAAAATTAAACCTCAACAGGAAGCACTTACAGATATAAATAAAGCAGGTGCCCGAGTTGAAGCTCAAATTCTGTAACGCATTAATCAGCACAAAAAATTCGTCAGCAAGGTCGAGGCTAAGCAGCAGTGCTTTCTGCCCATATCTACCGTCAAACATTAGCTGTAATCCCTGATGGAGGTCTGTGCATCCTTGGTTTTCTCGAGCGCAATCCCCGTGTACGTCCAGTGACCAGGAGGTTCTTTCTCCTCATCTGCTTCTCATATCGTGCTCCCGACCCTTTATAAACAAGAGGCATGTGAACTCGCATGGATGCCCTGCCCGTTTGGCCCCGCACCACATACACTTTAGGTATGCAACGTCTTTCCGCCCTTTCCCCACTATGATGGACAGCTTACTCAAAGACCCCGGCGCCTTTCCGGCGCGGTGGCAAAGTTACAGACACACAAGGTCACTGGAGACAATTCTTCTGGGCCTTTACGCAGCTGTAGTGTAGGTAAGGTGCTATACATTTACCCAACGAGGTAGCACTTACTGATTAGCCAGTAGAAAGTACTCCAGTTGAGTAGAGGTATCGCACAAAACGGTGGCATCTTCGTGGATAAATACGCAGGGCAGGATTCATTCTGGCACGATGCTCCTGTCTCAAAAATTAAACCTCAACAGGAAGCACTTCCAGATATAAGTAAAGCAGGTGCCCGAGTTGAAGCTCAAATTCGGTAACGCATTAATCAGCACACAAAATTCGTCAGGAAGGTCGAGGCTAAGCAGGAGTGCTTTCTGCCCATATCTACCGTCAAACATTAGCTGTAATTCCTGATGGAGGTCTGTGCATCCTTGATTTTCTCGAGCGCAATCCCCGTGTAGGTCCAGTGACCAGGAGGTTCTTTCTCATCTGCTGCTCATATCGCGCTCTGACCCTTTATAAACAAGAGGCATGTGAACTCGCATGGAAGCCCTGCCCCACATACACTGGCGGTATGCAACGTCTTCCCGCCCTTTCCACACTATGATGGACAGCTTACTCAAAGACCCCGGCGCCTTTCCGGCGCGGTGGCAAAGTTACAGACACACCAGGTCACTGGAGACAATTCTTCTGGGCCTTTACGCAGCTGTAGTGTAGGTAAGGTGCTATACATTTACCCAACGAGGTAGCACTTACTGATTAGCCAGTAGAAAGTACTCCAGTTGAGTAGAGGTATTGCACAAAACGGTGGCATCTTCGTGGAGAAATATGCAGGGCAGATGTGCCTTCTCTCCATTTACACCCTGAAAAGTTAGCTGTAATCCTTGATGGAGGTCTTTGCATCCTTGAATTTCTCGAGCGCAATGCTCGTGTAGTTCCTGTGACCAGGAGGTTCCTTCTCCTCGTCTGCCGCTGAGATCCTGCTCTGACCCTTTATCCCCTTCGGTGCTTATGACGAGCTGGACTCGTCATGGCACACAGTGCTCGTGTGCTCATGACGAGTCCAGCTCATCATAAGACCACCCACGGGGAAGCGCTGGCGCTCCCCCGTGGGAATCCGATCGTTAGGTTTTTTTGGGGGGAGGCAGGGGAAGGGCTTCCCCTGCCTCCCCGCCCCATCAATGACGTCAGCGCGCTGACATCATTGAGGGTTTCCCTTTCTTCCCGACGCGCTGGAAGCCATTTGCTTCCAGCGCGTCGGGGAAATCAAGTGAGGTTTGGCTCGGGGAGGGGGGGTTTGTATCAAAAGAGGCATCGAGGGAAAGGAAAGGGTTTTCCTTTCCCCGATGCCTCTTTTGTGCATTCCTGCTGCACGATCATGTGATCGTGCAGCAGGAATGCCCACTAGGCACCAGGGTTTTTTTATTTTTGTGTTGGGGAGTGGCCAAAAGGGCAAGGGTTGCTCCCCTTTTACGGGGGTGAATATTTTATTTATACTGTTAGGCCCACCTACCTCTTAGCTTGGCTGGTGGATTGTGTGTGGACTGGTGCATTATTTGCATATGTGATTGTAATGTTTTTTTTTCTCCTTTTTATTCTAGTGTAAAGCTTTTGATTCCTGTTTGCGGTTTCGGCAGTGGTGGTTCTGCAGTTTTGCGTAATTGCATTTATTTGGTAAGAAAAATATTTTTGTTGTGTGTACTCCAAATGAGTATTATTGTCATGCATGAATGAATTTTTTTGTAAGTGGTGCCATAATGGCAGCATATTTGTTAGTGTTCAGAGCATGAAATTCTTTGCGATGTTTTGCATTGTCTTATGTGTAATTTCTTTTCTTCTTCTTTTTTAGTGGGATATTGTTGATCCTTACTGTGTCTGTGCAGAGTAGGTGGTGGTGAGTCTAGCTGCTTCTGTCACGTGAGTGGTATAGTGTTGGAGTATATAGGTCTTTGTGATAAAGCTACATTTTGTTTATTTCTTTTTTTTACAAAGGGTTTGTTGTTGTTGACTTGTTTGACAAGTAACCTTTATTAGTAAGCATTATGGCTAGCCGTAGAATTACTGCTCAGCAGGTGGTTGGTTTGCTTCTTGAATCTTCCTCTGAGCAGGATTATGAGACTGACAGTGCGTCTGAGGGAGAGGAGGGAGGGGAAGATTCAGGCAGTGAGTTTTCTCTCCACATGGAATCATCGGATGATGAAGGTACTCTCAGTGCAGATGAAGTGCCTGATTTAGAGGAGGATACTACTGTGCCGATGGTGCAAGAGGCATCTGCATTGCAGCCTGGGGCTGCTAGGCTTCCTACTGGAAGTGCTGGACTCTGGGTTGATCCAAACATGGTGCAGCCGGTGTTGCCTGCCTTTAGTGGTTATGCAGGGTGTAGAGTGGATTGTGAACATTATTTGCCTATACAGTATTTTCAGTTGTTTATGGATGATGTATTTTTGGGTGAGATTGTTGAGCAGACTAATTTGTATGCTGAACAGTTTTTGAGGGACAACAGTGCCAGACTTAGGCCCCATTCTAGAGCTACCCGGTGGAGTCCCACAAATCTGGAAGAGATGAAGAAGTTTTTGGGTTTGACTTTTTTGATGGGTTTGATAAGGAAGCCGTCCATGAGTTCATATTGGTCTACCAGTCCCTTGATGGCAACGGCCATATTTCCTGCAGTTATGACTCGTGATCGGTATTTACTTTTGCTTCGGATGCTGCATTTTGTTGATAATGGTTTGGCGTTGCCACGAGATCACCCTGAATGTGACCGTCTTTTTAAGATTCGGCCTGTTCTTGATCACTTTGTAGATCGATTTTCAGAGATCTATACTCCAGGGAAAGAAATATCTATTGATGAGTCTTTGGTGCTGTTCAAGGGCCGTTTGGTTTTTAGGCAGTACATTCCTAGCAAGAGGGCACGCTATGGAATTAAGCTGTATATGTTGTCTGAGAGTAGGACAGGATATGTTTTTAATTTGCGTGTGTACACTGGTAGGGATTCCACTATTGACCCCCCTGGTTGTCCGTCCACTTTAGTAGGAGTTTCAGAGAAAATTGTGTGGGAACTTGCTAGAGGACTGTTTAACAGAGGCCACCATTTGTACCTTGATAACTTCTACACTGCTGTGCAATTGTTTAAGGAATTGTTCAAAGTGGACACTTTTGCTTGTGGCACAATCCGCTCTAACCGTAAAGGTTATCCAAAAGAGCTTGTTTGCAAAAAACTTCAGAGGGGACAGTGCAGTGCCTTGCGTAGTGAGGAACTGCTAGCTGTGAAATTTGTGGACAGGAGGGATGTGTACATGCTGACTACCATCCATGATGAGAGTACTTCACCTGTGGGTGTTTGGGGTCAGATTGCTGAAGTGCGCAAACCTGTGTGCATTTTAGACTACAATAAGCACATGGGTGGTGTTGATAGAGTAGATCAGAGGTTGGAACCTTACACTGCTATTCGTAAGTCTTACATTTGGTATAAGAAGTTGGCCATCCATCTCTTCAATTTAGCAACTTTCAATGCTTTTGTTGTGTTCAAGGAGTGTTCTCCTGCGTCAAAGTTGACTTTTGTTAAGTTTCAGGAGTCTGTCATAGGCAGCCTTGTTGTTGTGGAACAGGCAAGTGTTCCTAGAGTTGGAGTGGTGGAGGATGTGGCTCGATTGAAAGATCGCCACTTTCCTGATCACATTCCTCCTACACCCTCAAAAGACTTTCCCACTAGGAGATGTAGAGTCTGTTGGCGAAGAGGTACGCGGAAGGAGACTCGTATGTACTGCCCTGAGTGTCCTTCTAACCCTGGGCTGTGTGTGCCTGCTTGTTATAGAGCGTACCACAAGCAAAAGAATTATTGGGAGCAACCATGAGTGGTAAAGTGAACTGCCTGGTCTGTAATGTTTAAGAATTGTTGTTCTGTTTCAAGGTTGGCATTAGTGCAATGTATTTAGTTTCTGATTTTGTGTTAGTAGATTTGTATCTATTTGCAATTTGTTTGTGTTTTCTTTTTTGTATAAAAAATCCTAAATGTGATGGTGGTGTGTGTAGGCTGGTGCTTGGCTGGCGGTGTGCGTGGAGTGGCGCTTGGCTGGCGGTGTGCGGGGAGTGGCTCTTGGCTGGCGGTGTGCGTGGAGTGGTGCTTGGCTGGCGGTGTGCGTGGAGTGGCGCTAGGCTGGCGGTGTGCATGGAGTGGCGCTTGGCTGGCGGTGTGCGTGGAGTGGCGCTTGGCTGGCGGTGTGCGTGGAGTGGCGCTTGGCTGGCGGTGTGCGTGGACTGGCGCTCGGCTGGCAGTGTGTGAGTAGTGACTTGCTGCTGGTCACTACACACACTGCTAGCCGAGCGACACTCCACGCAATCCATCAGCTTGTGTGGTTGCTGTGTTAGGAATGTGGGCGTGTGAAAGTGATGGGCCCTTGAATGGCGCTGTCTGCTGGTGTGAGTGTTGTAATGTGATGGGCCCGCGGCTGGTGGTGTGAATGGTTTTGTATTTGTCACACGTATGAAAGGTGTATGAATGGCCTGTAAAGAGGTTGGTGCCTTGTCGTGGCTTTACAGCTCACGAGCTGTGAGTCAATGGTTCAGTTTCTCGTCCTTTCAATTATTAACAGTGCATTTCATTTTTGTGAAATCACTTGTTAATACAATTGTATATACTGAACCATCACTCACCCTCGTGCCAAATCCAACCAGTATGTGTGTGTGTGCTTGAGGATTAGATGGCTGTGCAGTAATATATATTTTTTTTTTGTCTTTCTCAAGCAGGGTGTACCTTGTCCCTTTTTGTGAATGGTGTAATGTGTTTGTTTCGTGCCTGGGGGTGTGAATGGTCTTGTGTGTATCACGTATGAAAGGTGTGTGAATGGCCTGTAAAGCGGTTGGGGCCTTGACGTGGCTTTACAGCTCACGAGCTGCGAGTCACTGGTTCCGTTTTTTGTCCTTTCAATTATTGACAGTGCATTTCATTTTTGTGAAATCTCTTGTTAATAAAATTGTATATACTGAACCATCACTTGCCCTCGTGCCAAATCCAACCAGTATGTGTGTGTGCTTGAGGAATAGATGGCTGTGCAGTAATCTTTGTCTTTTTAGTCTGTCTGCCAAGGTGTACATTCCGTCTAAGAATAACCTACCAACTGTAGATATTGTCGTAAACGAAACACCCATGGGAGTACATGGTGATATCTCTATTGTGGATCCCAACAAGTTATGGTACCCACAATGTCCTGCAAACCTCAAAATGTCTGTCACATTTTCCTTGCAATATTGTGCCAAAATTTTCACGCTGCAGAAATAAACAACACATTATCTCAAAATGACCTGGTTTTGCAAGGGGGTCACCTGGGTTTTGGCCCGGGGCTCGGCGGCCACATAGGAAACCTACCAAACCCACACATTTCTGAAAAGTAGACACCTGGGGCTTCCAGGGAGGTATGGCTTGCGTGGATCCCCAACGTTTCCTTACCCAGAATCCCCTGCAAACCTCACTTTTAGCTGAAAAAATCACTTTTTCACACATTTTGTGTGGGAAAGTGTGGCATCACTGGCCTCACACAAATTTCCTACCACCCAGCGTTCCCCCAGGTCTCCCGATAAAAATGGTGCCTCACTTGTGTGGGAGGCCCAAGTACCCGCGACAGGCAAGGGCCCACAACGTAGTGAGGCGATCTCAAAATGGCCTTTCACAAAACCACCTGGTTTTGCAAGGAGGTCACCTGGGTTTTGGCCCGTGCTCGGCGGCCATCTAGGGAAACCTACCAAACCCACACATTTCTGAAAAGTAGACACCTGGGGCTTCCAGGGAGGTATGGCTTGCGTGGATCCCCAACGTTTCCTTACCAGAATCCCCTGCAAACCTCAATTTTAGCTGAAAAATCACTTTTTCACACATTTTGTGTGGGAAAGTGTGGCATCACTGGCCTCACACACATTTCCTACCACTCAGCGTTCCCCAGGTCTCCCGATAAAATGGTGCCTCACGTGTTTGGGAGGCCCAAGTACCGCGACAGGCAAGGGCCCACAACGTAGTGAGGCGACCTCAAAATGGCCTTTCACAAAACCACCTGGTTTTGCAGGAGTCACCTGGGTTTTTGGCCCCGTGCTCGGCGGCCATCTAGGGAAACCTACCAAACCCACACATTTCTGAAAAGTAGACACCCGGGGCTTCCAGGAGGTATGGCTTGCGTGGATACCCCAACGTTTCCTTACCCAGAATCCCCTGCAAACCTCAATTTTAGCTGAAAAATCACTTTTTCACACATTTTTGTGTGGGAAAGTGTGGCATCACTGGCCTCACACAAATTTCCTACCACCCAGCGTTCCCCAGGTCTCCCGATAAAATGGTGCCTCACTTGTGTGGGAGGCCCAAGTACCCACGACAGGCAAGGGCCCACAACGTAGTGAGGCGACCTCAAAATGGCCTTTCACAAAACCACCTGGTTTTGCAAGGGGTCATCTGGGTTTTGGCCCCGTGCTCGGCGGCCATCTAGGGAAACCTACCAAACCCACACTTTCTGAAAGTAGACACTCGGGGCTTCCAGGAGGTATGGCTTGCGTGGATCCCCCAACGTTTCCTTACCCAGAATCCCTGCAAACCTCAATTTTAGCTGAAAAAATCACTTTTTTCACACATTTTTGTGTGGGAAAGTGTGGCATCACTGGCCTCACACAAATTTCCTACCACCCAGCGTTCCCCAGGTCTCCCGATAAAAATGGTGCCTCACTTGTGTGGGAGGCCCAGTACCAGCGACAGGCAAGGGCCCAAAACATTTTTTGATAGGCAATGTTGATGTTGCCTCAAAACGTTTTGTGTCCTTGCATGTCGCTGGTACTTGGGCCTCCCACACAAGTGAGGCACCATTTTTATCGGGAGACCTGGGGGAACGCTGGGTGGTAGGAAATTTGTGTGAGGCCAGTGATGCCACACTTTCCCACACACAAATGTGTGAAAAAGTGATTTTTTTCAGCTAAAATTGAGGTTTGCAGGGGATTCTGGGTAAGGAAACGTTGGGGGATCCACGCAAGCCATACCTCCCTGGAAGCCCCCGGGTGTCTACTTTTCAGAAATGTGTTGGTTTGGTAGGTTTCCCTAGATGGCCGCTGAGCACGGGGCCAAAACCCAGGTGACTTCCTTGCAAAACCAGGTGGTTTTGTGAAAGGCCATTTTGAGGTCGCCTCACTAAGTTGTGGGCCCTTGCCTGTCGCTGGTACTTGGGCCTCCCACACAAGTGAGGCACCATTTTTATCGGGAGACCTGGGGGAACGCTGGGTGGTAGGAAATTTGTGTGAGGCCAGTGATGCCACACTTTCCCACACACAAATTTGTGAAAAAGTGATTTTTTTCAGCTAAAATTGAGGTTTGCAGGGGATTCTGGGTAAGGAAACGTTGGGGGATCCACGCAAGCCATACCTCCCTGGAAGCCCCTGGGTGTCTACTTTTCAGAAATGTGTGGGTTTGGTAGGTTTCCCTAGATGGCCCCTGAGCACGGGGCCAAAAACCCAGGTGACCCCCCTTGCAAAACCAGGTGGTTTTGTGAAAGGCCATTTTGAGGTCGCCTCACTACGTTGTGGGCCCTTGCCTGTCGCGGGTACTTGGGCCTCCCACACAAGTGAGGCACCATTTTTATCGGGAGACCTGGGGGAACGCTGGGTGGTAGGAAATTTGTGTGAGGCCAGTGATGCCACACTTTCCCACACAAAAATGTGTGAAAAAAGTGATTTTTTCAGCTAAAATTGAGGTTTGCAGGGGATTCTGGGTAAGGAAACGTTGGGGGATCCACGCAAGCCATACCTCCCTGGAAGCCCCCGGGTGTCTACTTTTCAGAAATGTGTGGGTTTGGTAGGTTTCCCTAGATGGCCGCTGAGCACGGGGCCAAAACCCAGGTGACTCCCCTTGCAAAACCAGGTGGTTTTGTGAAAGGCCATTTTGAGGTCGCCTCACTACGTTGTGGGCCCTTGCCTGTCGCGGGTACTTGGGCCTCCCACACAAGTGAGGCACCATTTTTATTGGGAGACCTGGGGGAACGCTGGGTGGTAGGAAATTTGTGTGAGGCCAGTGATGCCACACTTTCCCACACAAAAATGTGTGAAAAAAGTGATTTTTTCAGCTAAAATTGAGGTTTGCAGGGGATTCTGGGTAAGGAAACGTTGGGGGATCCACGCAAGCCATACCTCCCTGGAAGCCCCCGGGTGTCTACTTTTCAGAAATGTGTGGGTTTGGTAGGTTTCCTAGATGGCCACTGAGCACGGGGCCAAAAACCCAGGTGACTCCCTTGCAAAACCAGGTGGTTTTGTGAAAGGCCATTTTGAGGTCACCTCACTACGTTGTGGGCCCTTGCCTGTCGCGGGTACTTGGGCCTCCCACACAAGTGAGGCACCATTTTTATCGGGAGACCTGGGGGAACGCTGGGTGGTAGGAAATTTGTGTGAGGCCAGTGATGCCACACTTTCCCACAAAAAAATGTGTGAAAAAAGTGATTTTGTCAGCTAAAATTGAGGTTTGCAGGGGATTCTGGGTAAGGAAACGTTGGGGGATCCACGCAAGCCATACCTCCCTGGAAGCCCCCGGGTGTCTACTTTTCAGAAATGTGTGGGTTTGGTAGGTTTCCCTAGATGGCCGCTCAGCACGGGGCCAAAAACCCAGGTGACCCCCCTTGCAAAACCAGGTGGTTTTGTGAAAGGCCATTTTGAGGTCGCCTCACTACGTTGTGGGCCCTTGCCTGTCACGGGTACTTGGGCCTCCCACACAAGTGAGGCACCATTTTTATCGGGAGACCTGGGGGAACGCTGGGTGGTAGGAAATTTGTGAGAGGCCAGTGATGCCACACTTTCCCACACAAAAATGTGTGAAAAAAGTAATTTTTTCAGCTAAAAGTGAGGTTTGCAGGGTATTCTGGGTAAGGAAACGTTGGGGGATCCACGCAAGCCATACCTCCCTGGAAGCCCCCGGGTGTCTACTTTTCAGAAATGTGTGGGTTTGGTAGGTTTCCCTAGATGGCCGCTGAGCACGGGGCCAAAAACCCAGGTGACCCCCCTTGCAAAACCAGGTGGTTTTGTGAAAGGCCATTTTGAGGTCGCCTCACTACGTTGTGGGCCCTTGCCTGTCACGGGTACTTGGGCCTCCCACACAAGTGAGGCACCATTTTTATCGGGAGACCTGGGGGAACGCTGGGTGGTAGGAAATTTGTGTGAGGCCAGTGATGCCACACTTTCCCACACAAAAATGTGTGAAAAAAGTGATTTTTTCAGCTAAAAGTGAGGTTTGCAGGGGATTCTGGGTAAGGAAACGTTGGGGGATCCACGCAAGCCATACCTCCCTGGAAGCCCCCGGGTGTCTACTTTTCATAAATGTGTGTGTTTGGTAGCTTTCCCCAGGTGCCGGCAGAGGTAGGGTTCAAAAACAACAGCTAGGCACTTTGCCAAAAAAGGGTCATTTTTCACTGCGAAATTGAGGTGTGACCACGTTGCGTTTTGCGCCGTTTCCTGTCGCAGGCACTAGGCCGACCCACACAAGTGAGGTACCATTTTTCTCGTAAGACTTTGGGGAACGCGGGGTGGGTGGAAATTTGTGGATCCACGCAAATTCCAGAACTTTCCACCACAGAAATGTGGGGAAAATGTGTTTTTTGGACAATTTTTTATGTTTGCAAGGGATTCTGGGTAACAGAACCTGGTGGGAGGCAGTCAAGTCACCCCATCCTGGATTCCCCTGGGTGTCTAGTTTTCAAAAATGTATAGGTTTGCTAGGTTTCCCTAGGTGCCGGCAGAGGTAGGGTTCAAAAACTACAGCTAGGCACTTTGCCAAAAACGGGTCATTTTTCACTGCGAAATTGAGGTGTGACCACGTTGCGTTTTGCGCCGTTTCCTGTCGCAGGCACTAGGCCGACCCACACAAGTGAGGTACCATTTTTCTCGTAAGACTTTGGGGAACGCGGGTGGGTGGAAATTTGTGGATCCACGCAGATTCCAGAACTTTCCACCACAGAAATGTGGGGAAAATGTGTTTTTTTTTACCATTTTTTATGTTAGCAAGGGATTCTGGGTAACAGAACCTGGTGGGAGGCAGTCAAGTCACCCCATCCTGGATTCCCCTGGGTGTCTAGTTTTCAAAAATGTATAGGTTTGCTAGGTTTCCCTAGGTGCCGGCAGAGGTAGGGTTAAAAAACTACAGCTAGGCACTTTGCCAAAAACGGGTCATTTTTCACTGCGAAATTGAGGTGTGACCACGTTGTGTTTTGCGCCGTTTCCTGTCGCAGGCACTAGGCCGACCCACACAAGTGAGGTACCATTTTTCTCGTAAGACTTTGGGGAACGCGGGGTGGGTGGAAATTTGTGGATCCACGCAGATTCCAGAACTTTCCACCACAGAAATGTGGGCAAAATGTGTTTTTTTTTACCATTTTTTATGTTTGCAAGGGATTCTGGGTAACAGAACCTGGTGGGAGGCAGTCAAGTCACCCCATCCTGGATTCCCCTGGGTGTCTAGTTTTCAAAAATGTATAGGTTTGCTAGGTTTCCCTAGGTGCCGGCAGAGGTAGGGTTCAAAAACTACAGCTAGGCACTTTGCCAAAAACGGGTCATTTTTCACTGCGAAATTGAGGTGTGACCACGTTGCGTTTTGCGCCGTTTCCTGTCGCAGGCACTAGGCCGACCCACACAAGTGAGGTACCATTTTTCTCGTAAGACTTTGGGGAACGCGGGGTGGGTGGAAATTTGTGGATCCACGCAGATTCCAGAACTTTCCACCACAGAAATGTGGGGAAAATGTGTTTTTTTGGACAATTTGTTATGTTTGCAAGGGATTCTGGGTAACAGAACCTGGTGGGAGGCAGTCAAGTCACCCCATCCTGGATTCCCCTGGGTGTCTAGTTTTCAAAAATGTATAGGTTTGCTAGGTTTCCCTAGGTGCCAGCAGAGGTAGGGTTCAAAAACTACAGCTAGGCACTTTGCCAAAAACGGGTCATTTTTCACTGCGAAATTGAGGTGTGACCACGTTGCGTTTTGCGCCGTTTCCTGTCGCAGGCACTAGGCCGACCCACACAAGTGAGGTACCATTTTTCTCGTAAGACTTTGGGGAACGCGGGGTGGGTGGAAATTTGTGGATCCACGCAGATTCCAGAACTTTCCACCACAGAAATGTGGGGAAAATGTTTTTTTTTACCATTTTTTATGTTTGCAAGGGATTCTGGGTAACAGAACCTGGTGGGAGGCAGTCAAGTCACCCCATCCTGGATTCCCCTGGGTGTCTAGTTTTCAAAAATGTATAGGTTTGCTAGGTTTCCCTAGGTGCCGGCAGAGGTAGGGTTCAAAAACTACAGCTAGGCACTTTGCCAAAAACGGGTCATTTTTCACTGCGAAATTGAGGTGTGACCACGTTGCGTTTTGCGCCGTTTCCTGTCGCAGGCACTAGGCCGACCCACACAAGTGAGGTATCATTTTTCTCGTAAGACTTTGGGGAACACGGGGTGGGTGGAAATTTGTGGATCCACACAGATTCCAGAACTTTCCACCACAGAAATGTGGGGAAAATGTGTTTTTTGGACAATTTTTTATGTTTGCAAGGGATTCTGGGTAACAGAACCTGGTGGGAGGCAGTCAAGTCACCCCATCCTGGATTCCCCTGGGTGTCTAGTTTTCAAAAATGTATAGGTTTGCTAGGTTTCCCTAGGTGCCGGCAGAGGTAGGGTTCAAAAACTACAGCTAGGCACTTTGCCAAAAACGGGTCATTTTTCACTGCGAAATTGAGGTGTGACCACGTTGCGTTTTGCGCCGTTTCCTGTCGCAGGCACTAGGCCGACTCACACAAGTGAGGTACCATTTTTCTCGTAAGACTTTGGGGAACGCGGGGTGGGTGGAAATTTGTGGATCCACGCAGATTCCAGAACTTTCCACCACAGAAATGTGGGCAAAATGTGTTTTTTTAACCATTTTTTATGTTTGCAAGGGATTCTGGGTAACAGAACCTGATGGGAGGCAGTCAAGTCACCCCATCCTGGATTCCCCTGGGTGTCTAGTTTTCAAAAATGTATAGGTTTGCTAGGTTTCCCTAGGTGCCGTCAGAGGTAGGGTTCAAAAACTACAGCTAGGCACTTTGCCAAAAAAGGGTCATTTTTCACTGCGAAATTGAGGTGAGACCACGTTGCGTTTTGCGCCGTTTCCTGTCGCAGGCACTAAGCCGACCCACACAAGTGAGGTACCATTTTTCTCGTAAGACTTTGGGGAACGCGGGGTGGGTGGAAATTTGTGGATCCACGCAGATTCCAGAACTTTCCACCGCAGAAATGTGGGCAAAATGTGTTTTGTTTTACCATTTTTTATGTTTGCAAGGGATTCTGGGTAACAGAACCTGGTGGGAGGCAGTCAAGTCACCCCATCCTGGATTCCCCTGGGTGTCTAGTTTTCAAAAATGTATAGGTTTGCTAGGTTTCCCTAGGTGCCGGCAGAGGTAGGGTTCAAAAACTACAGCTAGGCACTTTGCCAAAAAAGGGTCATTTTTCACTGCGAAATTGAGGTGTGACCACGTTGCGTTTTGCGCCGTTTCCTGTCGCAGGCACTAGGCCGACCCACACAAGTGAGGTACCATTTTTCTCGTAAGACTTTGGGGAACGCGGGGTGGGTGGAAATTTGTGGATCCACGCAGATTCCAGAACTTTCCACCACAGAAATGTGGGGAAAATGTGGTTTTTTTGACAATTTTTTATGTTTGCAAGGGATTCTGGGTAACAGAACCTGGTGGGAGGCAGTCAAGTCACCACATCCTGGATTCCCCTGGGTGTCTAGTTTTCAAAAATGTATAGGTTTGCTAGGTTTCCCTAGGTGCCGGCAGAGCTAGGGTTCAAAAACTACAGCTAGGCACTTTGCCAAAAAAGGGTCATTTTTCACTGCAAAATTGAGGTGTGACCATGTTGCGTTTTGCGCCGTTTCCTGTCGCAGGCACTAGGCCGACCCACACAAGTGAGGTACCATTTTTCTCGTAAGACTTTGGGGAACGCGGGGTGGGTGGAAATTTGTGGATCCACGCAGATTCCAGAACTTTCCACCACAGAAATGTGGGGAAAATGTGGTTTTTTTGACAATTGTTTATGTTTGCAAGGGATTCTGGGTAACAGAACCTGGTGGGAGGCAGTCAAGTCACCCCATCCTGGATTCCCCTGGGTGTCTAGTTTTCAAAAATGTATAGGTTTGATAGGTTTCCCTAGATGCCGGCAGAGGTAGGGTTCAAAAACTACAGCTAGGCACTTTGCCAAAAAAGGGTCATTTTTCACTGCGAAATTGAGGTGTGACCACGTTGCGTTTTGCGCCGTTTCCTGTCGCAGGCACTAGGCCGACCCACACAAGTGAGGTACCATTTTTCTCGTAAGACTTTGGGGAACGCGGGGTGGGTGGAAATTTGTGGATCCACGCAGATTCCAGAACTTTCCACCACAGAAATGTGGGGAAAATGTGTTTTTTTGGACAGTTTTTTATGTTTGCAAGGGATTCTGGGTAACAGAACCTGGTAGGAGGCAGTCAAGTCACCCCATCCTGGATTCCCCTGGTTGTCTAGTTTTCAAAAATGTATAGGTTTGCTAGGTTTCCCTAGGTGCCGGCAGAGGTAGGGTTCAAAAACTACAGCTAGGCACTTTGCCAAAAAAGGGTCATTTTTCACTGCGAAATTGAGGTGTGACCACGTTGCGTTTTGCGCCGTTTCCTGTCGCAGGCACTAGGCCGAGCCACACAAGTGAGGTACCATTTTTCTCGTAAGACTTTGGGGAACGCGGGGTGGGTGGAAATTTGTGGATCCACGCAGATTCCAGAACTTTCCACCACAGAAATGTGGGGAAAATGTGTTTTTTTGGACAATTGTTTATGTTTGCAAGGGATTCTGGGTAACAGAACCTGGTGGGAGGCAGTCAAGTCACCCCATCCTGGATTCCCCTGGGTGTCTAGTTTTCAAAAATGTATAGGTTTGCTAGGTTTCCCTAGGTGCCGGCAGAGCTAGGGTTCGAAAACTACAGCTAGGCACTTTGCCAAAAAAGGGTCATTTTTCACTGCGAAATTGAGGTGTGACCACGTCGCGTTTTGCGCAGTTTCCTGTCGCAGGCACTAGGCCGACCCACACAATTGAGGTACCATTTTTCTCGTAAGACTTTGGGGAACGCGGGGTGGGTGGAAATTTGTGTATCCACGCAGATTCCAGAACTTTCCACCACAGAAATGTGGGCAAAATGTGTTTTTTTTGACCATTTTTTATGTTTGCAAGGGATTCTGGGTAACAGAACCTGGTGGGAGGCAGTCAAGTCACCCCATCCTGGATTCCCCTGGGTGTCTAGTTTTCAAAAATGTATAGGTTTGCTAGCTTTCCCTAGGTGCCGGCAGAGCTAGGGTTCAAAAACTACACCTAGGCACTTTGCAAAAAAAGGGTAATTTTTCATTGTGAAAATGTGGTACGTCCACGTTGCATTTTGAGCCATTTCCTGTTGTGGGCACAAGGGCTACCCACACAAGTGAGGTACCATTTTTATCGGGAGACTTAGGGTAACACAGAATTGTACAGCAACTGTTATTACCTATTGACTTTCGATGCATTTCTGCCTTCCAAATGAAAGACAATGTGTAAAAAATAAGTCATTTTGAAAAATGACCTATAATTCTCATGCTAGTATGGGTACTCCCAATTTCGGAAATGTGCAAATATCTACTGTTTCTAAAATCTACATTTTGTTCCCATTTCAGAAATACATAGGTGTCTTTCATAACAATTTTTCCATGTATACATTTTCCCAAAATAATTGCTATATACCCGGTACTTAAAAAAAATCATTGCAAGATGTTGCTCAATTATTGGCTCTGGGTTCGTCGGGTTCTTGGTGAACCTACAAGTCCTATATATCCCCACAACCAGAAAGGTCCAGCGTATATAACGGTATATTGCCTTCAAATAGTTGTCATAATTAGAAGAAGTTACAGGTGAAAACGTTGACACAAATGGCTGTTTTTTTCAACTAATTTTCAATTTTTCCTTTATTTAACTGTTAGTTTCTATAAGGAAAACTTTAAGGATCTACACAAATGACCCCTTGCTGAATTCAGAATTTTGTCTACTTTTCATAAATGTATGGCTTTCCAGGATCCATTATTGGTTTCATACCCATTTCTACCATTAACTGGAAGGAGGTTGAAAGCACAAAAAATTGCAAAAATAGGCTATGTCCCAGAAAAATGCCAAAACTGTGTAAAAAAAGTTGGTTTTCTGACAAAAGTCTGCTTGTCCCTGAAAGCTGGGAAGATGGTGATTTCATCCCCACAACCCCTTTTTGATGCCATTTGCAGGGAAAAATCAAGACGCTTTCATCTGTAGCCCTTTTTTCGCATTTTTCCCCAAAAAAACAAAATTTAGCTGTATTTTGACTAATTTCTGGGTCCCCTCCAGGGGAATCCACAAACCCTGGGTACCTTTACAATCCCCATGATGTTAGAAAAAAAGGACGCAAATTTGGCATGGATACCTTATGTGGTCAAAAAGTTACAGGGGCCTAAGCGCGCACTACCCCAAATAGCCAAAAAAGGCTTAGCACAGGAGGGGAAAAGGCCTAGCAGCGAAGGGGTTAATTAGGAGGAAGGAATGTGTTTTTTTTATCGAAAAGTGCATTTTCGGCTGTTGTATTGTGAAAGTGTCCGCGTGGCCTGGTTTCACTTCCGGTGAGAGAGTGGAAGAGTCTGTTTGGATCTAAAGGAGTTCTGTTGTTGGACGGGGCCGGCGCAACATGTCATCAGAAAACATAGCTAATGGAAAGTGTCCTCCCTGAAGTGTGGAGCAGTGCCATGAGAGGTCAACGAGTGTGCGTCCCACCGCAGTATGACCGTACCGCGCGACCCTTGTGCCGCCTCCAGGGTACGGGAGGCAGAAGCGGCATTGCAGGTCCTCTTGAAGACCGTTGTAGCACTAATTCTACATTTTGGTACTAGGGCATTTTAACTTCGTTGTTCCTGCCAGATACAAAGAGAAGATCCTGTGTTATTCAGTGCCCTTGTTACCTTTTTTGTGGGTTGTGGTGCTTGTCACTTCGCTGCCCCGCCGGTGCACACGACTGGGCACCCCACCTCGTGTGCCATCTGCAGGGCCTCTGCCCTCGGATCACTGGTTTCGGTTTCTGGAGTGGCAACATAAACAGTTGCTCCCAAAGGACTAGCCTGAACACTTAGGTGAATATCCCCTGCACCAGCATTCCACGGAAATTCTTTCCTAGCTCTCCCACGTCAACGAGCACGGCTCCGCTCGCGACACCGTATGATGTCACCGGAGCCATAAGAGGACCTCGTCGGCGTGCTGACGTCAGTTCCACCCATTTTTTCCGTGCCACCGAGGCAAACATGGGACCGAGACATTTTCACATGTATACATAGTATAATAAATATATATATATTCACTGAAAAAAACATAGGTTTCAGGCACGTTATAGTTAGAAATTAGCATTTAAAAAACCTTAGAAATTCACTGAAAAAACCATAGGTTTCAGGCACGTTATAGTTAGAAATTAGCATTTGAAAAACCTTAGAAATTCACTGAAAAAACCATAGGTTTCAGGGGCGTTATAGTTAGTTGGACATTTCACTCGTACAAAACCATAGAAATTCCCCCGTTATAGTTAGTTCAGCTAACTATAACTCGCGCGCCCGCAATGCACTGCTGATGACATCACATATTACATCACTCATGACATGGTCAGTGACATCACTGATGACATCACTGATGACATCTCAAATGACATCACTGATGTCATCACTGATGACATCATCCAGTGAATGTGTGTTTTTCTGAAAATTAAATATGTTTTATATATGTATATCTCAAGGTCGATGGAAGAATAAATGGGTATATAAGTGTCTAAATGGATGATTTTTTTTGTAAAATTGATTGTATAACTGACTAAGTGTATCTTAGTGAATACATGGGTTAGTGAGTAATGTTTAAATATGAAAATATCTGTATCAGTCTCTCACTTTGTGTATAAGTGGCTGCATGGGTTGGTGAGTAGCTACATGAGTGTCTATATGGGTTATTAGTTGGTTTTTTGAGTATCAGTATGAGTGTCTGAGTGTCTGTATGGTTCGGTGGGGGTATTACTTAGTGCATAGATGCATGAATGAGTGACTCACTGTTTGTATGTGTTGAAGACAGCATGTGTGCAGGACTGTATAGGTGGATGAGTATGTGTATGGGTGTGTTAGTGAGTGAATGACTGTCTCAATAGTGTCTTTATGAGTAACTACATATGTTTTAAACTAGTATATGTGAGTATTGGTGTATATAAGTGAGTATATGTGAGAGTGAGAGATTGGAAGAGTTCCTGTACAAATAAGTAGGTGTTTCTATAAGTGATTGTTTAAGAGAGTAAGTATGTGTAAGTTTCTGTAGAAGTAAGTGTGGTAGTGTGTGTATAACTGTATATGCAAGTAAATGGATGTTTGATACTTTGTTTGCATGTGTGACTATGTGTGTGAGTAACTCTATGGATGAGTGGCGGTGTGTAACAGGATGTATAGGTGTATGAGTACATATGATGAGTGAGTACATGTATGAGTGACTGTATAGGGACTGTTGGTGAATGAGTGGATGTGTGTGTAGATCTTGGAATTACTGAATAGGTGTGTTGTAACTGGTATTGGTATGTCCATTGTTTTGAAAATGTTAGTTTGTATTTTTGAGTGTGTGTATCAAAGGTTATATTAGGGTGAGAGGAGGTCTGCCACTCTATCACAATGATGATGACATCAGTGATGTCATCAGTGATGCCATTTGAGATGTCATCAATGATGTCATGAGTGATGTCACTGACCATGTCATGAGTGATGTAATATGTGACGTCATCAGCAGTGCATTGCGATGCGCGCGAGTTATAGTTAGCTGAACTAACTATAACGGGGGAATTTCTATGGTTTTGTACGAGTGAAATGTCCAACTAACTATAACGTCCCTGAAACCTATGGTTTTTTCAGTGAATTTCAAAGGTTTTTTAAATGCTAATTTGTAACTATAACGTGCCTGAAACCTACGGTTTTTTCAGTGAATATATATATATATATATTTTCAACACACTGGTTCGCTCACATAGAGACGCACTCGAGCTTCCACGAGGTAACCAGCCTTTATTTCATCAGGTATGGATATGATTCGAAAGCAGGTGAGTAATGCAGCTTTCCTCCTTGCCGACGCGTTTCGAGTTTCCTCTTCTTCCAGGGCTTGTGGAAAGTTCGTGCTGTGGTGGGTAGGGCTCCCATTATATGTACAAAGTCCCGCCCTCAATGGATGCATTACGGAGACTGGTGGGAGTCGTAGTTCCCTAAAATACACAAAAAATAAAATGCACTAATTACTGCTGGTTTAAGTCCTGGGTGGACCCCCGCACTCTGACATATCCTCATCCTGCGTATCAGCCCCACATTCAAGACGGTGTATCCGTGCTTTGTGGCCCCCTTAAGATCCTTGGGTGGTGCAGTCTCTGGCGGATGAGTCTCCGCCTGGATTATTTTCAACACACTGGTTCGCTCACATAGAGACGCACTCGAGCTTCCACGAGGTAACCAGCCTTTATTTCATCAGGTATAGATATGATTCGAAAGCAGGTGAGTAATGCAGCTTTAATCCTTGCCGACGCGTTTCGAGTTTCCTCTTCTTCCAGGGCTTGTGGAAAGTTCGTGCTGTGGTGGGTAGGGCTCCCATTATATATGGGCGCCATAAGTATGAGCAAGCAATGCATTCTAGTCAACATGATAGTCTGTTTATTATGTCCTCTACTAAAGTAATCACGTGACACGTGGGTTTGTACTAAAGTTAATGCCACAGAGCGTTTCGTTATGTGATCAAGGTCACTCGCTGACCGAAACGCGTAATGACATTGGATTTCTAATAAAACCAAGCGGAAGAAATAAGAGGAGTTTGTGCCCTTTGTGTTCATACTAAGGAGGTGAAGGGGTGCTTTTGGTGTTTTCGAGATATATATATATATATAAATATATTACCTACTGGCAGTCGCCAGTAGGTAGTTATAGTTATGACCTTGTTTCCATAGGAAAAGTATTTTTTCTTTTGCTAATATCTTTGGCACCGTTTGATGAATGTTCGTGAAATTCTCAAAACTAATGGGGTGCTCCAGTCAGCTCCTGTCTTGAAAGTTTCGGGGTGATTCGTTAAGTGGGGGCCGAGAAAAAAGGGGGTCCCAAAACGTGTTTTCTCAATGTTAATTTCCATAGGAAACCTTTGTCGCGGCTACAGCCGGAACTGCTCAACAGAATTACACCAAATTTGGTACAAAGGTAGCTCTTGGTCCAGAGTGCACTCTTTGTCTTAAATGGTGTAAATCCGTTCAGTAGTTTTTGAAATATTAAAGGAAAAAGAAATATTGATATCTGGGCGGAGCCTAACCTCACATCTCATCGTGAGATTTGATTGGCTGTCAGCACTTCATCCAAGAAATGTTGGCAGTCATCTTGGGACCAATATACATGATAGCATCCCATTAAAATGCATTGTAGTGAATGGAAGGTTTTGAGGGTCACCAAAAGGAGAACGTATAAAGGGTGATAACAGACTTTAGTTACATTATAAATCATTTGTTGATGGTACCATACTAATTTTAGGAATTGTGGTGTGTTATAATGTGATTTTACCCTGTGAAAAAGCCTTCTACTGGGATATCATGAATCATGTTTGAGAGAAAACTATTTTCTCATGCTTTTCCCATAGAGGTTTGGAAGGTGCTCCAGAAGCTGAAATGAGAGCATATTTTCTGTAAATTCACATTATCTTTCTCAGTCATGTGAGAATGAAGTCAGACATTTTCAGTAAAACACATACATCCCACAAGGGCAGAGACTTTCAGTTGATTCTTTCTGTTCTACTGCAGCTTCCCAGAGTGTTCTAAAGAACAACTAGAGCGCTAACAGTCTTACTTATGACAAAAGTATGGCATACCTGAAGCCATCTTAATTGGAATAAACTGGTAACACTTAAATCATTTAATTTAAAAAGGAACAAAATGAGGGGGTTCATTGTGCCACAGAAACTATGATTAGTGCTGCAGAAAGAAAAATTAGGGCACATTTTGAGTGACTTCTCAAATCCTCTTCTTTTCATTAAAATATTCTGACATGCAGACTGAAACATGCACTTTCAATACCAGCAGCAGACTTCCAGTTAACTCCCTGGTGAGCAGTAGCTTTACTACAGTGATATAATGAGCAACTATAGTGCTAACATTCTGAATAAATGACAAATGCATGACACATCTGAATGCCTTCTTGATGGAATCAAAGTAAAAAACTGAAAGCATTTCCTACTGAGGAGACTGCAGTAAATGAGGAAATTAGGAAACTTCATAACAAATATGTCTCCCAAGATGGCCACCAGAGAAAAAAGAGCCCAAACTTAGCACAAATTTCACCCAGATGTAGCCCACGTATAGCCCACTGACAGAAGTGTGCAAAACACTTTTATTTTTTGTTTTTTTGCAGTTTTTTATAGTGCAGACTGGTCAGGTATTGGAGCATTGCATCTTACTTGGACCCCTTATTGCCTATTTTGCACGAAGTACTTAAGATTGTTCTTGTGACACATTGAACTTTACTTTTCTGTTAAACTGAAGTTGCTCTGAGCCGGGCTTTGTAACACCCGTTTTTACCTACTGGTTTTAATTAATTCTCATTGTATTGTATTAAGAAAGAGGATTTACTGTTTTTATGTAAACTTTTATGATCTATGTTTCTAAATCAGATCTAATAAAGTTTATTGAATTGAATTGAAGTCTCCAAAGATGGCCACCAGAGAAAAAGGAGCCCAAATGTAGCACAAATATCACCCAGATGTAGCCCACGTATTGCCCATTGACAGAAGTGTGGAAAACACTTTTTATTTTTTGTTTTTTGCAGTTTTATATAGTGCAGACTGGTCAGATATTTTAGTGCTTTACATGAGCATTGGTTACATCACACAAGGACAAATTCATTTTGGTTGTAGGCATGGGGAGAATAAGTGATTTGACCAGAATCACAGAATGTCGAGCTGAAGCAGAAAATCCAACCAGGTTCCCCAGTTGCAAAGTCTGCAGCTCTGGAAGTAACACCACATCCTCTCCCCTAAGTGCAACATTTAATCAAGTGGTCAACTGGATAAAAAAACATAAAGATAACAAATAATTTAAAAGTGCTTTGTCGCTATTTGAGAACTCAGAAAATATGTCCTCATTTTAGTTTTTTAGAGCACTAACCATAATTTCAATGCAAATAAGACCCTCTCATTTCTATAATTTTTAAAGGAAATGCTTTAGGTATTACAATTTTGATTACATCAAGATGACGTCAGGCGTGCCACACTTTTGTAATAAATATAGAATGTTAGCAATCTAGTTCTTCATTAGGATACTGTTGAGAGGCAGAGGCCAGGGGCACGGACTAGGAAAATTGAAGGCAGGCAGGAGGGTGCAGAGGCAACAATTTGACCACACTGGGCAGGCAGGAAGGGCAGTGGCAGCACAACAGACTATGGAGGGCAGTGGAAAGGGGGGCAGGGGCAACAAACCAACAATGCAGGACAGGCAAGAGAGGCTGTGGCAATATAATAGACCATTGTGGGCAGAAGGAAGAGGCAGTGGTAGTACAACCATACATGCAAAAGACCTGATTCAGCCAGGAAACGCACAATGTTTTTAAGCCCAAATGGGCTTTATTTTTATTTGTCTCCTGTCTACAATCTCCTCTTTTTCAATGCAAGTCAATAGAGAAAATCAATTCTCCAGTTTTTTTTCAAAATCTCCCTCTTACCAAGTTCAAAATGTTAGCAAGTATGGTACATTGGATCATGGAAGGCAGGAGGAATTGGGGTAGGGACATGGACTTAGTGAACAGAGGACAGGAGGGACATGGACAGGTGCACCAAACTGAACTTACAGGGCAGGCATCAGGGTTTGCAGCAGCACAATACACCACACAGGGCATGTGGGACAGCAGTGCAGCACAACAATCCATGGAAAGCAATTGGGAGGGGACAGGACCATGCACATGGACAACAGAGAACAGAGGGGAAAGAGGCAATGGCAGCAAGCTGACCATAATGGACATACAAGAGAGAAAGCTACAGCATAATGGACCATAAAGGGCAGGAGGGAGGGATCAGGGGCATTACAATGGAACAGACAAGCCAGGAGGGAGGGAATAGGGGTCTGCACATGGAAAACAGAGGGCAGGGGGCAAGGGGGCAGGGCAGGAGCAGCAAGCTGACCATGGAGGTCAGGCAGGATGGGCACTAGAAGCACAACAAACCATGGAGGGCAACAGTGCAACTATAATGGCATACACACAGACCATGGAGGGAAGGTGGGAGGGGGTCTGTAGCAGCTAGCGGACCACACAGGGAAGGTGGGAGGGGCTGTGGCAGCACAGAAGACCATGCATGGGAAGTGGGAGGGTTAGTGGCAGCACAATAGCCATGATGGGCAAGAAGGAGGGGGCAGGGGCATGCACAAAGGACCATGGAGGATAGAAGGGAGGGATAGGAGCTGGGCACAGACAAGAGAGTTCAGGGGAGGGGGCCTCACAACAGACCATGCGGGGCAGGCAGGAGGAGCAGTTGCAGCACAGCAGACCAGGGAGGGCAGAAGGGTGTGGCAGTAAAATGGACCATGGAGGACAGGAGGAAAGGGATAGGGGCATCGAATGTGGACAGGCAGGGTGGAGGTGGCAGGGACAGGTTACAGTCATCTGACAATGCTAGGCAGGTGGCATGGGCGTGGCAGCTCGACAGAACACTCAGAGTAGATAGGAGGGGCAGGTCCATGGAACATGGTGGGAAAAAAGGATGGAGCAAGGGCATGCACACAGACATCAGAGGGCAGGGGGAAGGAGAGTAGGGGCAGCAAGCTAAGCACAGGGGCTAAGCAGGAGTTCAATGATGTGGCATAGAATTGGGCAATGGAGGGCAGGAGGAGTGGACTGGGGCATCATGCTAAATAGAGAGCAGTGGCAGTACATCAGACCAAGCATGGCAGGAGGGAGGAGACTAGTGCATGGATTCAGACAACAGAGGATAGGGAGGAAGTGGATGGGGCAGCAAGCTAACTGTTCAGAGAAGGCGGGAAGGCCAGTGGCAGAACAACGGCCACACAGGGCTGTAATGAGGGAGCAGGGGCATGGACTTGGACAATGGATGGCACAGCAGAGGAGGGGAGGCAGGAGCAGCAAGCTTAGGTGGGGGCAGCACAATGCCAGCCCAGGCCCTGCTTCTAACCCCCCACCATCCATTGTGATAGGCATTTTACTTAACGTTTAAAAAAACCTAGACATTTGCTGAAAAAAACAAAGATTCCAGGGATGTTATAGTTAGACTCGGATTTCACTTGTACAAAACCAGTGAAATTCAGCAGTTATAGTTACCTGAGCTAACTATAACTTACGCCCCCACAATGCACTGCTTATGACCTCAGACATTCCATCATTCATGACATGGTCAGCGACATCACTCATGACATCACTCATGACATCTCAAATGAGCTGTGAATTGAATAGAACTATAATCTCTAGAATTTTATTTAGGGATAGTGTGCGTATATTAACACCCCTTTTTTTCTTTTCTTTTGTGTAAGAACCAATATAATACGCAAAGTGCCCAGATCAATATGGCCAATAGTCTTTCACTTTAAACTAATGTGTAGTCCATTTTTATGTTGATGTTTTCAATCGCAAGTATGTTTATTATGAACAAGTCACGTTGACGAACATACAGGTACGGCGGTCACGGGGCAACATATGCTGAAATGACATTGTGTGCATATTAACACTGGTTTTCTTTTCTTTATTGTATGAATTCCTGAATTTTCACATCGTGACCAGGCCAATGTGGCTGCCAGCTTTTTGGATTAATGTAATATGTAGCCCTTTGTTAATGTTGGCAACTAGAGGCATTTGTACATTTAAATACGGAAGCTACAATGACGTCTTGTATTGTTATCAAAGTTCGGACAAGCCGAGATGCGTGGATTGCGTCTTTTCCAGATTAAATACTTCCAAACTACAACCTGAGTGCTGATTCCTTCCTTGTAAGAGTGAGAGGAGATTGAATGCATATATATAAAATTCACTGAACAAACCACAGGTTTCAGGGACATTATAGTTAGAAATTAGCATTTAAAAAACCTTAGATATTCACTGAAAAAAACACAGGTTTCAGGGACGTTATAGTTAATCTGACATCTCACTCGTACAAAACCAGAGAAATTCAGCCGTTATAGTTAGCTGAGCTAACTATAACTTGCCCCCCAATGCACTGCTGATGACGTCACATATTACATCACTCATGACATGGTCAGTGACATCACTGATGACATACCTGATGACATCTCAAATGACATCACTGATGACATCACTGATGACATCATCCAGTGACTGTGAGTGTTTCTAAAAAGTTTAAGAATGTGATATATATATATGATGATTCAGTCAGTGTGTGACTGACTGTATAAGTGAGTGATTATACGTGTCTGGGTGAATGTATGGGTGAGTGACTAATCTGGGTGAATGTCTGTATCAGTCTGTCAGTTGGTGTGTAAGTGGCTGCATCGGTTGGTGAATAGGTACATGAGTGTCTATATAGGTTATTGATTGGTTGTCTGAGTACCTGTATGTGTGCCTGAGTGCCTGTGTGTTGTGTGACTACCTGCATGGATGTGTGAGTGGGTGATTCACTGGATGTATGGGTTCATGAGTGGGTCTGCAATGTGCTGTATGGGTTAGTGAGTGTTTATATGGCTGTGTTGGTGAGTGAATGGATGTCTCAGTGGCATATGTGTGAGTAACTGCATATGTGAATGGCTGTATATGTGAGTGTTGGAGTATATAAGTGACTGTATGTGAGAGTGAGTTATTGTAAGAGTGGATGTATGGATGAGTGTGTGTTGAATAAGTGAGGTGGTGTGTGTATAACTGTATAGGTGAGTAAATAGCATTGTGATTGACTCTTTGGGTGACTGACTAGGTGTGTGAGTAACTATGGGTGAGTGGCGGTGTGTGAGTGTCTGTGTGGGTGTATCAGTGCATACAATAGTGGCTATATTGATGAGTGACTGCATGTATGAGTCACTGAAAAAACCATAGGTTTCAGGGACGTTATAGTTAGTTGGAGATTTCACTCATACAAAACCATAGAAATTCGGCCGTTATAGTTAGTAGACCTAACTATAACTCGCGCCCCGCAATGCACTGCTGATGATGTCACATATTACATCACTCATGACATGCTCAGTGACATCACTGATGACATCACTGATGACATCTCAAATGACATCAATGATGACATCATCCAGTGAATGTGTGTTTCTGTAAAGTTTAAAAATATGTTTTATATATATATATATATTCCAAGGTGTATTGAAGTATGAGTGGGTGTATCAGTGTCTGAATGGATGATTTAGTAGGTGTGTGACTGACTGTATAAGTGAGTGATTAAATGTGTCTTACTGAATGCATGGGTTAGAGACTAAACTGTGTGAATGTCTTTATTAGTCTGTTACTTGGTGTGTAAGCGGCTGCATGGCGAGTAGCTACATGAGTGTCTATAGGGGTTATTTATTGGTTGTCTGAGTATCTGTATGGGTGCCTGAGTGTCTTTATGGGTGGGTGGGGGGTGTGTGACTCTGTGCATAGATATGTGAGTGGTTGTTTCACTGGGTGTATAGGTTCAAGAGTGCATATGGAAACAGCTGTATGGGTGGGTGAGTGTGTGTATGGGTGTGTTGGTGAGTGAATGGATGTCTCAGTGGTGCATGTGTGAGTAACTACATATGTTTTAAAGCAGTATATGTGAGTGTTGGAGTATATAAATGACTATATGTGAGAGTGAGTGATTGCAAGAGTATCTGTATGGATGAGTGTGTGTTTCTATGAGTGATTGTTTAAGAGAGTAAGTATGTTTTAGTATCTGTATAAATAAGTGCGGTGGTGTGTGTATGACTGTATAAGCAAGGAAATGGGTGTGTGATAGTTTCTTTGCATGACTGACCAGGTGTATGAGTAACTCTTTGGGTGAGTGGCAGTGTGTGAGTGTCTATATGGGTGTATGAGTGAATATATCAGTGGCTGTATAGATGAATGACTGTGTGTATGAGTAACTGTATGGGTTAGTGGGTGGATGTGTGTGTAGATGTATGAATCACTGAGCAGGTATGTACTAACTGCTATTGGTCTGTCTATGGTTTCGATATTGGTGGTCTGTATTTTAGAGTGGGTGTATGAAAGGTTTTATTAGGGTATGAGGAGGTGCATCAGATGATCACATGGATGATGTCATCAGTGATGTCATCAGTGATGTCATTTGAGATGTCATCAGTGATATCATCAGTGATGTCACTGAGCATTTCATGAGTGATGTAATATGTGAAGTCATCAGCAGTGCATTGCGGGGGCGCGAGTTATAGTTAGGTCTACTAACTATAACGGCTGAATTTCTATGGTTTTGTACGAGTGAAATCTCCAACTAACTGTAACGTCCCTGAAACCTATGGTTTTTTTCAGTGAATTTCTAAGGTTTTTTAAATGCTAATTTCTAACTCTAACGTGCCTGAAACCTATGGTTTTTTCAGTGAATTTCAAAGGTTTTTTAAATGAAAATTTCTAACCATAACGTCCCTGAAACCTATCGTTTTTTCAGTGAATTTCAAAGGTTTTTTAAATGTTAATTTCTAACTATAACGTCCCTGAAACCTATGGTTTTTTCAGTGATTTTCTAAGGATTTTTAAATGCTAATTTCTAACTATGCCTACAAAGGTAGGACATGTGAAGAAAGAGGAAGAAAAGCGCAGAAAGAAGCAAGACAAATGCAGAAAGAGGCAACAGAAGTCCAGAAAGACTAAGAAAAGTGCAGGAAGAAGAAGAGATGTGCAGAAAGAACCAACAGAGGAGCAGAAAGTCCTCCTGTGCCCCCAACTTTTTGCTGATGGGTACTGGTGGTAACTGACTCTGACTAACCAGGCCTACAGTCAGTGCTATGCTAAAAGACACTTAGAATACAGTGAAAACACCTACATACACTAGGGAACACTATGCGTTGGGGTACCCCTGTGATTAGCATGACCTCCTCTGTATTTGCCATGACTTAATGCCTGGGTTATTGCATGAGTACATGAGTAGTGACTGGATGATTAGAGTGCTACAAGGAGAGTGCATGGGGATTTTATAAGTGCTTGGGTTTTGGCGCAGTGATTGGATAAGCATTTAGGATTGGCTGGGTGATTGAAGGACTGCATAGATAGTACCAGGGAGATTACTGGACTGCATAGGTAGTCCTCAAGGTATTGCAGCAGTGCATGTGTTAGTGACTGGGTCATTGCATGAGTACATGGGTACTGAGTGGATAATTAGAGTACTGCAAGGAGAGTGCGTGGTGAATTTATAAGTGCTTGGGTATTGGAGGAGTGTTTGGATTAGTACATGGTAGTGGCTGGGTGACTGGAGGAGTGCACAGGGAGTGACAGTGTGACTGCGGGACTGCATGTGTACTACCTGGGGAATTGAAGGAGCAAATGAGAAGTGTGTAAGTGGGTACAGGACTGTATGGGTAGGGCATATGGGATTGTAACAGTGATCAGTTAGTGCCTGGATCATTGCATGAGTACATAGCTACTGACTGAAAGATTAGAATACTGCAAGGAGAGTGCCTGGGTGAATTTATAAGTGCTTGGGTATTGGTGGAGTGTTTGGATTAGTACATCGTAGTGGCTGGGTGACTGGAGGACTGCACGGGGAGTGACAGGGTGATTGCCGGACTACATGGGTACTACCAGGGGAATTGAAGGAGCGAATGAGAAGTGTGTAGGTGGTTAGAGGACTGCATGGGTAGTACACAAGGATTGTAGCAGTGCATGTGTTAGTGCCTGGATCATTGCATGACTACATGGGTAGTGACTGGATGATTAGAGTACTGCGTGGAGAGTGCATGGTGAATTTATAAGTGCTTGGGTTTTGGCGCAGTGATTGGATAAGGACATAGGACTGGCTGGGTGATTGGAGGACTGCATAGGTAGTACC
This sequence comes from Calotriton arnoldi, assembly GCA_963921515.1. NCBI lineage: Eukaryota > Metazoa > Chordata > Amphibia > Caudata > Salamandridae > Calotriton > Calotriton arnoldi. The sequence goes on along the minus strand of CAWUFW010012387.1, from coordinate 412,176 downwards.
AGGGAGATTACTGGACTGCATAGGTAGTCCTCAATGGATTGCAGCAGTGCATGTGTTAGTGACTGGGTCATTGCATGAGTACATGGGTAGTGACTGGATGATTAGAGTGCTGCAAGGACAGTGCATGGTGATTTTATAACTCCTTGGCTTTTGGCGGAGTGATTGGATAAGTACATAGTGCTGGCTGGGTGATTGGAGGAGTGCATGGGTAGTGATAGAGGGATTTCTGGAGTGCATGGGTACTACCTGGGTAATTGGAGGAGTGAATCAGTAGTGTGTAGGTGGTTAGAGGTCTGCATGGGAAGTGCTTAGGGGATTGTAGCAGTGCATGTGTTAGTGCCTGGGCCATTCCATGAGTACATGGGTACTGACTGGAAGATTAGAGTACTGCAAGGAGAGTGCATGGTGAATTTATAAGTGCTTGGGTTTTGGCGGAGTGATTGGATAAGTACATGGTGCTGGCTGGGTGATTGAAGGAGTGCATAGGTACTGACAGGGCGATGGCTGGACTGCATGGGTAGTGCTCAGGGTATTGTAGCAGTGCATGTGTTAGTGCATGGGTCATTGCATGAGTGCATGGGTACTGACTGGATGATTAGAGTACTGCAAGCAGAGTGCATGGTGAATTTATAAGTGCTTGGGTTTTGGCGCAGTGATTGGATAAGCATATAGGATTGGCTGAGTGATTGAAGGACTGCATAGATAGTACCAGGGAGATTACTGGACTGCATAGGTAGTCCTCAAGGTATTGCAGCAGTGATTGGATAAGTACACACATGTCACATCAGTCCCGTCCCCTCCCTTCACCACTGTGCAAACACGCCCCCTGGCAGGTTTTAAGTTGGGGGTTAATTCCCCTTGAATCCTGAGGATCCCTGGGGGCCAACTAGCCCAAAGATACCTCCAGTAAGTGCCACAGAGATGCGTTGCAGAGAGGTGGTCCAAGGCCATGCCCCTTTTTACACCTCTCTGCAACGCAGCTCTGTGGCGCTTACTGGAGGAACCTGGTGGGCTTTCTGTGCTACGAAGTTTAAAACTCTGAAAAATACTTCCTGAAAACAGAGAAACTAATGTCACACGCGTCAATGGTTTCTCTAAAAAACTGTTCTTGCATCATTTTATGATACTCCTTGCCACGTGCTCCCTGACAAAAAATATTGGTCCTCTAAGAACCCTCCGCGATGACCCCTCACCGCTCCCTGGCTGCTGTTCTCGTAAATTGGCAGGAAAGGGCGTGCCTGCAAAAGTTGCTCTGTGCCTAGTTATCCTCAGTAATAAAACTCTGCGTACGCGAGGCTCGGTCCACTAAAAGGAAAGAGGGGGGATGGGAAGACACAAACAGCCTGCACCCCTACCTTGTGACCGTGCGCTGGCAGGGTCCCCTCTGAGTGGGAGCCGGTCTGTCCTCGGGTCTCGCCGGCACTGGGCTGGGGACGGCGTTGTCAGCCCGCTGGACTCCTCCCACTGCACTCCAGCTCCCACAGATGCACCGCGCTCTCACTCTGCCTCTCCTGGCGCCCTCCGTCACTCCATCCTCCTCTAGAGCGCTCTCCGGGCCACAGAAGTTGTCATCTGCTGGAGGCCGGGCTCCGGACAAGGATTTTTAAAAGAGCTTCTCGGGAGCCCGGAGCAGCCCTGCTGCATCCCCTATGGTCCCCTAGTCTGCCAATCACAGGGGGCGGGTCCCAGGGCATGCGCTTTCCCTCACGTGGTGGCAGCCATTTACTCGAGGCCAGGCAGGTGTGAAGTCTAATTAACTGACTGTAAGGTAATGGCAGCCACTCCTTGGATGCAGGGAAGGGGGGGGTGGCATCCTGTTTACCGATTGGTGCTTTGTGCCAGGATGCATCTGTCCTCCTCACGCACCATTATCCATCACCTGAAAATGGTGAAACGTATTACTTTCGGTTCATAACACAGTGGAGAGATCTAGGCGGGCACATTAACACATTTTTAAATACCTCCAGTGAAAGCTTTGCTTTATCAATTGCATGTCAATTGGGTAATAATTGTATGAATTTTTTTGTAAGTAAAGCGCTTTGGATGGAAGCGCTATAGTTATAAATCGTTGTGATACTTGCCTTTTTACAGTGCACTTCCTCCACTGGAATGATTTAATGTATAATGACATATGTTGAGGGTGTGAAAGGCTGCCCACTCAGACGATGATCATTTTTGTGTACTTTAATAATATCTTGTTTTTAGATAGCGCTTTATACTGCGGTTCTGCGGTCTTAAGTGCTAAGTTAATAAAGTGCAATTACTTGATAGGTATATATAGTGCGTTTCCGCTATTCGTATTTTCTCGAATATTATATTGTAAAAGAAGATGTTTGGCTTCCTAGTACGACATTGATCTCGTTTGTGAATACACATAATAGTAATTTGCTTATTTCTGCGCTTCTGCCATCTTTAAACTGTATTTACTTGTACTATATTGTTACTTATAGAACATTTACCATGCTCCTTGCAAGGCCTGATGCATTATGTTCTGCTATTCTATCTTACCTATGTTGTGCTCTGCTATCAAACTCTTTAAAAGTGTTTGCACACCTCAGAGGTTTTCAAGGCGTTAGAGTGTGGAAGGCGGCTAATCAAAGGATCCCACTGGTTCATTTAAAAGCGATGGACATCTCCCATCGTGTGCGTAGGGCTCCATTGGGGTGAGTGCGCGTGGGTCTGACAGTGACCAGGTGTGTTGGGAGTTCTTGCAGGCCGCGCATGCGTCATGAGGGCGGCTGCAGAAGGCGCAGGCACCGGACCGCATGAGTTGCCCTGTAGCAGTGACCCGCTGCTCTTCTTGTCACTCCTTCACTTGGGCGGTGGGTAATATGGGGAAAGGCGTATGTGCGCCTTTCAGTTCCAAATATCGGTCAACTTAAAATCTCACATTAATATGGTTTAATATAAAGGGCCGCAGCAGCACCTCAGCTTCATTCAATGAAGCCCCTCTATACATCGGTGATTGTGAGGTATTCTGGGACACTTGCACACTCACGCTTATCTTTGAGGAAAAGGTGCATATTTATTTTTGACTTATTCATTCATCCATCCATCGTTCTCTATGGTATGCATGCAACCACCCCCCTCCCAGAGGACGCTGTCCGCCCTACACCCATCTACACATGGCAGGAGCAGTGGTGCCTATGGGGTCCATAGGCGCCCTATTCTCACCGATACACCCGTGCCCAAAGAGAGGCAGGGTCGCGATGTCCTTTCAGTGGGGGCGGACAGATGTGTCTCTCTCTCACACCTCAGAGGACGATGAGCGCCCTCTGGAGACCCCGGGACTGGACCTCCTGGAAGGGGCGGGGGGGCAGCAGCACCCTCATGTACAGTGCATTGCTATGGGGGGGGAGGGGGTCACGGTGAGGGCTTCAGCCGCGCCTGCCACGGTGGCCTCTCCAGTTAACCACCTGCAGATGGTCACCACTGGTTATATGGCCTGCCCGTCTATATAAACGCCCCGCTCCGTTACCAGCTGCATGTAGAGGGCGGTTAAAGTAACACCTCACTTATCCTGTGAAGATCGGCACTTTTTGACGGGCACGTCTAGTAAAATATGTATAAACACACCCCGAAGCAGAACCCCTTGGAAAAATGATGCCTCCGTATTAAGCAGACACCATGACATCTATTGTTTCTGGAGTTCAGACGGTCAGTAAGCACCCAGGTCATCAATACGCATTTAATCAACATCACAAGGATAAAAGGCTGAGTCAGCCCCATCAAGAATGAATCATAAGCTCTCTCGGTGGGTGCTTGACCCATCAAGCTACTCTGCTTATAGAAACGCGTTGCACCCGGTCAGCTGGACTTCCCAGCATGCCATGCCCCTTCAGAATGTGACATCTCAGACAAGCAGCACTGCTGCAGCACCACCCTCCCTGACACCCAGCGCTGCCCCTTCAGTTTTTGACACCTCAGACGAGCTGCCCAGCAGCACCACTGTTTCAGTGCCATAGGCTAAAACAACTCCAGTCTGCGTGAGACCCCCAGAAGGGCAGCACGGAAGCCAATGGCAGAGTCAGGGTCCCATGAACCCCGAAGCAAGCATGGGAAATGGACGCCAGCTTGGTAGTAAAACAAAGTCACCTTTGGGAAGCGGAGGGCCTCTTGCTCACCTGTGACCTGGTACCACTGCACCCGCTGCACCACTGACAGCAGCAGCACTACCCCCTCTGGCTCCTAGCATGCCCCCTCCTGCCAGTGGGACCCAGCCGAGCTGCAGCGCTGGCAGCTCCGGCCCAGTCAAGTGGCAGCTCTGTTTCCAGAGTGATTGATGCGCTCCCGAGGTACATGTTAATGTCTCCCGAGGGTTGCATAGAAATCACGCATATTTCTAAAAAACTAAATAAATATGTGCATTGTTGAAGGCACCTTTGTTTCCACTGCTGACGCGAGTGTGTAAATAGCTCCTCGTGATCGATTTCCTTATTTCCGGGGTACCGCGCACAGTCTGCAATGTGAAATGTTTTGAAGTGCTGCTGTACACCTACTCCGCGACTAAAGAAATGCCCCGCCATAACGAGATAGCTGAGTGGGTTTGCGCGCTCCTTGCACACATTTTTATGCAACCTGCAGGTAATGGACACGTTTCTACCCCGAAAAAGCCACCCCAGGGTTTCATCACCTCAGAGTGCTGCAGTGAGTAACAGCGGCTTTTGTAATACCTCATGCTCGAGAAAGTGCCCAGATGACCCAGGAAAAAAAACTTTGATGCTAAAATCAGTGTGCATAATTTCAACAAGTTTCCATTTTAACAACACATGATCCCTGTCGTTGTTAGAGAAAAACATACATTTAATCTTATTAAGTATCTTTGTCATTTAAAACGTCGGCAGTTGTATTGCGATATTAACATTATCTCCAACATACAGCATTTTTGCGATGTCTGTGCACCTTGCACCAAGCAGGCAGTGCGCCGGCACCTGCCCCACTGTCCGTAGTGAAACGTGAAATCTCACACCTGCCTGAGATCTACCTGCTCCCGTTAAAGCGTGCGCCACTCCCTGCCCCTGAGACATCTTATACACGAGTATAAAGCAGAACACCTTGGAGTCACCGAGCCTGGCGCCTGTCACGAAATTAATAGCCCCCAACTTCATGAATACATTAGGTTCAGAATTCAAAAGAGGCCTCAGCCTCCTCCCCTGTATTCAAGGGTACTTCAACATCTGCTCATTTAAGGGCAATTAATCGTTTTTTTGTTTTTTTTTCTCGGCCGGATTTGCGACCCCAGTGCGAATTCGGCGATTTAAAAAAAAAATAAAAAAAAAATGCTTTTTTTTTGCCCTGGGGGTCCTTGTGGGACCCCCTGAGCAGGCCTAGGGGGTCAGGGTGTTTCTACCCTGCCCCCTTTTCTTCATTTTTCACTTTGTTTTTACTGTTTTCTTGTGACTTGTTTCTACCGAGTTACAAGATGGCTACCAACACTTCCTGGTTTGCAGTGTTGGCAGCCAATTAGAGCCAAGCTCGTGCTCGGGGGTTAGGCTCCGCCCAGGTATATATATTTTTTTTTCTTTAATATCTCAAAAACTACTGAACAGATTTACACCATTTAAAAAAAAGGTCGCTTTCTGAACCAAGCACTACCTTTTTGCCAAATTTGGTGTAATTCCGTTCAGCAGTTCGGGCTGTAGCCTTGCCTAAAGTTTCCTATGGGAAATTGATTTTTTGACTTTTATTTTTAGAATTTCTCAGCAACTACTCAACGGATTTACACCCTTTAAAAAAAAGGTAGCTTTCTGAACCAAGAGCTACCTTTCTGCCAAACTTGGTGTAATTCCGTTCAGCAGTTCGGGCTGTAGCCTGTCTATGGAAATTAACACACGAAAAACACTTTTTGGGACCCCCCTCTTTTCTCCGCCCCCGCTTGACGAATCACCCCCAAACTTTCAGGATAGGAGCTGACCTGGATAGACCTTTTTTTTTGAGAATTTCACAAAGATTCGTTAAACAACGCCAAAGATATTAGCAAATCAAAAAACGCTTTTTCAATAGAAATGAGGTCCTAACTATAACTACCTACTGGCGACCGCCAGTAGATAATAAATATATATATATATATATATATATCATCCAAGGGTTTGCCACAACGTTGAGGACGCTCACAATGAGAGGCCGGATCAGCAGCAGCAATCCTTTATTCGAAGAGTGCAGGTAACATCGCTGGAAATAACACAGCCTTGCCCTACGCGTTTCGGTGCTCCTGCACCTTGATCACGGGCTGGCGCGCTGTGAGCAGATACAAACAGGAAGAGTCCCGCAAACCCTGATTATATCGCCCTCTGCTGGGCTATGCTAATTGTAAGGCTGCTTGGGACCTGTAGTCCTGTGTGTTAAAATAATATCCGTAATGGATTCTGCTTCACGGCATATCTTGCACAAACACTTGAATATATATATATATATATATATTTTTTTTTTTCCGCTTCTCAATCACCAGCCCAATGCACACACGTACGGGTGCCTGCCACTGCGGGGGTGCTCCCGCATCAATATTCTGCTCCAAACTCCACCGGGTAATCGTACCCTAAAGGAAGACAGCACTCTCGGGGGCGAGTTCCGTAATTTTATTTATAACGGACTCTGGACTCACAGACTCGTTTCGGCAACGGCCTTTTTTCGATGTTAACCCAGAACGCCGGGGCCGCCATTGATTTTTACAAGTGTACGTCACAATCACCTTGCATTTCAGAAGCATCAACATAGTAAAAGGACCACATGTTGAAATCACTCATGTCGTCGTCTATACAATTCCGCCATTTTTAAATGTGTTTCAACCATAGGCATCACAATTCATAGATCTCATATGACAGATCATATTTGCCCCCATTGTAACGAGGTTCACATCAAATTTGTGTCTGGGTCATACGCAACCAATCAAGCCCTGAATGGGCATGGTGCCCAAGCAGAGGTACGTATCATCTACCTCTATCCTTACAAAAGCGTACCATAGATCATAATTATGTCCTATATGGACTAAATAGATGCCTAGTTGTGTCTTCAGAATAAAGCCCTATATGGGCAGGTGATGCATTATTCCTTACCATTATTTGAAAATTCAAATGCAGTTTTCACAAAACCTATTTAAGATAGCATGTTCATATCTAATGCATAATACACAAGCATTAATACAGTAATAGCTCAAAATTCGGATACTGGAACATCAGAGAGCAATAGCTAATGGGGATGAAGCATACCCCGTTGCGAGACATTTTAACAAAGAGCATAATCGCAACAGAGATTTATTGAGCTATTACTGTATTGATCATGTACCGGGGTATCCCAGAGGTGGGGACAGGATTCTGAGGCTCAGACGCCTGGAATCTCGCTATATCATTGACTTACAAACTAAACACCCATGGGGTCTCAACAGTAGTGAGGAGTTAGCGGTTCACTTAGGTGACTAAAGTATAGTGGGATTAGGGATGATTTCCTAACAAGGGATGTGAACTCTGCATTTGATGATGGAATTTATATCAATTGAGTTATTATTGATCAAGAATGTATATACTTTATATGGTGTATTTTTATTCCTCTATTAGAATGAAAACATTGAATCTGTTTCTGATTAGAATTTATGAGTAGGCTTTGTCGTATGTAGATCTACATGCTTGTGTATTATGCATTAGATATGAACATGCTATCTTAAATAGGTTTTTTGTACTATTGAATAAACCACCCCAAGCACCTTATGATATTGGCCTCTTATTGGACGGAAGGAGTGTGCGCATTGTAGCGTTTGCTACTTGGTGAAGGTAATATATATATATATATATATATATCGCCAGTAGGTAGTTCTAGTAAGGACCATGTTTTCTTAGAAAAATCATTTTTTGACTTGGCTATAACTTTGGCATTGTTTAACCAATCTTCATGAAATTGTCCCAAAAAGTGTCAAGGTAGGTTCTGTGTGTCACGGACAGTTTGGGGGTGATCTGTGCAATGGGGACTGAGAAATACGGGCACAAAATAAGGGTGCATTTGTAATGTTAATTTCCATAGGAATACGTCTAACCTACAGCCCGAACTGCTGGACGGAATTACACCAAATTTGGCAGAAAGGTAGATGTTGTTAGGCAGATTGTGCTTTTTGTTATTTGGTGCAAATCTGTTCAGTAGTTTTTGAGAAATGTAAGTTGAAAATTATAGTGATATCTCTGGCCGCGGATATTTTGCGACGTTTCGTGAGTAATCACGAATCCACGCGCCAACGGGAATGCTCTGATTGGGTGGATGCAACCTGAACAGGAAATTGCGGCCGCCATTCTATCGATTGGGAATGGTTCCCAGGGCTGAATATTTCTGTGAAAGATAACATAAGGGGTCAGGGTGGAGGTACTCCGACCCCAAGTTTGAGAAATAGGGGTGTTAGTGGCAGAAGTTATGTGTCCAAAATTGATTTTTTTAAATTGTGCGTGATATTCATGATGTCAACATGACTGCCAGCGCGGACCCCCTCTGTTCCATCCCGGAGACGTCGTGACTATCACAATATCTTGACTAATATTGGTGGAAATATAAAACACAAAGTATATATATCTATATACACACCCTCGCTGGTCACAGACACATGTACTTACTCACATATCCACTCAGACCTTCATACACCCACTCACATATCCACTCAGACACTAGTGCACCCACTCACAGACTCACTCAGAGACCCATGTGTGTACTCACATAAGCATTTAGAGGCTCATGCACCCACTCACAGACCCACTCAGAGACTCATGCACCCAGTCAGAGACCCACTCAGACACTTATGCACCGACTCAAAGACCCACTGAGACACTTATGCTTCCACTCACACACCCACTGATAGACAGACCCACTCAGATGCTTATGCACCCACTCATAGATCCAGTCACAGACTCATATACCCATTCACATACCCACTCAGACACTCATGCACTCATTTACATACCCACTCAGACACTCACACACCCACTCACATACCCACTCAGAGACTTATACACCCACTCACAAACTCAATCAAAGACTCATGCGCCCATTCATATACCCACTCAGAGACTTATGCACACACTTTAGACCTACTGAAGGACTCATGCGCCAGCCACAGACCCACTTGGAGACTTATGCACCCACCCACATAACCCAGTGAATCATTAATACACACTGTTATAGAGATATTGAGATAGTGATAAATGTTTTTATAGAGTTATTTAGATAGTGTTTTATCTAGTGTGATGGTTTGAATGAATTATATAGTTGTCATTTTTGAATATGGTGGTGGCTATTGAATTCTTGCTTTTGCTTTGCGTTTTCACGACATATTCACGCTGATCTCGGGCACCGATGTCATCGTGAGTCCTGGTGTCACCGCAAAAATGGAAAATAGTTTTAGAGATGGTTTTTATAGAAACTCACTAGAAAAACATGAGTTTGGACTGTACAGTAATAAACCTCCAGTACCAAAGATACTATAATATGTGAGCATATATGTGTTTTTCAGTCTGTAAAATAGGCGCGATCGTCGTGGGTACTGACGTCATCATGACTCCTGACGTCACCGCAAACAAGGAAAATAGGTTTTAGAGATGGTTTTTATAGAAAGTCACTAGAAAAACATGACTTTAGACAATACAGTAATAAACCCCTACTGTGTAAAATACTGTAATATATGTGCATATATGTGTTTTACACTTTATGAAAAACACTCAATTGTCGCGGTTAACGACGTTGTCGTGATGCCCTGAATAACTGCGAAAACGGAAAATAGGTTTTAGAGATGGTTTTTAAAGAAACTTAGTTTAAACAAGTTTTTAAAGAAGCATGTATATAGTAATATGTGTAGTGCAATGTTTAGAATGAATTTTTTTTTTGTTATTATTTTTGCATGTGCTGATGGCCGTTGAATGTCTGCTTTTGTTTTTTCGATTTCCCGACTTATTCGCGACCATCACGACGTCGTCGTGAAGATTCCCAAAAAGAGAAATTCAGCAGTTATAGTTAGCTGTCATTTGAGATGTCATCAGTGATGTCGTGAGTGATGTCACTGACCATGTCATGAGTGATGTAATATGTGAGGTCAGAAGCAGTAAATTACGGGGGCGTAACTGATAACGCCGATTCTTATCTTATCTCTTTAAGAATCTTCAGGTCGCCAGGATCTTTTTACCTGCTGAATAGTGTGAAGGGAAGAAAATCCTTTTCAGTTATACGACAAATTTTAGAATCCAGTTTACCTTAAAAGACCACTGACTCCGAATTCAATTTTGTGGATTTATTACAGCCAAGAATAATTGCACATGCAAGCACCTCAACACGAGGTTAAAGAAATAGATGGGCACTAATACAAATAGCATCCTACGCAGGAGTCTCATCCGACTCAGGACAAGAAGAATCGTTAGCTCCAGAAGTATTAGACAAGCGATAACTGCTCCAATCTCTATTTTATTCTTCATTACCTAAATAAGGAAAACCTATTAACTGTCCCTACTTTATCACTAAGGTGGCATACGTACTTAACGAATATCCCCAGGCAAGAGTAAAAGAAAAGGTGTCAGAAGTGAAGACTTCCTAAGAAGTACACTCACTTAGTACTTAAGCTCAGATTTTAAGATGCTCCTTCACCAGATCCCTCTCTGTCCTCCTCTCTGCTCTCCTCTACCTCTTCTCTGCCCTACACCCTTGGGGCACTATCCCTAATACAAAACCCAATACAATTGAACACGCCTTTTGTTACGCCTCTTTGGCCAAGTCTTCTTTCTTGTACTTTTCCACCGAAAGGTTACTTCATCCTGGACGGTTGCGATGACCTTGAGTCCCAGGCACCTTCTCCGCTGAAAGTATCATCCCTAAATTCCATTGCACTCCCATCTTCATGCCTCCCATTGCTCTAACTTATGAAACAAAGAGCCAGTCTTTACTAACGAGGCATGTGTCCTTGCACCTGCAACAAAAGATACGTTCAACAGAAACCTTCTACTTGTGCTAATTAAATCTCATTTCGGTGCCCAGAGAGCCTTTCCAAGAGAACCTTCTCTGTCTGCAAAATAAGCTAACATAAGAACAAACAGGCCTTTCCCTGTCGTATATGCAGTCAGGCCTTTACACAATTTAAACACACAAATCTTAATCACGTCTATAAGCATTGGTGCATTATATTTCATATGCAAAAGTGAACTACACGTACAACTTATATGGTACAAATTTAAACTACTGCAGCTCGATTACACATGGGCTGATTCATTTTATGCATTGGTTTACACATGATTCAGTTAAGCGTTTCATTTGCATGATTAAAAATAGCACAATTACATTTCTTATTCATTCTGCTAATTGGGTTATAACTTCATTTTGCTAGCCATTCATGGATATATAGCTGGATATATGCGGGTGCGAACTATCAGTGATTATGATGCACCCCTACAAATTTCACAAGAACATGGCGCTCTATCAGTTCCCCCTTTGATGACACCTGTCATCACATTTTATTCAACTCCCTTGGAGAAAGAACCGACCTAAACAGAACTCGTTGCCATTTTTCCTGATCTGTGATTCTCCATTCTCTTGAGTCTCTGATATTGACTGTCCCGCAGTCTAGCCATTCTCGTCTCATTTTCTCTCAGAGCTCTTTCAACTCGGCCTGCTCGATACCACTTGAAAGCTTTAATCAGACCCCACAGGCAAACCACACAAACCACCACGATCAGAAGAGGTCTCAGAACATAGCCAAGGAATCCCTTTCCCAAATTCGCAAACCAGCTTCCCACTTGACCAAACCCTTTTCCAACTTTTTCCCAAGCTCCCTCTTCAGTCAAGTCCGCTATCTTTGTGTGTATAGTAATGATGTTACTTATATATTTCTCCAGATCCTTGCTGTGGTCTGGTATATAAGTACAGCACTCTTGAACCCTCAATAATTTACAGACTCCGCCCTCTTTTGACAGTAAGACATCCAAAGCAAGGCGGTTTTGCAAAACCATCGTCCTTATCGACAACATCTCCCCTTCCACCAGTACCAACGATTTTGCTGTATTCATCGATAGTTCATCTATCACAGTCGCCAGTCTCCTGATCTTCACATCGTTCAGAATCACTCCCAAACTTGGTATCATAGCTCCAAAGATGTCTCCCACTACGACCCCTGCACTCGCACCTCTCTTCACTCTCAAATGCTTTCCACCTTCCAGAAGTTCCAAATCCTCTGTATGGTAAATCTTTGGAAATATGATTCCCAGGTAACATGTACCATACCAATTCGCAGGTAACCTCACATAAGCATTCCTTCCACACACAAAATACACCGTAGGTATCACTTGTACAGGGCCCTGGAGAAAATTCTTAGCCACATCTGCCATAGTGAAAACATGATCACATGTACTCTGTCCCACAGGACCCTTTTCATAGTAGGTCTGATATCGTCTCACACACAGTTTTCCCCTCTGCTCTTTGTCCAAAGCTATTGGACCATAACTTCCTTTTGTCCGGTGCAATTTTTCCTCATCTGTCCAATCCACTTTACTATGCCCTGTGTCTCGTGTCTGTGTCAATTTTCTATACCTATCTTCCACCTGATCTACAAACTTCTTTTCTACATCTGATAATGAGCACGTCAAATTATGTCGGTGGGCATAAGCTGTGTCCAATTCCAAAGACGGTATGAAGAACTTCCTAAGTCTATCCTCCGTCTTATAATAATCATACTTATTCAAATGTTTATAAGCGGGAACTTCAGGAAGTACTGCATCGAAATTGGAAAAGAAATACTCAAACTGCTCTCTTTCATAGAATAAACTAAGTAACAGACTACATGAAATTCCATACGTCAGTGGAAGATGGTGATATCTAATACCCTCATCCACTGAAGCAGGCAACTGCATACACACATAACAATCTTTCGCATCCATCGCATCCACGTACTCGTATAGCAGCTTGGCGTAGGCATTAAGCTTGAAATCACTTCTAGACAAATCTACATGCAATCTACGACTTTCTTCTATCAGCAAAGCCTTGTTAGCTCCTATGGTTACCCCTTTTTGGCTAGGTGTAGTAGGTGTAGGAGTCCCTGGCACCCCCTTCACTGCTAGCTCATGTGGAAATGTATACGAGACTACAATTACTACGATTATAAAAAATATCACAACACCTATGAGTATGCCTACAATCATTTTAGATCTACGGTTCGGATCTCCAACCTCCATGATTTCGTAAGTTCTCAAAAGTTCTTGGTTTCAGCAATGAACACTCAAAAGTCTTTGTTCTTCCGCTCGTCTCTTGTTTAACCAGTTCAACCAACTCTTGAAACCTCTGGAAATCCCCTTTCAACAACAGTCTCTTATTTACATAGTCCAGAAAAAGACTTCCCTAGGTTTTCGTTCCTCTTCTGGGGAATGTCCCTAAGTTTATTCTTCTTCAACTCGGATCTAGGTTATCTTCTTCTTTAGACTTTTATTTACAACAGGTTAGATTTCATCCATGATAAGATCATTAGTAAGCACTTCCAGAACGTGATACAAAAGTTCAAGACGCAGGATTATCATTTCGTGTGAAGACGGCTCAAACCCAAAAGACGGAAATTCAGCTCGATCCAAAACCAGTTGTCGGACTTTACTCAGAAGCGGGGGATTCGGAACGGTGAGGGTCAGAATTCCTTCGACTTCGAGCCCTGGCAACAACAGCACCACCTTCACTACCACATTCGGGCTCTTGCTGACCACCTGCACAGACCTCAGTCTCCCCGTACTCACTACCCCCTGCATCAGTCACTGTGTAAGTCCACTCAGGGGTAGAGTATCTCCGGCAGGGTACTCTTGTTCTTTTTGACCTTCGCCTGCCCTCATGAGTCTGCTCTTCGTCACTTGCGTCCGTCTCAGAGACTTCAGACACTGGAGCAAGATCTCTTTCAGGTGCCAACCTCAGATTCAGTCGCCTCTGTCTTTCAGGCCAACCTTCCTTGGTTCTGGTCATTCTTCCGCCTTCCCCTGCTATACCCAGTACACTACTTCCTCTTTCTGCTGAATCTGACTCTACTCCACCTTCTGCACCACCTCTGTCTTCTGAGTCAGAGTCGAGGTTTGGGTTGTCAAAACCCCCTTCAGCTTGTTCTGGTGCACCACCAGCTGTGTCAGCGACCCTTACAGCTTGACTTGTCCTCTCATGTGGCCCTGCCACATCAGCTGGATTTTCAGTTGCGAGAGGAGCTGTTTCTTCCAAGGGTGCTGAAACTCTGCGGGTATGGGAGGCATGTACTAACCCTGGGCGAAGTGCTACGCTACGCTCGCGTAGTTTGCGAAGTTTGCGCTACTTCGCACAACGCGAATTGCACGTCGCACAGTGCAAACACGCGTAGCGTAGCGTAGCGCCGCGGTCATTTTTTGCTTGCTCGCGGTCCTCAACGTCAAGTTGGCGACCGCGAGCAAGCAAAATGACATCCCGGCGAGACTTTTTCCTCGTTCGCGATCAGCAACATCAAGTTGCCGATCGCGAGCGTGGAAAATAAACCTCCCGGCGAGATTCTCAACGCGGGAGGTCAGGTTTCTCATTGCGAGTGGTCGCGTATGCTCGCGACCGCTCGCGATGAGAAACTACCAGTCCGCGTTGAGAAAGCTGCTGCTCGAGTAAAAATCTACTCGAGCGGCAGTAAAAGACAGCTCGCACTGTGCAAGTTGCCGTTTTCAATGATTGCACAGTGCGGACAAGCATCCGGCACTGTGCAATCATTGCGAACAGTGCACTACGCAGTTCGCGTAGTGCTACGCGAAGCTCGCGTAGTGTGAACTGCACTTTGCGTAGCTTTGCGAAGCACTACTTCGCGAACTACGCCCAGCCTTAGCATGTACCCAGTTCGGCAATCCTCCACACTTCACTGCTGTGTTCGTGACCAGTATCACCTGGTACGGGCCTCGCCACCGAACATCCAGACAGCTCTTCCTCACGTGCTTTCGGACAAGCACCCAGTCGCCTGGGCATAGGTCGTGGCACAGATCGCTCGAGGCCGGAACAGCTGCAGCTTGTACCTGCTGGGACACAGAACGGACCACATCAGATAGTCCTTTACAGTAATCGAGAATCAAGTCATCAGTGATGTTTATCAAAGCTGTAGCTGGTACTGCTGGTAACCGCATTGCCCTCCCCATCAGGATCTCATGAGGGGACAACCCAGTTCTCCTATCTGGGACACTTCTCATGCTCATCAGCACGAGTGGCAGTGCATCCGGCCACTTCAAAGACGTTGACGAACACATTTTTGCCATCCGGGCTTTCAAAGTCCCATTAACTTGCTCCACCATCCCAGAAGCCTCTGGTCGGTAACTGCAATGGAGTCTCTGATCAATATTCAATGCGGCACAGAGTAACTTCATGATTTCACTGTGGAAGTGTCTTCCTCTATCTGATTCCAAAGAGGTTGGGATCCCGAATCTCGGGATGAGCTCCCTCAACAATAACTTAGCCACTGTAAGAGTGTCACACCTGCATGTTGGGTAAGCCTCCACCCACCGTGAGAATACACATACCAGCACCAAGATGTATCTCAACCCATTGCACTTAGGCATTTCCACGAAGTCTAACTGTATCCTATTGAAGGGCCCTCCTGACCTCCCAATGTGACTTAAGGTAACTACTGTTTTCTTTCCAGCATTCATCTGCTGACACGTGCCACACCTCTGACAAACAGTTTCAGCCATTGCACGAAATAGTGGATTATACCATGTCTGTCTAAACACACGCATCATAGCATCTCTACCAAGATGTACCGGTCCATGTATCAGTCTCGCCATCGGACTCAGCAGATTCTCTGGTAATACAGCTCTCCCATCACTGGAGACCCAAACATCCACATCCCCTCTTTCGCACCCTGCTTTGATCCATCCGTTCCTGATCTGAGACTTCATCCTGCAGTCGCTTGAGCTCCTCCCAAGTGTCTGCCATGGCTAACATCATGTTGAGTTCGGTTCTCTCTTGGCTCTCTCCTGTGTAACCCTCTGAAAATACACATCCCTGTTCTGCACAGAAGCGGGCAACCTCGTCCACATAATTGTTTCCCAAAGACACAAAATCCTCCCCCTTCCAGTGTGCAGTGCATTTCACGACAGCAATTTCCTTCGGACATTGCAATGCATCTAACAGTTGTCTTACATGTTCCCCATTCCTAATGGGTGAACCAGATGATGTCAAAAATCCCCTCTGGGACCACAGCTGTCCGAAGTCATGAACTACACCAAACCCGTATTGACTGTCAGTATAAATCGTGATTCGAATTTGATCAGCGGCCAAACAGGCACGAGTCAAAGCAATGATTTCAGCTACCTGCGCGGAGCGTACTCCTTCTAGGCAGGCTGCCTCAACCACTCCTGAAATGGTACATACAGCAAACGCTGCTCTTAGTTGGCCAACACTGTCTCTTAGGCATTACCCATCGACAAAGAAAATTTCATCTGGGTCAGTCAATGGTTCATCGACAATGTCAGGTCTTGGTTTGGTGCAAAGTTCAGTCACATCAAGACAATCATGGTCCGCACAATCTTCATCCTCCACATTTGGTATGGGCATCAATGTCGCAGGGTTTAAGACAGAGCACCTTTTCAGCGTCACATTCTCTGCGGCGAGTATGACTTGCTCATACCTCGTTAACCTGTTATTCGTTAGGTGCTGCGTCTTAGTCCTGGTCATCAACAATTCAACCGAGTGTGGCACATGTACAGTCAAAGAATGTCCCATTACAATGCTTTCACACCTTTCAATGCTGACACCTGTTGCAGCAACGGATCTTAGACATCCGGGCAACGCAGAAGCTACTGGATCTAGAGTAGCTGAAAAGTAGGCAACTGGTCTACGGACACCTCCATGGTTCTGAGCTAAAACTGCTAATGCACATCCTTCTCTCTCACAACAGAACAGTGAAAAGGCCTTGTTGTAATCAGGCATTCCCATAGCTGGGGCACTACACAACTCCTCTCTCAGTTTTAGGAATGACATCAAGCACTCCTCGTCCCATGGTACCGGATCACTCACCTCCTTGTGCGTAAGCCTCTGTAAAGGCTTTGCTCTCAAGGAAAAACTAGGTATCCATTGCCGACAATAGCCGACCATTCCCAAAAACATCCTGACTTCTCTCTGTGTGGTAGGCATTGCCATGTTCATTATTGCCTCAATTCGGTCTGGTGACACCTTCCTCTTGCCTTTTTCTAATCTGTGTCCCAAGTACTGTACCTCATTCAAACAGTACTGTAACTTATTTGGGGACACCTTGTGCCCGTTCTCCGCTAAGTGGTTCAACAGGGCTACTGTGTCTATTCTGCAAGCATCTTCCGTTTCCGAGGCAACAAGGAGATTGTCTATGTATTGCACAAGTACTGAGTTCTGCGGCACTACAAGACTCTCAAGATTCTTTTTCAGGATTTGGTTAAAGATTGACGGACTTTCTGTATACCCTTGAGGGATACGACACCATGTTAACACACGATTTTCCAGCCGGAATGCAAAAAGAAATTTTCTTTCCTCATGGAGCGGTATCGAGAAGAATGCTTGACACAAATCAATGACAGTAAACCACTCGGCTTCACATGGGATCTGAAACAGTATCACTGATGGATTCGGTACCACTGGACAACAAGGGACAACTATCGTGTTGACCTTTCGCAGGTCTTGCATGATCCTGAATTTTCCGCTCGGTTTCTGTAGTCCCATAATAGGTGAATTACAGGGGCTACCTCTAATCTCTTTCAGAATGCCTTTCTTTATGAACGTCTCGATTACAGGTTTAATCCCTGCGATCGTTTCGGTCGACAGATTGTACTGAGGCGTTCTAGGGAACTCGACGTTCTGTTTCACCTGGATCTGCACAGGTTCAACTCCTTTAATTAGTCCTATCTCTTCTCCTGTGAAGTCCCATACCTCAGGTGACACGGTATCTCTCAAATCCGGTGGAAGTTCCTCCACTGTCACCATTGGATACAAGTCTATACACAGATGCTGATTAGCAACTTTGAAAGTAGCATCATCATCCCTCGTCTGAACCTCCACTCCCTTAGGCGTGCAATAAATCGTACAGTTTAATTTACATAACAGGTCTCTTCCCAGAAGACAAACTGGACTAGTGTCGCACACCACAAACTGATGCCTGGTTTGGAAAGCTCCTATCTTTACTGGGATCGGTTCGGTCAGTGGACTGTTTATTCTTTTGTTCGCTACTCCAACAACTTGGATCGATTGTCCTGAGAGGGGTAGGTTGGGGACTACTGCTAATCTTACAGTAGACCGGGAAGCACCGGTGTTGACCAAAAGTGTGGTAGGATGACCATCAATGTCTGCCTCCACAAAAGGTCCTCTCTGGTCTACCTCCAAGACTGCTCCAAGAGTGCAGTCTTCCTCCCCCCTCAGGCGCCATCAGGATAACGGGTCGGGGCTATACTCATCATTCCCTTCGAAAAGGGGCATTTGCTGATAAGTTCGTATGTTGTGCGGGATCCTTGGAGGCTGTGGGACCTGTACTTGTTGGCTTTGGGCCCCCCCTTTCATCAATCTGGGCCTCATTACAGTATTGACTATCTCCGTCGCAGGTGCCTGAACCCCTTCCGCCTCCTGCTGCACTTGGTTGGCTGGGTTAAAAGGGCACTTGCACTTCCAATGCCCGATCTGGTGACAAAAATGACACGCAGTGGTCTTCTTCATTGTCGCCACATCCACCCCCGTCTTGGGATCTATGGGTTTCCCCTTTCCCTGGCCTTGCCCATTCTGGTTCCCATGGTAATTTCCCTGTCTTCTTCCTAAGGTCCCTCCACTAGGCTGGACCTGAGCTGTCTGCATCTGAACGAGCATCAATTTGTCCTTTAGCTTCCGATGCTTCGAGTCCACTTCATCGCTACAATACCTCGCATACCGCAAGATTTCATCTACCGGCTTATTCTGCCAACAGATCAAATGGTGCTGTATCATGAGGCTGACTTCTGGTCTCAGACCCAGCACAAACTTTGAGACAAACTGTCCCATATCCTTGGGATCTAATGCATCTAATCCACTATACTGTTTAAAAGCTTGCAAAAGTCTTTCGTAGTATTCATGCACTGTTTCTTTAGGTTCCTGCACAGTTCGGTCTATCTTGACCCAATCTATATCTTGAGGCGAAATCTTCAGTTTCAACCATGTAATCAATTGCTCGAACTTTTTCATAACCAGGGGTCACGGACCATTCGTGACAGCATCCCTTTCAGGTTCGACAGTCGGCCACTCAACGGCGATTTTACAAGCTGTCCACAAATCTCCCGGCACCACTATGTCAAACAAGGTGTTCAAATCAGTCCACAGCACCTTTGAGATTTTAACAAACCACTCAACCTGTTTGTACCACTCTACGGGTTTCTCCCTCAGCCGAGGAAAGTCATTTGTAAACGCAGCCAAGTCACCTCTACTCCACGGTACATACACGTACCCTCCGTTCTGTACTTCCCGTAAAGGAAAGTTTCCAACACCCGTCGCCCCCCCCTCTGGAGGCGGCGTTTCTCCCTCTATTCTCTTGGCTATTTTCTTCTTTGACCACCTATCCTCCCATTTATCCAACAAATTCCATATGCGCATCCCTACAATCAGATCTTTGGTGTGCGTCCTTAATCCTGTGATCCTTTTCTCCTCTAATTCCTGATCACTATATTGCAACTTATGTGGTCATTGCAATGTTTTTGTTTTATTCAAGTCTACCTCATATCTCCTGGCCAATGCCGTCAATTTCTCATGCGCTATCCTTGCTTTCCGAGTTACATCTTTTTCTATGAAAAGCAGCTCATCCGACCCATAAATTTCTATTCTTTCCAAAGGTAGACTGCCGCTAATCATTTCGTCTACTTCTGCTTTTAACCTTACTACGTCCAGCAACCTTGCCTGTACTGCACTCCTTAGTATCTCTCGACAAGCTGCGCCATTCTGCTCATCATAGTCACCACTTTGTTCTTGTGACTTGGTCTCTTCTATCGTATTCCTAAAGCTTGATCTGGTTTCAGACTTTTCTCGTTCCCTGTCACCTGGCATTCTATCACTTTGACTCCTTACTGTCGGTGTCCACATCCTCACAGCTGACTGAGATTCATGCAAAGACCTTGGTCTGACTGGTCTCTCGTCCTCCTGTCTAAAAGAGGAGTCTGCAGTGGCTGGTAATGGCGTACTTGTGTCTAGTGGCCTTGGGAAGTGAATCACTTGTACTCCGAACCCATTCCCACTAGCACTAGTTCCTTCTTCTCCTCTCGTCTGTACTGAACTTCCTTCTCTTACTCGGTCTGGATCATATACCGGTACTATAGGGCCAATGGTAACCGGTACTGTCAGGGAGTCTGGTAATCGGGTGTTCCCTATGGGAGGCTGTGTTGCCGCTCCCTCTGTTCCTGTGGAAATTCTCCCCACTACTCTCATGTTATTCTGATTCTGCGTTTCACCCCGTTCCACTGCTGAAGTTGATTTTCCCTCTTCTAAATCTGGATTAAATGGAGGTGGTCTCTCTGCCAGCAACCTATGTAACAGACTGTCATCGGTATCACTGTCTTCTTCTTCAATCCTTGTTATCTTCCCACCTTTTATTAACAGTGGATACAACCTATCTCCTTCAATCGTTTCCACTATCCACCTTTTCTCTAGTGCGTCCCATCTCGCATCTTGGAAGGCCCTGATCGATTTCTTCACCCTTTCCTGGCTCTTATCTCTTTTCCTGTCATACGCTGCCCTAATCCATGCGTGTATTGCCTCAAACTGTGTCGGTCTAGGCAGTGGTCGTAAAGAAGCCATTATAGTCTTTAGCTGGTACAACACCTCTAACCCGAAAGTGCCATAGCGTGGGAAAGTCAATTCTCCTTCCCCTTCTGTCATTTTATGCCAGTTCTCAAGCCAAATTATGGTATGCAATCCTACATTCGTAGCCATATAATGTGCCGGCGTATCCTCGGGAGGGGCTTCCTCTCCACCCCGAGTCACCACATGTCTGTCGCCTCTGCACAATTCTCGTAAAACTTTAAAACATTTCATGGTAAAGCAGATTTCTTTTCGCGCACAAGATTTCGTTTTACTTCCTGATTTCAATCCACCAATGCCAGCGCGGCTCACACCAACCGGCCTATCGCAGCGCGGCACCGACTGACGTCACTCTTGCTCCGCTCGCAGCAGTTCCCCTCCTTCCTACTTCACTCGTTCTCGCTCGCACATGTCCCAATCACACTCTGAAGTAAATGTCTGTACAATCACCTCTCTGACTATCGGTCCGGCAATGACCGAACAGCCTCTCGAAATTGTTGACCTCAATCTGGCAACCGTCTGTCAGCGAACGACCGGACAATCACCTCTGACTCAATCGATAGGATACAAACGCTCAATGTTCTGCACCCAACAACCTACGACCAGCGTCGGTTATTCACACACTCACACATGTGCTCCCTATCTTCAGTGGGTTAATCAACGACGCCTCATGACTCCCACAACTTCTGGTCAACAATCTCAACTCTGGGTGTCTTCTACACCACAATATCTCTCGGCCCCGTGCGCGCTCATGGTCCGATCCTCAATTACACAACTCTCATTCCAACTCCGCAAAACATTACACAACGAGCAAATACCGCAATCTAACAACCATCACTCTTTTCATACTCACTCTACCACGAACTGCTACTTCCGCCGCACCGTCACTCTCCGTCAGTTTTCAGCGACCGCCGACGTCCTCCTTTTGCGATCCACTGGATCACCATCACTGGGGTTCTATGGGGCAACTAATCTCTTATCCTAATCTAGATCTCCCCTTACTATCAGAGATAACCATCCTACTCTGCTACCAACTGATAACGACGATTCTTATCTTATCTCTTTAAGAATCTTCAGGTCGCCAGGATCTTTTTACCTGCTGAATAGTGTGAAGGGAAGAAAATCCTTTTCAGTTATACGACAAATTTTAGAATCCAGTTTACCTTAAAATACCACTGACTCCGAATTCAATTTTGTGGATTTATTACAGCCAAGAATAATTGCACATGCAAGCACCTCAACACGAGGTTAAAGAAATAGATGGGCACTAATACAAATAGCATCCTACGCAGGAGTCTCATCCGACTCAGGACAAGAAGAATCGTTAGCTCCAGAAGTATTAGACAAGCGATAACTGCTCCAATCTCTATTTTATTCTTCATTACCTAAATAAGGAAAACCTATTAACTGTCCCTACTCTATCACTAAGGTGGCATACCTACTTAACGAATATCCCCAGGCAAGAGTAAAAGAAAAGGTGTCAGAAGTGAAGACTTCCTAAGAAGTACACTCACTTAGTACTTAAGCTCAGATTTTAAGATGCTCCTTCACCAGATCCCTCTCTGTCCTCCTCTCTGCTCTCCTCTACCTCTTCTCTGCCCTACACCCTCGGGGCACTATCCCTAATACAAAACCCAATACAATTGAACACGCCTTTTGTTACGCCTCTTTGGCCAAGTCTTCTTTCTTGTACTTTTCCACCGAAAGGTTACTTCATCCTGGACGGTTGCGATGACCTTGAGTCCCAGGCACCTTCTCCGCTGAAAGTATCATCCCTAAATTCCATTGCACTCCCATCTTCATGCCTCCCATTGCTCTAACTTATGAAACAAAGAGCCAGTCTTTACTAACGAGGCATGTGTCCTTGCACCTGCAACAAAAGATACGTTCAACAGAAACCTTCTACTTGTGCTAATTAAATCTTATTTCGGTGCCCAGAGAGCCTTTCCAAGAGAACCTTCTCTGTCTGCAAAATAAGCTAACATAAGAACAAACAGGTCTTTCCCTGTCGTATATGCAGTCAGGCCTTTACACAATTTAAACACACAAATCTTAATCACGTCTATAAGCATTGGTGCATTATATTTCATATGCAAAAGTGAACTACACGTACAACTTATATGGTACACATTTAAACTACTGCAGCTCGATTACACATGGGCTAATTCATTTTATGCATTGGTTTACCCATGATTCAGTTAAGCGTTTCATTTGCATGATTAAAAATAGCACAATTACATTTCTTATTAATTCTGCTAATTGGGTTATAACTTCATTTTGCTAGCCATTCATGGATATATGCGGGTGCGAACTATCAGTGATTATGATGCACCCCTACAAATTTCACAAGAACATGGCGCTCTATCATAACTATAGTTAGCTCAGCTAACTATAACTGCTGAATTTCTCTGGTTTTGGTTTTGAGTCAAATGTCAGCCTGACTGTAACGTCCCTGTAACCTTTGGTTTTTTCAGTGAATTTCTAAGGTCTTTTTAATTCTATTTCCTAATTATAACGTCCCTGTAACTTGTGGGTTTTTTCAGTGAATTTCTATGTTTGGTTAACTAATATTCGCGTTTGCAGAGTGCTGGAAAAAGGGGACATGGCCTCCGACCACCTCTCAGCAATCCTGCTGTGTGGGACTTACTGGAGGTAATAGGAGGGGTTTCTGGCCCCCAAGGACCCTCTGGAGCCAAGGGGACTTCATTCCCCAACCAGCAGTGCGCCAGGAGGCACGTTTACAGAGTGGTGGAGGAAGGTGGCGTGGTCTCCAAAGCACTCCCAGCAATCCCGATCTCTGGGACTTACTGGAGGTAACAGAAAGGGTTTCTGGCCCCCAAGAAACCTCAGCATCCAAGGGGACTTCATTCCCCAACCAGCAGTGTGCCAGGAGGCATGTTTGCATAGTAGTGGAGAAAGGTGGCAGGGCGTCCAGCGACTTGCCTGTCCCACATTTTCTTTTAAGGAGGGGCAGTGTGGCCCCCCTCTCCTGTGACGATTTGGGCCCCAGGGACCCCATCCTCTGGGGCCAGGGCTTTTTTTTAATGGGCAAGGGAGGGCCATGTGGCCCCTCTCTTGGGCCATCTCCAGGGTCCCGGCCTTTTCTTTTTTAATTTTCTTTCTAACTGAAAGGGAGGGGGGATGAGCAGCCCCCTTCCCGGGCCAATTTCAGCCCCGGGGACCCCATCCCCTGGAGCCCAGCCTCTAGGGTGGGTACCCTGGTTCCAACCAGGGCACCCACTTAGCAATGTTGGGGACCGCGGGGGGAGCCTCAAGGCCCCTGCGGTCCCTGTCGGCTCACCGTAACATGCAGCTCCCTCTCTGTCAAAGCAATTGTGCTCTGCTTTGAGCAGCAATAACAAAATGATCTTGCTTGCTCAAAGCAGAGCACAGTTTGCTATGGCTTGGCAGGAGTGGTAAAGCTCCCACCAAGCCTCAGCAAATAGCAATGTTCCTGGGGTGGGCACCCCGGGACATAGCAGGAGCCTGCCCTGTGGGGTGGAGGTCCTCAGGGCCATCTTTGGCTCCAGGAGGGGAGTCACATGGCCCCCCTCCTTTTTACAGAATTTACCCCGGGGAGGTGGTGGTCCCCAGGGCGGGGGATCCACAACAGACCCCCTCCATTGTATTATTTGAGCCCCGGGGAGGTGGCGGTCCCCAGTGCTGTGGTGAGTCCATGCGGGCCCCACCGCATTTCAATAATTTATTGTCCCAGGGAAGTGGCAGTCCCTAGGGTTGTGGGGGCCATGCGGTCCCCGCATTTCTATAGCTAATTGCCCCGGGGAAATGGTGGTCCCCAGGGCTGTAGTGGGACCATGCAAGCCCCAGCCCCCACATTCTTACTACTATTTGCCCCAGGTAGGTGGCAGTCCCCAGGGCTGCGGGGGCCGGGTGGCTGGCCCACATTCTTACTATTGTTTGCCCCGGGAGGTGGCGGTCCCTGAGGCTGCAAGGGGGGCCGGGCGGGACCCCATCACATTCCTAGCATTTTTTGCCCTGGGGAGGTGGTGGTCCCCAGTGCTTTTCAAAAGCCTAGGAAGGGGGCTTCAAAAGCCCTCTTCCTTTATTATATTAAGCCTGCATGCCTCCGGTATCTGGCTCACCCGAGAGCTTCCTGAAAAAGACATGTGTGAGACCGCATGTATTTTTTTTTTCCAGTTTTGCCACGGATGTTCAGGTCCACCCACAAATTTGCGACAAAATGTAAATTTAAAAAATGCTATCAAAACACATCACACATAGAATTACCATTGTCTTTCTTTTAGATAGTCAAGGTACTAAATAGTAATTGAAAGGTTGACTGTAGTATGCTGGAGCACCATATAAGAATAAGTATGCCAATAACACGACTGTTGAAGTAGGACTGTATCAATTGATGATAATTTGTACATATTTCCAGTGTCTGCAACGTTATAATTTTAATTTAATTTTAAATCGCTCCAATCACGCTCTAAAATCGGCTAAATTAAGTGTTATTCTGTGTATATTAATCAGGAATACACAATTGCCAAACATATTTTAACATACGTGGTTTACATATTTAGATGATTTGAAAATTAATTTATATTATTTTGTATAAACTGTGGTATGTTATGGAGTGTCAAAATTAACTCATGATGGTATGATGAACTTCTATTATAAGTTTCACTATTTAGTACCTTGACTAGCTAAAATAGAGATAATGGTAATTCTATGTGTTATGCTGAAGACAGGTTCAAAGTCTGTTTGCACTTGTGGTTACTACATGTCACAATTGTAAGAAAGAAAATGGTTTGCAAATGGCGCCTCGGCAAGCAAGGCTGTGTTCATCCGAAACGCGTTTGATGGCAGCCAGACATCAATAAACTGGAACAACCACACGCAGTGTAGTCATCCTCTGGGCACGAAGAAGTTTTGTGCCCAGAGAATGTCAATTTTACAGATTGTGCTGATCTGGTGAGGCGACGCGCCCTTTAGTCTGGTGTATGATGGCAATCAACAAGCATATCAGAGAAGGATAGATAGATAGATAGATAGATAGATAGATAGATAGATAGATAGATCGATAGATAGATATAGGGTTTGTACCTATCCGTAAAATGTTTACTAAGCGCATGTGTTAACCATGCATGCTTTTACCACGAAAATGTAAGTATTATACAGATAATTATAAACCCTTTATATATACATAAAAAGAGTTTATACTTACCCTAAAATACTTGCATTTAAATTTAAAACCTTAACCACGCATATGCATTTACCATTCATGCCTTGTAAAGGCATGCATGGTAAAGGCATATGCGAGGTAAAATCCTACATGGTAACGGTAATGTGTGGTAATGGTAGCCACGTTGTAATGGCTGCATTGTAAAGGCATGCGTGGTAATGGCATGCGTTGTTCCGTCATACATCCTACATGACACACGCGGCCACCTGGAGCACCTCAGAATGTGACCTCCTGTTGGTATTTATGGCCCCTTCTATCAGAGTGGGATCAAGCATCTAAACACGCAATTTAAACACGCAACTTATGACCCAGTGTACCAGTATTTCCTGCCCAAAGTGAGACTAGCCTCACTTTATTGCACCCGCTGTACAGTATAAAGCATGCCATGTACCTAATGCAAATTGAATTCCAGCACGCAACTGTAAGAGACGTGGCTGCTATTCCAGGCCGTTATTGTTTAATTAAACTTAAACTGTTCCTGATTGACAAGCCTCGCTGTTCATCCTTTTTGATAATCAGAACCTGCTTCAACAATAACATGGCAAGAAAAGTGATGGTAAGGAGAACACTGGGGGGGTCACCATGCAGAGTACTTGAATTGGCCACAAAGAGGAAATGTATGGGTATTCACAAACATTGTGTTTGACTATCCCTCCCACAGTCCCAGAATCATAAGTACATCTACTCAAAAACAGTAGGAGTGGTTGTGTTTCCATTGATCGAAAGGCCGTGCAACACCCACTAATTTTAAATGAAAATGATGCTAAGTTTTTTATTTGTATTTAAAGGCAGCAACTGATGCACACGGTCGCAATACTTATTTAGGTGAATTGTCTGCTACGTGGATAGCGGTCAGGAGCAAGAACCAGGTAATGGGAATATGCATCAAGCTCTGTGATCTTCGCAGATTTTCCTGCACACTCGCGGGCATTTTTATTAATTCCACAAAACTTGGAAAACTGAGCACATTTTAGGAGGAAACTAAACCTAAGATGCGCCAGTTTACGACGTTTTAAGAATTCTTTGTCAATCAACCCCAGTGTGTCTGCACCGATTAGAATATACTGCATGGTTGCAGGCCGGAAATCCCATGTGTCCACTGCAAATAGAGGTGCCTGAGAGAGTAATTAAATCCCGTCAGCTGTATTTTATGTCAAAGGTTTTTTGTACCTACCCCTAACTGGGTAATTTATTGAGGGCTGACACTGTCCCGTGGATGTAGCAGTTGATGCATAATTACGTTTCTACTGGCAATGCCGAATGTATGGCAGATCTCAGTTTTACCGTGCACATGTGGTCATTCATGCACCTGCAGTTTAGTATTGTAATAATCACTCTAAGGGACACGCGACCACCTCCATCTTCCCCCTGTTGTTTTTCTGTCTTGCTCTTTTTCATCTACAATTTTCTTTTTGGCAAATTCGACAGATGGCCTCCCGACGAATCCTCTGTAATACTGCCTTGTAAGTCAGCTCAGACGAGAAATCATTTCAGAACCATATTTCAGGGCACAGAGCAAACTGAACAGAGAAAATCATGGCGACGTCCGTCATAACAATAACTCCCGCGTGTAAATACAGGCACGCGCCCTACCCGGCCTGACTAGAATGGCCAAAGCCCTCACAAAATATCCCCTAGATGCTGCTATTACTCACAGAGTGATTTGCAGAGCATTAAACGAAATATATTTTGTGATATATTTTGTGGAGCGCATTTATAGTCCGGGCATTTGACACGCTCCTAATGCCTCCCTTTTCATTCCCTCGCCGCCTCCCCCTTCCTCGCCCCATTATCGCCCGCCTCGCTCCCGTCAGGTCTTTATAATTGTGGATCAGGTGAAGTTTGCGTCCCCTCATTTCAAGGTCACGCACCAGTGGGGCCATTTCCGTGACTCAGAGGGCACGTAATTTCACAGCCTTGTACTGCTCATTAATCCGCCCTGAGCGGGTGCTCGCCAAGTTCCAGTTCACAGGTTTGTTTTTGTCTTGTTCTCTGACTCAGTGCTTCACAAAGGATTAGATTAACCCCTTCTGATTGTATTTATAGCTCACTGCATAAGGCGAGGAATGGACTCATTCCTGCTTCTCTGCGTGGTCCCTGCATCGCCAAGGCCCCCTCCCTTTCGCCTCTGTCAGGCTGTAGCACTTCGTGGGTTTTAAGGACTCTCTCTGTTACAGTTCAGGTCTATTTTTTATGTTGCACCATGATGTATTTTGTATATAACCGTGAAAGCCTAAGGCAGTGTTGAGGGTGTGGTGTCGGGCCTCAGGCCCACATTATGGAAATGATGGACACAGACACCAGGTGATTGTAGAGCAGTAACTGGCCTCGAGCACGTGCACCCGGGCCCTTTTATTGACGGGCGCCACGTCACCCGTGGCACCCGTGATGGATGGGTGTGGGGGTGCAGTGTGTCCAGCCCTCGAGGGAGTGGCTGGGGTTACAACTTCCTGCGGAACACTAGAACGTGTCCCGCAGGACATTACATTCCTCCCCAACTTTATTGAAAAATAAACAAAACATTAGTCCAACCTGTGGGGACAAAACAAACAGTTCTTGGAATACCACAGGGTCCATCAGTCTTCTGAGTCAGGTGGCAGGACGACGTCAGACAGGAGCTGGTGACCTTGCTTGCAGCAGGACCTTCTCGGCGGGCACCCGTAGTTTAACCTGAGGGGTTCAGGACACGGCCACGGGTTTGGAGACGTCCGCTGCATGCCGTCAGTTCACTGATGATGACACGTCATGCGGTCTTGCATGGCTCTGCTCTGCTGACGTTGAGGCCGGTCTGTGGTGAATCCTAACAGTTCATATAGTGGGTTGCGTCATGAACATGGATGGAGACCCTGGTGAGAGTTCCTGGAAGTGTTGCCTGATCGATTGTCTCTGTGGAACCGCTTGGCTGTAACCGATAACCTGTCGGTGGGGCAATGTCTCTTCTCGCTCTCCCGCCTGGGGAGGCCCGTTGTCGGGGTTGCTGCGGGACCACAGGAGGACTGCACTGGGGCTGCTTGTGTGCCGGCTGGGGGCAGCTGCAGGACTACCGGGGAGCCGTTACTGAGTCTCACGCACAACCCGCGAGGGTAGATGAGTCTTGGTTAAGACTTGCACTCGCTGCCGCGGTTCAGGTGTGTGCCATGTTCACAGGTAGCCTCTGGTTTCTTTTGTCGGCTGGTGTGGCAACCAGGAAGGACTCCAGTCCAGTGGTACTCTCGGAGTGATGTTGTTGGACGCTTGTGCTGAGGGCTAGCATGATGGCGGAGGCCAGCCCGGTGGTGAGTCGGAATGACAGGTGGTGGTGACTTGCTGGGAGAGTCGAAAGTGAGGAGGGACTTAGCTGCCAGGTGTCTCTGTCGTGCTGAGATTGATCTTTGGTGGTGGCCTGGCACAGCGAGTGTGCCGATCTTCTCTTGCCTGACTTGGGGCCACTGCCGACTCCATCTCGAGGCGGTTTGAAGAGGGACACTCGGTGCTGATCTCCACCCACGGCATCTGCGGCCTGGAGCAGGGATGCCGTTGACTTTGACTGCCGACACTCTGATATGGACGGTCGCCTGGGGAAGCGTTAGGGAGAGACGCGGATTGCGCTTGCTGCGGCTTGTGCTCGGTTCTCCCGTGAGGCTGTGTCCAGGGACGTTGGTCCGCCTTGGTGGCTGTCTGGTGTGTCTGGGTGTGCTTTTGGCTTGCTGTGTGAGTCCTCGGTCTTCTCCTCCTGTTGGTCTTTTCACCACACCTGTGTTCGTCCAGTTTTCGGTGTGACAGGGCTGTCACTCTTCCTCCCTTTTGTGTGACATGCCTGTCACTCTTCTTTCCTCGAGGGTGTTGCAGGGCTGTCATTCTTCTTCCCTTTTGTGTGACATGGCTGTCACTCTTCTTCCCTTTTGTGTGACATGGCTGTCACTCTTTTTTTCTCGAGGGTGTTGCAGGGCTGTCATTCTTCTTCCCTTTTGTGTGACATGGCTGTCACTCTTCTTCCCTTTTGTGTGACATGGCTGTCACTCTTCTGTTTCTCGAGGGTGTTGCAGGGCTGTCATTCTTCTTCCCTTTTGTGTGACATGGCTGTCACTCTTCTTCCCTTTTGTGTGACATGGCTGTCACTCTTCTTTTTCTCGAGGGTGTTGCAGGGCTGTCATTCTTCTTCCCTTTTGTGTGACATGGCTGTCACTCTTCTTCCCTTTTGTGTGACATGGCTGTCACTCTTCTTTTCTTGAGGGTGTTGCAGGGCTGTCATTCTTCTTCCCTTACGTGGCCGTACTGAGGCAGACAGAGTTGATACTGTGGAAATATTTTACCTCTTTGGCATACGAAGCCCGATTAAGACGTTAAATACTGGCCCTAACATACGATTTATTGGAGGTAAGAAAGATACACTTTGCAAAGTACTTGAGTGAGGGAATAAGTCGGTAAACTGATAAAGTAGATTTGGAATCTTAATTGTCAATATAATGATGGACACCACATTGATGTCGAGTTATTATTATACAGATTTCTAACCACGAGGAGATTAATGGTTTCAAAAACATTGGCTTCTAAGACCCGCTGGGTCGGAATTATCACCAGTGATAAGGTGAGCGACAATTTCAAGTTTTTTACTCGCAGTAATAATTGATTTTTCACTATGATATCAAGACTTATATTCAGGATTCAATTTTGATTTAGACTCCTGCTTATATGTTACAGGTCTGAAGTGTGACCACTTTTATTTG
This sequence comes from Calotriton arnoldi, assembly GCA_963921515.1. NCBI lineage: Eukaryota > Metazoa > Chordata > Amphibia > Caudata > Salamandridae > Calotriton > Calotriton arnoldi. Next base: position 381,519 of record CAWUFW010012387.1, on the reverse strand, counting down.
TAAGGTAGGCACTGTTCGCGATACTATGCAAACTAGTAAGATGTCTCAGATCTCTGCACACATGTGTCACGCACGAGCGCCGGGTGATTATAAAAGTCTGTTTGACTATGCGAACACTGAACACACACTATTGGCCTCGTGCTAATGTCACGCATGTTAAAATACAGTTATTCTGGACACGGTTCACCGACACTCGGCTGTGACCTGTCGATATGGTCTGAACTTGATAGGCACTTGAGACACAACACAATGAAATCGGCATGCATCTAATAGAGTGTCTGTTTGAGAACTTTTATTCCTTGCACGGTCCCTTACACAGATGCCTGCAACTATGATAATTTCAACCATCCACATATTTGAAGAAATTCTTCATGCCCACTAATCCCACCATCCTAATATGTTTCTGTAATGACTCACAATTTTGTTTTTATGCGTTTTATATGTAAATACCTTAATTAGAATTTCACCTTGTATGGTGACACCAGCCAATTTTGTTCAATTCCAGCCCTGAAGAAGTCTTGGGCTTTACACCCACTGACGAAACACATGTTGGCTGGCCGCTGAAGTAACTTACATTAAAATCAACACTTGAAGGACAAGAACTACTCTTCATTGTTTTCCTGTTGACATTAATTACCTGTCTTTGTAAATACTTATGAGCGTGTGCACAGGATTTGCTGTCATTTGTGTGAAACGGACCCTTGTCCACTATTGAGGGCTTATGGGTTTTCCCTCACCTGTTGCACCGCACAGATTACCTTCGCTTGTGAAACTCACGATATCAGGTTAGCGCCACAACATACCCGGTGCTAAACATTACCCCCACTTTGTTTCAATGGCTGTCACTCTTCTTTTCTCGAGGGTGTTGTGCTGGGACCTCGAGGCGGCGCTGTCGTGGCGCCTGCTTCTGCCTTTGTTCCGGCGTGCTTGTCAGGGCTGGTCACTTCGTGTGACGTGCTCCTTGCTTGCTGTGCGATGTGACGTCCAGTCACGTGTCGCCCTGTTGTCGGAGTGCCTGTCGCTGTGGCGGCCTGCCACGTGGGGTGTGCAACTCCTCTCTTGCCTGTCGTGGGTCAACGCCGACTCCATCTTGAGGCAGTGTGAGGGAGGACACTCTGTGTTGTCTTCGGCCCACTGCGGGGCTTCGCTGGTGCAGTAGAGACGTAGATGCTCTCTGTGCTGCGTTCAGCAGTGCTTCTTTGTGGCAATGTCTCTATCTCCCGAGCGCCTGCCCGTGCTGTCAGGTTCGCGCACCTCTGACCTAGTGCGCTCCGTCGTCTTCTTGGGTGCTCCCTTCTGGCACTTGGTGTGCCTGTGCTGTAGCTAGCGGTGATGTCCGTTCACCACTAGGGGCGTGTGGCGCAATTTCCTCGCTGGTGTCGGGCAGCCACTGGGGTTGCGCGCACTGCACCCCTACTTCTCGTGCTTCGCCTGGGGCTTGCTGCCTTCATAGGCTTTGCTGCCCTTGGTCGCTTGACGCTTCTCTGTGTTGGGGCCGCTTTGGGCTTCTTGGCACTCTCGGTGCTGCAGACTGCACTTTCATGGGCGCTGCGTTCTCTCTCTCTTTCTCTGTCCAGATGCTGAGAGTTGGGGCAGGGAGACATTCACAGTGGCGCTGGAGAGCCGTGTGTCAGAGTTCCCTTGAGGCAGGTGCAGAGCACAAGTCACCAGGCCGAACAGCAGCTGTCACACCTTGCAGGCTGAGGGCAGCTCCTCCCAATGCGGTGGTGCTGGAGATACAGGTTTTGTGTTTCCTGCGCCCATCTGCCTGTGCCTCACCTTCTTGGTCTCCCCACTGACATGGAAGCAGAGTTGAGGCAGGGAGTCACTCAGTCAGTGTTTGGGAATGTGGCTGCCCTCCACTTTCGAATCTGTGCTTGGCATATATCAGGACAGGGCCCTTATGCTTTCTATGTTTGGGTGCAGTACCACCGATGGCCACTAAGTGGCAGTGCATCATTTCATATCTCGGACCGACAGTCTTTCCTTGAACTGCAGGCCTCTGCTGACACAGGAGTTGCCGGTACCGGGCCGTGTGATGCTTTGCCTCGGTGTAGCAACTCAGGAGCTAGGTGGTGCTGCGACGACCTGCCTGGTGCCACAGCAGCTTCACTGTCTCTGCGGGACAGTTTCCTCTGCACTTTCCTGAACCGGCCGATGCCTCCTCTAATCAAGGTGAGAGGGATTGGGGTGGGTGTGTGCAGTTTGCGGTTCCTCTTCTAATTTTTTTTTATGGCGGAGTGCTGCAGCTACGATGCATATGTTGCTTTCTTTGCTGCTGGTGATTCTGTTTGTGGCTCCCCTCTGCCATAACGCGGTGGCGTGCAGCTGGAAAACACCTCAGCGGGCTTCAACAGCACTTCACTCCCGCTCCGACTTGCGGGATCCGCAACTGTGTGCAGTCGGAATGAATGGTGGGAGGCGGTGCCGTCGACGGGCACATCCGCAGGTAGGGGAGCACTTTGTGTGCCATGGCGGCATGCGTTTGGCGCTCCGGCATTGGCGCGGCAGCCTCAGGACACCCTGGTTGTTGTTGGCAATGTCGCAGCTTGTACCACGGGCGGGGGAGGTGCCGTCATGCGCTGCCGGAGGCGAGGTCGTGCGCAGTTTGCTTGCGGGAAGGTCAGGCGCCGCTGCAGGGCCGACGCACTCCTCTCACTGTCCGGTACGGCGGGCACTTTAGTGTTGGTGCCGCGACTCGTCCATGCACTTTGGGTGGGGGTATGCCTCCTGTGGACCCTGTCTGGCGGGTCAAAAGCCACCAGCACGGCGTAGGCTCCGTCGTTAGCAGGGTCACTCTCGGTCGCTGCGCAGGGAGGTATTGCTGGGCTCTTTAATTGCGGCAGTGGGTGCCTGAGCGTGGCGGCGGCCATACCGCACACATGGTGGGGAGACTCACACTTTCACCGGAGTACAGGCAGCTGCTGTTGGGGGTGCTTGTCCACTCCTCCATTCGCCGGACCCGATGTGGACAGCCAGTCTCCGTGCCTCCTTCCTTAAAGGCAGACGGCCGCGTCGCGATGCGGAGCTTGACCCTCACCGCAGTCACGGCGGCGGCTCATTTTCTCGCCACGAGGGACGAGGAAGCGCCGAGTAGCAGGCATGCGGGGTTAGCTACCCCCCTCGTCGCCAATGTGGTGTCGGGCCTCAGGCCCACATTATGGAAATGATGGACACAGACACCAGGTGATTGTAGAGCAGTAACTGGCCTCGAGCACGTGCACCCGGGCCCTTTTATTGACGGGCGCCACGTCACCCGTGGCACCCGTGATGGATGGGTGTGGGGGTGCAGTGTGTCCAGCCCTCGAGGGAGTGGCTGGGGTTACAACTTCCTGCGGAACACTAGAACGTGTCCCGCAGGACATTACAGAGGGTAGATGAAACGGTATATATATCATAGGTTATTTTTTATTCATGGGGGTTCCTGATGTTGGCTGCCAAAGTTCGGTACAACTACAAGTAACCTGTCTTGCACGTCTGAGCTTTTTTGGAAAATGTGGCGAAGAACCCACAGGCACTTGTAGGGAAACTCGGGGGTCCTGACAAAATATTAGAGGGAAAATCACGCCACACCATTGACCCAAAGGCGCTTTTTCGGGAGTAACTTAGGGTAACACTTCTGCATCCATCTGGCTAGGCACACATTCTATTATGCCCTAAACAACACTCTTACATATACTTGTTACTCTTCCCCACACCTAAACATTTCCTACCCACCTTTCATCCCATCAAGAACGAAATATAACCAAACCTTAACTTCTAACTTTCTCAGGTGCTTTCACTTCTGACCTTTGCTACAAATCGTAATTGTCCAGCCTGTCCGTCCATGGGCTAGGCCTAGCGCTTGGTTCTCCATTCTACCTCTCTCTTCCCATAGGCCTTCTCCTGCTTATCCATTTCTCCATTCTTTGAGCCCTTCCTCCGTCTGCTCCCTAGCGAGTATCTAAATATGCAACCCCCCTCCCAATCCCAGCTTGCCCCAAATCAGCCCTCTTTTATTTCACGGTGGGAGGTGGGCCTTTGGTGCCTGTACCAAATTGCCTGTTACACCGACAACACTGATGATGTATATGGTGTCCTCTCGGCTGCCACATTGCCTTGCTGCCAATGCCTTCCACTCGCAAAACCCTCCCGGAGGAGAGGGAGCTTCCCTGTCCTTTGCCCGGGGTTTGCCTTGGGAGGGGAATCAATTACACCACACCACTCATGAATGTGCAAAAGGCCAATTTTGTTCGGAGCAAGCTGGGATAACACCTCTGCTTCATTCAGCTGAGATGCTTGTACTAGTATGCCCTAAACAACACTCTAACAAATACTTCTATCCCTTGCCCTCACCTATAAACATTTCCCACCCCACATCTCCCACCCTCCCTTTATTTCCACCAAGAACGAAATTTAACCGAATGCTAAGTTCTAACTTTCTCAGGTGCTCTCACTTCTATCCTCTGCTGCAAAACTTGATTTTCTCACCTGCCCGCCCCTGGACAAGGCATACCTCTTGGCTCTCCATTCTAGCTCTGTCTTCCTCTATGTCATCTGTCCATTCTTCCCTCACTTATCCATTTCTCCAATCTTTGAGTCGTCACTGCACCACCAGAAAAACGCTGGCAGTGGTGTTCCTTCTGTCCCTCATCCTCTCCAGAAACATTTTCCACTTCTCTGCCAGTTCCGAACCACTTCTCTAAATACATCATGGTGCCCAACATTGACCAGTGTACACCACCATGCCTAAACAGCAGTATACATTCATACTCAATCTACCTTTTGATCCAAACCACATTTCTTTTCACTTTGTGCGCCATCTTACTTTTCTTTACCGGAATACCCATCCCATCATCCTCAGCCATCACATACTCTGGTCCAAGACCCTGGTAACCCTGTGAACCTACTGCTTCTGATATCTGGTGGCCCCACTACCAATATTAGTGTAAATATTGCTCCAAATAAAGTTCTGTCCCCGGTGGGGGTGCGTGTATTTCTCACCTGGATCATCGTAACTCTCAAAATATCTATTGTGACTGGATTTTGCGAGTCTCCCATGCTTACTTTTCATCTTGTTCATCCTCCAGTATTCTCCTGTCCATTTCACGCCCACATTTCCCGTAGATTGATGTCCAGGCCAGTTTCCCCATGAAAGGCACTGGAGCCAGCCCTTTTTTCGATCAGCCCCATCACAGCGTTTACCACGTCATTCTGTCTGCAATACACCATAATGTGCTATTTCTTCTTCTTGTCCCGAGTTCGCAATCTCTGCCCATCCAAGCCCGTACAGCAATCATCTTTGTTGATCCTGCAATGGATTTTTCAACAGCTGCCATTGCTCTCACTGGCCGTTTTCCCGCTCTTGTCCGCTTCGGTAATAAACCATATAACTTCGACCAACGCAAGTCAGATAGCAAGTCTGCCACGCCGTTGTCCAGCCCTGGTATCTGTCTTGCTCTGTACACGATGTCCCCCTTCAAGCACATCAACATTATCTCTCTCAGAAGGCACAGCACACACCTATCCTTTGTCATCAGCTTGTTAATCATCTGCGCAAATGACTTTTTGTCTGTCACAAATGTCAAGCTTTGTCTTTCTTTCCCGACAGTTTCACAGCCAAACTTACCGGGAATAATTCTAGGAATGCTATGGTGTGCTTCTTGTTTTATCCCTCTTTCTGGCAACCTTTCAGCACACTACTGCCCTTTCAAGTACAATCCGGAAACGCCTGATCCTGACGCGTTTGAGAAAGTTTCTATTGTCGAAGTCAGTGGGTCTTCTTTGAACGACAACACCACCCTGTTGGATTGTTCCAAAATGGTAGCCAGGTCCTTAAATCCTGTTGTACTCTGCTGGTCAGTCTAAGCCTTTAGTGCGCTTTATCGCTCCGTTCTTGGTGAATGCTAGCTGTCTGCAAAAGGCTCGCTCTGATGTCACGACCTTATAAGTGAGGTTCAGGTGCCCTAGCACTTCCTGCAGTATTTTTAGCTCAAACTTTCTTCTGCCTAGTGAGTCTTCAATTAAGTGTCATAGTAATGGCAAGTTTAATGCCTAGGAACGTCAACTGAGTGTTTGGACCTTCAGTCTTTTCTGGGGCTAAGGATATGCCAAAGTCATCTACCTTCTCTAATGCTCTGATTTCTTACCGGTAATCCTCATTACTCTTAGTCCCACTCGTCCCCGACCCAGTCATAACTAATGAGGTATATTCCACTGACAGGAAACAAAACAGGAAACACTTTTAGGCTCCACCCACCCTCCTACCAGGGCCTATAATTACATAGCCAGCAGAAAGCACTTTCTGACATACCAAGCACAAAAGGCCTGAAACAGGGAGGGTGGGTGGGAAGAATGGCTGGGTCGAGGACGAGGAGGACTAAGAGTAATGAGGAGTACCAGTAAGTAATCAGAGTATTACCTCTACGTCCCTCGCCCTCGACCCAGTCATAACTAATGAGGCATACCAAAGCAACAAACACATGAAGGCCTTTGGCACACCAACACACAAAAACAGACCGAACACAAATATGGAGCACACCAAAGTGAAACGTTCAATAACAAAACAGAATCAAGTGGGAGCAACAGGCCCCACAGCACGCAAAATACCACAACCAAAATTCACATGGTCATTCAGAGCACAATTCAAACGGTAATGCTTCACAAAAGTAGAGTCAGAAGCCCAAGTCCCAGCCCGACAGATCTCATCCAGGGGCACCCCATGAAAGGCAGCCCAGGAAGCAGAGACACCCTTGGTAGACCGGGCCTGTACTCCAGAATGACAAGGCAAACCAGAGCCCTGATAAGCCAAAGAAATAACAGACTTGATCCATCGACCCAGCGTAATATGGGACGCAGTCTTCCCCTGACCAGCCTGGCCAAACGTCACAAACAGGGAGTCAGAAGAACGAAATCCTGCCGACCGGTCCACATACACGCTCAAAACACGCTTCACATCAAGAGTGTGCAATAACTGATCAGCAGGAGAAGAAGGAGAAGGGTAGAAAGAAGGGAAGATCAATTCCTGAGAAGAATGAAACTTAGAATGAATTTTAGGTAGAAAACTAGGATCCAAACAGAGGACCACAGCGTCGTCCATAAACCGCAAGAAAAGAGGAGAACAACGTAAAGCAGTGATGGGGCTGAGGTTCCACCTATAAATTACTCTGGAACACTCTCTGGTAGGATGGATCATTGGTTCCTGCTTGGCAGTGTAGAGGGAAGAGATATCTTACGACAATTGTTCACACAAATAACTATTGGCCCAATAGTCATGACTCCGAAGGATCACAGACTCCAAGTTCTAGTTAGTCCATTTATTACAAATCCAAAAATAGTTGGAGATACAAGCACCTCAAAACGAGGTTGTAGAAATACATCAGAACTAATACAAAGCCAAATCTACAAACAAAGTTGACTCGATGAAGCATGAACAGAATGACAATTTCCAGAAACAGAACGCAGGCAATAAGTGCTCCCACGTCTAAATCAGACTTCATCACAGGTTCGTAAGTGAAAAGCATAAATCTATCCCTACACTATCACTAAGGTGACTTCCCTACTTAGCATTTTCTCCCCAGGCAAGTTAGGAAAAGGTAAAGGTGTCAGCGCGTGAAGTCTTCCTAAGAAGTACACTCACGTTGTATGGGTCAAGCAGCATAGGCTACAGAGCTCGTTCTAAGATACTCCTCTTCTCTTAATGTCTCCCGATCTTCTCCTCTCTCCGCCCTCGGGACACTGTCCCTAATTCAAAACTTCGAAATCACAAAACACGCCCAATTAGGTCTCCTCACTACCCGTCCCACTGGGAATCTTCTCATAGGTGAATTTCCACTCCACCTCTGCTCTCCCAGCTCCTGGCTCGATGACCTTGCTACCCAGGCCTGTTCCAGCGAAAAAGAACACCGTCATCCAATATCAGCTTCTCATACGCCTATTGTATCCACTGCTTCTCCAACCTAACTCCTGGAACAAAAGCGTTATTCTAACTAACAATGATGAATTCACCACCTGCAACGGAAAATAGTGAGAAAGAACAAACTCAACATGCACATGAAATTCATACCTACACGTTTAAACTCAGTTGAGAGCGACAAGGGTAAAATACATTTTCAGGCCCACAGACTTCGGCCAACATAAGAAAAATGGCCTACAAGCCTCATGAAAGTATACAATAATAAATGCTGACTGAGTAGTGCTAAATCAATACATTACATGAGCACATCAAATACGTGAATAATTGTAAGTGGCATACATTCATCGCTACACGTTAGGCCTTTGACTGAACACGGACTGTTTTCAAATGCAAATCTTTCACAGCTTAGGTAAATGGAACTTTAACATGACACTTTCATGTTATTACAGCACATCTCTAACACCATTATTTTTAATACGACAAAGAATAAATGCAGGTGCAACCTACTCATGATTATAATGCACCCCTACAAATTAAAGAGCACGTCTGCGCTCTATCAGTTCACCCCTCTGACGACTAGTGTCATCACCATCCAACACCATCCCTGGAGAAAGAACCGACCTAAACAGAAGTTGTAGCCATTCTACCCTGTCGGAACTTCTCTAAATTCTTGAGATTTTCATAGTGACTGTCCTGCAGTCTCTCTATTCTCCTCTCTCGCCTCCGAAGAGATGTTCTGCTTTGTGCCATTTGTATGCCTTTATCATCCCAAGCAAAAGAATCACACAAACTACCACTATAATGATTGGCTTCAAGCTTTAACCAAGAATACCTTTTCCAAGATTTACAAACCAACTCCCAGCCCTTTCAAATCCTTTCCCAACTTTCGTCCAAACTCCTTCCTTTGCCATCTCGTGTACCTCGAAATGAACTGCAGTAATATTACTAATGTATTTCTTCAAATCCTTACTGTTGTCAGGAATGAAAGTGCAACACTCCTGAACCTTCAGCATTTTACAGACTCCGCCTTCCTTCGCCAACAGCACATCTAATGCAAGGCGGTTCTGCATCACCATTGCTCTTATCGACACCATCTCTCCATCTACAAGTAACAAAGACTGAGCTGTATTCGCCGATAGCTTATCCAAGATGGTTGCCAACCTTCTAATCTTCACATCATTCAGAATCACTCCTAAGCTTGGTATCATTGCTCCAAAAACATCTCCAACAATGTCTCCTGCACTAGCGTCTCTCTTCTTTCTATGGTGTTCCCCATTTTCCAAGTGTTTCAAATCCTCAACGTGATAAATCTTTGGGAAGACAACAGCTATATAACATGTACCATACCAATTCAAAGGCAATCGCACATAGGCGTTCTTCCCCGCACACAAAATACACATTTGGCACCACTTGCACAGCTTCCTGCAAAAACTTCTTCGCTGACGTTTCAATCGTGAATATGTGATCGCATACACTCTGGCCCACATAGATCTTGTCATAGTAAGTTTGGACCTGTCGAATACACAACTTTCCTCGTTGCTCAAAATCTAAAGCTATTGGACCATAACTTCCCTTTGCCTTGTGAGCTAACTCCTCTTTAGTCCAATCAAGTCTTCCTTCCCTACTGGTAGGTTTGACCATTAGTTGTCTATGTCTATCTTCTACCTGATCTACAAATTTCTTCTCTACATCAGTCAATAAACACGTTAGGTTGTGGCAATGGGCATAAGCTGTATCTAAGGTTACTGTAGGTATGAAATACTTTCCCAATCTATCATCTTGCTTATAATGATCATACTTGTTAAGGTGCTTATAAGCTGGAACTTCTGACAGCACTGCATCATAATTGGAGAAATAGTATTCATAATGTCCCTTTCCGTAAAACATACTAAGCAATAAGCTACAGGTGATACCATACGTCAGTGGGAGGTGATGATACCTAATTCCCTCTTCCACTGACGCTGGCAACTGCATACACACATAACAATCCCTCACATCCATCGTTTTCACATACTCATACAACAACTTTGCATAGGCATTCATCGTATAATCACCCTTGGACAAATCTGCGTGTAACATGCAACTAGTTTTTGCTAGCATAGCTTTTTCAGCTCCTAATGTACCCGTTTTTGTAGTAGAAGTAGCTGGTATGGATGTTCCCTTCACTTCCACTCCGTCAACCTCTACATCATGTGAAAACTTTACAGATGCTATAATTACTGTTAGATTTGGGGGTCTCTAGTTGGCAATGGTTTGCACCTTTGTCCAAATAGGGACCCTTGCGTCTAGTCAGGGTAAGGGGCTACACTCCTAAAATAACCCCTGCTCACCCCCTTGGTAGCTTGGCACGAGCAGGCAGACTTATCTCAGAGGCAGTGTGTAAAGCATTTGTGAACACATACAGTAATACAGTGAAAAGACTACAAATGGACACTACACCAGTTTAGAAAAAAAAAAAGTAATCTTTACTAGACTTAACACAAGGTCAAACGACAAAAATCCACAATACTGTAATCAAAAATGAGTCTTTAAAATGGTAGAAATAGCTTAGTTCAATGTAGATGATAAATGCAACACTTTACTCTCAAAGTACCTTGGATGCGTCACGCAATACAAACAGAAGGGTCGCAGGGAAGTTGATGCGCCGTTCCTTACACTCAGGGGAGTGGATGCGTCGGTTCCTTACTGCTGCGCAGGGGAGTTGAGGCTCGCTTCCTTACTGTGTGGTGAGTTGATGCGTCGGTTTCTTACTGTGACCTCTGAGGCGGTGACACGCCTCGTCGGTAATGCGACGGCGAACAGCTGCGGCGGTGGCACGCTTCTTCGGCAATGCGACGGCAACTGCTGCGGTGGCGACACGCTTCTCCTTGTTGCGTCGCGCTTCCAGCTCCCAGCGACACGCAGACTTCAAAAGGGCCCAACACAACAGCAGGCACCTCTTTGCAGGTAGAATTCCCAGCAAGGGAACTCAGGGGAGCTGGTTGGTGAAGGCTTGTATCCCTGAGACTTCAGGCAGGAGGCAAGCTCAGACTTTAAGCCCTTGGAGATCTTCTTCAAGATGATGAAAGTACACACAAAGTTCCTTTCTCCTTTCTTTGGCAATAAAGTAACCACTGCAGGCCAACCCCAACAGCACACAGCATAGGGGCAGTCTCCTCCTTCAGTTTCCTGGTTCTTCTCCTCAGCAAAGGTTCGTCTTGGTTCCCAGAAGTAATCTAAAGTTCTGGGGTCTGGGCCCCAATATTTATACTCAGAAAGTCTTTGTTCTCTGAAGGCAGAGAGTGTCTGTGCCTGACCAAAACCAGTTCTGTGCAGCTTCCTGGCAGGAGGTGGAGACAGCATTGTTTGAGAGCAGACCTGGCCCAGGTAGCTGAAAGGAAATCTCCTCCCCTACTCTCTATTCTATGAGGTCTCAGGGGAGTGAAAGGAAATCCCCACCCCCTACTCTCTATTCTATGAGGGCTCAGGTCAGTGAAAGGAAGTCTCCTCCCCCTACTCTCTATTCTATGTGGGTCCTATTCAGCCCAGCCCTGACCCATCAGACTGCTGGAGCCAAGACCCTCTCCAGTCCCCTGTCACTCACAAACCAGACAGTGAATACACAACCTTAGCAGAGGCACACTGGAAGGTTAGGCAAGAAAGTACCTACTTTCTAAAAGTGGTATTTTCAAACACAGAATGTAAAAATCACCCACACTAAAAGATGTATTTTAACATTCTGAGTTCAGACATACTAAATTCGTTTTTCTATCTTGTTCCTAGGGTCAGTTAAGGATTATAAGATGTTATAACCAAACTGCCCATTCTGGCCTATGGGAACAGATAGCCTTGCAATAGTGAAAACGAAATTGGCTGTAATTCACTATTAGGACATGCCACACACATCAGGGCATGTCCTACCTTTCACATACAATGCACCCTGCCCTAGGGCCTACCTTAGGGGTGACTAACATGTAGAAAAGGGAAGGTTTGGGGACTGGCAAGTGGGTGCACTTGCCAAGTCGACATGGCAGTCCCAGACTGCACACAGGCTCTGCAATGGCAGGCCTGAGTCATAGTTTACAAGCTGCTTCTGTGGGTGGCACAACCAGTGCTGTAAGCCCACCAGCAGCATTTGATTTACAGGCCCTGGGCACACACGGTGCACTGTACTAGAGTCTGACAAGTAAATCAAATAATCCAATCATGGAATCACTAATCCATACAACTATTTACAATAGGGAGCACTTGCACTTTGGCACTGAATAGCAGTGGCAAAGTGCCCAAAGCATCTAGACCAGCAAAAACATAGCAAAACACAGGAGGGAACAGCAAAAAAAATGGAAGGGAGACCCACACCAATGGTGCCAGGTCTAACAATTACTATAGCTATTACCACTATTACACCCACTATGAGTGTGCCTACTAAACACTTTGATCTACGGTTCGGATTTCCAGACTCCACCTCCAACTGAATTCGGTTTAGCCCAGCAAGAAGATCTTTCAAGAGATGCTTTTCTTTTCCTCTGACCGTTTCTCAACAAAGTTCATGCACCGCTTCTTCGGAGTTCTGGAAACCAAACACAAAGTCCATTGCACAATTATTCACACAGTTCAAAAGACTTCCCTAGCCCTCTTTCATCTTCTACTGAAAATCCCTAAATAATTTTTCTTCCACTCGGACCTAGGTTTTCTTCTTCATGCAGCAATTGGTTTATTTACAATTCACAATTCATTTAACAGTCTCTCACAAGTTCAGAACCAATTTCAGCAATAACACGATGCAAGATCTCAAGACGAATAGCTGCAATCTCCTGAGCTGGAGGCTGATATCCAAAGGTCAAATCTCTCAGGACCAAACTCCTCACGCCACTCAACACTGGAGGATATGGTACAGTCACTGTTAGCACTCCTTCTATTTCCAACCCTGGGACTATTAGTTCAATCTCAATCTTCAGTTCAGGAACTCTGCTGACAACTCTCGAAGACCTCAGCCTTCCCGTTCCCACTACTCCTGGCATCTGCAATCACGTAAGTCCTCTCTGGAGTAGCGTATCTCCGGCAAGCCACTCTTGCCCTCCTCAATCTCCTCAAGCCTTCTTGGCCTTGCTCTGTGTCACCTAGCTCTGATTCAGACATTTCGGTCACAGGGGCAAGATCTCTTTCCGATGCAAGTCTCAGGTTCTGTCTCTTTTGTCTCCCAGGCCACGATTCGTCCACCAAACTTGCTCTCCTTCTTTGCACCCGATCCTCCTGCACACCAGTTCTCTCTGCTGAGTTGGACTCTATATCGTTCACAACGTTACCGTCTCCCTCAGAGTCACTGTCTGGGCCTTGTGTAGCACGACCCCCCTCAACTTGCTCTGGTGTATCGCCAGCCTCTTGAGCGACCCTCACAGCGTAGCTTGTCCCCTCCAGTGGCCTCGCAGCCACAGCTGGACTTTCTGCAGGGAGAGGAGCTGTTTCATCTGAGGGTGCTAAAACTCTACGGGTGTGAGAAGTGTGAATCCAGTTCGGTAGGCCCCCGCACTTCACAGCTGTGTTGGTTACCAAGATCACTTGGTAGGGGCACTTCCAGCGAGCATCAAGGCAGCTCTTCCTCAAGTGTTTCTTCACCAATATCCAGTTCCCTGGACACAGGTCGTGACAGAGATCTTTCGATGGCGTGGCAGTTGCAGCTTCGACCTGGTGAGACACAGAACATACCACATCAGCCAGTCCCTTGCAATAATCAAGGATCAAATCATCTGTGATGTTTATCAATGCTGTAGATGGCACTGCTGGCAATCGCATTGCCCTCTCCATAAGGATCTCGTGAGGCGAAAGTCCTGTCCTCCTATCAGGAATGCTACGCACATCAACACCAAGGGCAAAGCATCAGGCCATTTCAGAGACGTTGTTGAGCAGACTTTGGCCATGCGCATTTTGAGAGTCCCATTAATCTGTTCCACTAGACCCGACGCCTCAGGTCTGTAGCTACAGTGCAATCTCTGGTCAACCTGTAATGCGGTGCAAAGCAGCTTCATAATCTCACTGTGGAAGTGAGTTCCTCTATCCGATTCCAATGAGGTTGGAAATCCGAAGTGTGGTATCAATTCCCTAAGCAACAGCTTCGCTACAGTGAGACTGTCACACCTCGTGGTCGGATATGCTTCCACCCAATGTGAGAAAACACACACAATCGCCAGAATGTATCTCAAACCATTGCACCTAGGCATCTCGATAAAATCAAGCTGGATTCTGTTGAAGGGACCTCCAGATCTCCCGATATGACTCAGTGCAACCACAGTCTTTTTCCCCGCATTCATCTGCTGACAAGTCACACACCTATGACACACTGCTTCAGCAAACGCACAGAACCGTGGGTTAAACCACATCTGTCGAAACACTCGCACCATTGCATCTCTTCCAGTATGAACTGCTCCATGAATCTGTCTAGCCATAGGACTTAATAAATCGTCTGGTAACACGGTTCGACCATCAGCCGAAACTCAAATGCCATCATCTCTCTTTTCACAACCTGTTTTGATCCAACTAGCTTCCTCCTGCTCGGGCACTTCTTCCTGCAGACGCTTGATCTCATCCCAAGTATCTGCTATGGCTAACATCATGCTGAGCTCGGTTCTCTCTGTGCTCTCTCCTGTGTAATCGGCAGTAAAAATGCATCTCTGTTCAGCACAAAACCGGGCAACTTCATCGGCATACCTAAATAGTACACAAGAACCTCGGGCGTTTTCTAAGTGTGGAGCTGGCGCCTCCCAATTATACGCAATTCTTTGTGAGGATTATCTGTGCGGTGCAGAGGTGAGGGAGACTAACACCCTAAACCCTCAATCGGGGACCCTAGACGAGGTCCACTGTAAACAAACTGTGATCCTGTGCACACGCTATTTGTTTGGCACGTTATGGCGTAGTTCTACCACCTCAATAACATATCATACATGTAGATAAGTATTTATTCTTGTAATCACGACAACTTTGTAGAGTATTCTTTCTTTCTTTATTCAGTGAGATTGCCCACGTGTTTCGTCGTGGGAGATTTCCCAACTGACTTCTTCAGGGCTGTTGAGCAGGTGGATGTGATATATCCTATTCTCCCCGCCGGTTTTACTTCCGTCCCGGCTGTAATTAGCTTGACCCCCGGTTCCAAGGTTTCTATATTTATGTAGGTTGCTTCGTTCCTTTAATCCCAGTGTGGTAATCCTCGTATTACTGCTGGAGGAATCCTAGCAGGTGAATGCCCCAGTGGTGTGGAGGGGTGGGTAATCTGGAAGCGAGTACGCTTCGCGTTACTGTCATCTCAGTGCGTGTTCAAATGGACCGGAAGTCACATGTATGATATGTTATTGAGGTGGTAGAACTACGCCATAATGTGCCAAACAAATAGCGTGTGCACAGGATCACAGTTTGTTCATCGGCATACCTGTTGCCAAGGGTCACAAAGTCGTCCCCCCTCCCATGGGCAGCACACTTAACCACCGCAATTTCCTTGGGATGCTGCAAGGCGTCTAGCAACCTTCGAACATGTTCTTCATTTCTGATTGGGGACCCTGTTGACGTTAGAAATCCTCTCTGCGACCACAGCTGTCCGAAATTATGAACTACACCGAACCCATACTGGCTGTCGGTATAGATAGTGATCCGGATCTGATCTGCGGCCAGACAGGCGCGCGTCAGGGCAATGATTTCAGCCACCTGTGCGGAGTGTACTCCCTCTAAAAAAGCGGCTTCCACCACTCCTGTGATGGTGCAAACAGCAAACGCTGCTCTCAAACAACCTGCATTGTCTCTTACGCATGAACCATCAACAAAGAATATTTCATCAGACAAAGGCAGAGGTTCATCAACAATGTCAGGCCTCGGTTTGGTGCAAAGTTCAGTCACATCAAGACAGTCATGGTCTTCACAACCTTCACCCTCATCAAAATTTGGCATTGGCATCAAGGTAGCAGGATTCAGTACGGAGCACCTCTTCAGAGTCACATTCTCCGAGGCAAGTATAACCTGCTTGTAGCATGTGAGTCTGTTGTTTGTGAGATGCTGCGCCTTGGTCCTGGTCATCAACAGTTCAACAGAGTGTGGCACATGTACAATCAATGGATGACCCATGACAATACTTTCACATCTTTCAATGCTGACACCTGTTGCCGTAACAGACTTGAGTCATCCGGGCAACGCTGAAGCCACCGGATCTAAAGTGGCTGAAAAGTAAGCAACTGGTCTACGGACACCTCCATGTGTTTGTGTAAGCACCGACAATGCACAGCCTTCTCTTTTGCAACAGAACAGTGAAAAGGCTTTGTTGTAGTCTGGCATTCCCAGACTGGAGCGCGGCACAGGCTGTCCTTCAGCTCCAGGAAGGCAAGCAAACAGTCATTATCCCATGGTACCAGCTCGCTCACATCCTTGTGCGTTAACCTCTGCAAAGGCTTTGCTTTCAAGGAGAAGTTGGGAATCCATTGACGACAATAGCCAACCATTCCCAAAAACATCCTGACCTCCTTCTGGGTCATAGGCGCAGTCATGTTCAGGATTGCCTCGACTCGATCTGGTGACACTTTCCTCTTGCCTTTCTCAATGCGATGACTCAAATACTGAACTTCAGACAGACAGTACTGAAGTTTTCTCTGAGACACTTTATGCCCGTTTTCTGCTAGATGATTCAACAATGCAACAGTATCAATCCTGCACGCATCTTGCATCTTGGACGCAATCAAGAGATCGTCTATGTACTGCACAAGAACTGATTTCTGTGGCAGCACCAGACTCTCAAGGTTCTTTTTCAAGATCTGATTAAAGATCGATGGACTCTCAGTAAACCCTTGTGGGATACGACACCAGGTTAACACACGATCTTCCAGACGGAAAGCGACTAAAAATTGGCTCTCCTCATGCAAGGGGATCAAAAAGAATGCTTGGCACAAATCAATCACCATGAACCACTCCGCCTCGCAGGGAATCTGAAATAAAATCACGGACGGATTCGGTACCACAGGATTACATGGAACTTCAATCTTGTTGACCTTTAGCAGGTCCTTCACGATTCTGTACTTCCCACTAGGCTTCTGCAATCCCATAATGGGTGAGTTACATGGGCTCCCCATTAACTCCTTCAGAATGCCCTGTTGGATCATGGACTCAATCACTGGTCTAATTCCTGCCACCGTTTCGGGTGTCAAGTTGTACTGGGGCGTCCTTGGGAATTCTGCATTCGGGCTTAATCTGGATCTTAACCGGCTCAACCCCTCGAATCAGACCATCTCCTCTCCTGTAAAATCCCACACCACAGGATCAACTGAATCTCTCAGGTCGTATGGCAACTCCTCTGTAGTCAGCACAGGATATGCCGTCATACAGCGGTTCCGACTTGCCAGTTTGAAGGCAACGTCATCATCATTCGTCTGCAACTCAACTCCCCTGGGCGTGCAATAGATGGTACAATTCAATTTGCACAAAAGATCACGACCTAACAGACAGACTGGACTAGAATCACACTCTACAAACCGGTGACAATCTTGAAACGTCCCTATCTTTACAGGTATCGCGCCTGTCAAAAGACTAGTAATTTTCTTGTTCGCAACTCCGACAACTTGGATTGATTGTCCCGAGAGGGGTAGGTTTGGGACTACTGCTGATCTCACAGTAGAACGGGTAGCACCAGTGTCAATCAAGAATGTGATGGGATGACCGTCAACATCTGCTTTTACATACGGTCCTCTCTGGTCTACCTCCAAGACTGCTCCAAGAGTACAGTCTCCCTTCCCCCTCAGGCACCGTCATTGTAATAGGTCTGGATCGAACTCATCCAAAGTCTCAATGAAGGGCATCTGCTGGTATACTCGATTCCCTTGCGGAACTCTCGGTGGCTGGGGAACTTGCACTTGTGGATTCAAGCTTCCCCCATACATTGATCTGGGTCTGGCTACTGTATCTGCAACCTCAGGTACTTGTACTACTTCTTCCCCTTGGACCCGATTAGCTGGATTCGATCTACACTCGCGCTTCCAATGCCCGATCTTGTGACAATAATGACATGCGGTCATTTTCTTTAGAGTACCCACGTCAATCCCTGTCTTAGGATCTATAGGCTTCCCTCTTCCTTGTCCTGCATTCTGTGTCCCTCCACTATGGGTTCCTTGTCTCCTTCCCAACGTTCCCCCACTAGGTTGTACTCGATCTGCGTTCTTCATCTGGACTAGCATGAGCTTGTCCTTAAGCTTCCGATGTTTCGAAACCACCTCATCACTACAGTATCTAGCATATCGCAGAATCTCGTCCACAGACTTATTCTGCCAACAGATCAGGTGCTGCTGAATCATGAAGCTAATCTCTGGTCTCAAACTTAACACAAATTTGGAAACAAACTGTCCCATGTCTTTCGTCTCCAAGGTGTCCAATCCACTATACTGCTTAAAGGCTTGCAAAAGCCTCTCGTAGTACCCATGTACTGATTCCTTGGGCTCTTGGGTTGTCCGATCAATCTTGACCCAATCGATATCTTGTGGAGAAACTTTGGACTGCAACCATGTGATTACCTGATCATATTTTTTCATTGCCATAGGTGAAGGGCCATGAGTTACAGGATCTCGGTCTGGTTCTGAAGATGGCCATTCAACTGCTATTTTACACGCTGACCAAAAATCCCCAGGTACAACAATGTCAAACAATGTATTCAAATCAACGCACAATACCTTCGAAATTTCACAAACTGATCAACCTGTTTGTACCATTCATCCGGGTTTTCCCTCAGCCGAGGAAAATTATTTGTAAACGCTGCCAAGTCACCCCTACTCCAATGGCCCATGTATATACCCTCCGCTTGGTACCTCTCGGAGTGGGTAAGCCTCTACTGTTGCTGTTCCCCCTCCTGGAGGTGGTGTATCTCCTATCCCTTTCTTAACGCTGTTTTTCTTGGACCACCTCTCTTCCCATTTGTCAAGCATGCTCCATGCATGAATTCCTACAGTCAATTCTCGAATATGGGTCTTCAATCCCAGAAGTCGTTTTTCTTCCAATTCCTGATCGCTATACTGTAACCTGTGGCTTCCCTGCAACATTTTCGTTTTGGACAGATCCACTTCATACCTTCGCGCTAATTCTGTCAACTTCTCATGTGCTTTCCTTGCTTTCCGAGTAACATCCTTCGCCACAAACAACAATTTGTTTTGCTCATAAAGCTCCATCCTCTCTAAGGGTAAGTTTCCACTTATTATTTCATCAACTTCTACCTTGAGCCTCACCACATCCAGCACTTTCGCTCTTATTGCAGCCTTGATCGTCACCTGACTTGACGCACCACTCGACTCTTCACTTTCGCTGTTTTGACCCCTACAAGTGTTTCCTTCTGCCGTACGCTGTGGAATACCCTGATTCCCAGACGTTCCCTGATCAGCTCCTCCTGTCACTCTTCCATTAGGGCCCCTAACCGGAGGTTCCCACATCCTTAAATCGGAGTGTGAGTCCGCCAGTGACACTGACCTTACTGCACTCGAGCCATTCCGACCCCTAGAAGCGTCTGCGGTAGCTGGCAAGGGAGTGCTAGTCTCCACTGGTGTCAAAAATAGGCCTTGTCCACTTACAGTGCTATTCCCTCCAGACCCAACCCCTTCTCCTACTTCAGACTGTGACTGGTTACCGTTCTCCCTCTGGTTCGGGCCATACACGGACACAATAGGTCCGATGGTGACCGGCACCGTAAGGGCATCCAGTTACCGCGAAGTGGAATTCGCTCCATTCATCTCTGTTTCCCTCAATGCTGGTGTCCCACTACCTGCCGTTTCTGTTGAGTTTGTTCCCACTACTCTTGCACTAGGGTTCATCTGTGGTTCCCCCACATTTCCTGCAATCTCTAGTTTTCCCTCTTCTGAATCTGGATTGTATGGTGGAGGACGCTCTGCCAATAATCTTTCGAACAGGCTGTCATCAGTGTCACTGTCATCTTCCTCCCTTCTTTTGCGAGCGGCTCCTGCTTTCACTAAGAGTGGAAACAACCTTTCTCCCTCAATGGTGTTTATCCTCCATCTTTTAGTCTGCCCATCCCATCGTGCATCCTGAAGTGCTCTCATCGACTTCTTTAATCTCTCCTGACTTCGGTCCCTTTTCCTTGCATGTGCTGCTCTTATCCATGCATCTAACGCCTCAAACTGTGTTGGTCTAGGTGGAGACCGTAGTGAAACCATCACTACCCTCAATTGGTACAGGATATCCAATCTAAAAGAACCATAACGCGGAAAGGCCAATTCTCTCTCGTTCTCTGAAATTTTGTGCCAATTTTCGAGCCAAATTATAGTATGGAGTACTACGTTTGTGGGCATATAATGTACTGGGGTGTCCTCGGGTGGTGCTTCCTCACCCACTCGAGTCACTACTCCTCTATCCCCCTACAAAGATCGCGTAACACTCTAAAACATCGCATTTTGAAATCAATTTGTTTTTCCCACAGATATTTTCATTTTTAACTTCCTGACGACAATCCACCAATCCCAGCACGGCTTTACACCAACCGACCTATCACAGCACGGCACCCCTCGACATCACTCTTCCTCCTCACAGCGGTTCACCCGCCTTTACAATCTGTCTCTGCACATTCACACACCTCACTCATATAGAATCAAGTAACTGTTTGTCCACCAAACGACCGGACAGTCACATCACCGACTGCCTGTCCACCAATCGACCGGACAGTCTCACAAGTAATTGTCTGCCTCAACTCTGGCAACTGTCTGTCCGCGAAACGACCGGACAATCACCTCAGACCATCTGCCCACGAATGGCTGGACAGTCCTGTAGACTAATTGATAGGATCCAATCGCTCAGATTCATTCACACACAGTGACCCACGACCTGCGTTGGCCACTCAAATCGCTGCAGTCCGCCCTTGTGCACTAGCTTCCCACACGATTCTATCACACTCTCTCACACGCATTTCCCTATCACGGGTGGGTTTGTCGATAGCGCCTCACGACTCCCACAATAACTGGTCAGACAATTACAGCACTGGGTGTCTTCTACACCACAAATCCCTATCCTGGGATCTTAGGCTACTCGTCGAACCTGACATAAAAATCATCAAATCTTATCACATGGACTGCGTACGCTCAGCCCAAAACCACAATCACTCGACTCTCATCCCAACTCCGCAAGACATCACACAATACAGGGCCATAAGTATGAAGCCAAATTGCGATCGCAAACGCTGAAATTCGCAGAATTTCAGCGTTTGCAATCACAATTTAGGCAGTGTGCAATGTAGCACACAAAAACCCACTCGCAAAATAAGGAATCGCAAAGTTTGCGATTCCCTATTTTATGAATGCATTTAAGGAATCCCAAATTGCGATTCCTTAAATGCAATGTAGGAAGCACCCAAGTTGTGCGATTTTGGTTTAAGAAATCGCAAATTACCACCAACTTCAGGTTGGTGGTAATTTGCAATTTCTTTGAAAAATTCACTTTTTTGCATTTTTCAAAGTGCCATGTGGCGCACATACATGCCCTTAGGGCATGTATGTGCGCCACATGTGCACACATGCTTATTTCAGGGGTGCTACAGGGTGTCCTATTGACACCCTTGCAACCTTGAAATTGCATTCTCAATTTGCGATTCTCTAATTGAGAATCGCAAATTGAGGGGGGGCGTGGCCAACTGCCGAGCATGGAGGACGTGACCTGAAAGAGCTCCGTCTTCTGCCCTGACAATTAGCTAACTATCCTGCACAATCCTGGACCCTCGGAGCAGATATGACTCTCTAGCCGCGTCAGAACGACACTAGAGCCTGCGGCGGTGGCTGGGACACTGGCAACCCGCAACGGACTACCGATATCGGCGCGGCTCCCGGGCGGCCTGGGCTGAAGAGGGGCAGAGCTGCGGCCGCTGAATGGCGGCCTTGTGAGATGCCATGACTGGACGGAGCTCCTGACACTGCGGAAGGCGACCGGCATACGCATGGGGTGGCAGCTGATGAGCGAAAGGAACGGCGGCATTGACTGAGGCGGACGCAGTGAGTTAATCGGCTGCTTTGATCCGGCAGCAGTCACGGACCCAAAGGACAAAATGGCGGAGGAGTCTGCTCGAGTCTGAGGCCGGTGGAGCGATGATGGTGGCGATCTGGTGAGGGGCCGGGCGCGACCTGGAGGATACTGGAGCTAAGGCGAGTGTGGACTACGAGTGCATCGCCCCCCCCTTGCCCTTCCCCGCCTAGGAACTGACTGATCACTGACCGGTGGTGCGTTGAGAAGCGTGTCCCCGAGGCCTGCGGCGGGGCACCCGGTCATACTGTGCTGGCCGTTTAGGCTTCCTACCGAGTAGGTCGGCGAGGCTATCCACTGTGGCATTATACATACAGGAGACCCGCTTTGGAGGCAAACGCTGCAGCTTTGAGACCCCAGAAACAGTGCTGCTGTACGGAGGGCCCGCGTATACTGGCACCCTGACCGGCCCTGTTCGAGAGGCGCACGGATTGGGCGAGATGACGCCCAGTACCTGCGGCCTGCCCTGGTGGTGAGGTAAGGCACACAACTGCATTGGTGGGGCGGAGGAATCTTTCGCCACCGGGCTTGCTCTACTTAATACCAGAGATACGTGGAGAGACCTCCTGCCGGGGCCCACCTGGCGAGTGCGCGCTCCCGGAACGGAAACGGCGGACCCCCTGAGGCCTGTGGACCTGGTGCCCTTGGGACCCTCCAATACACGCCGGAGACCGGAGCTGTGCTGGGTGGGTGGCTGTGCAGAGCAGGGCCCCCTGGGACATTTTTAAGGGGTCCTCCAGCGGTGGACACGAAAAGGGGCACGGCGAGACGCTATGGAGCGCACAAGAAACAAGCAGGCGGACGCCGCCGCCGATGGCACGTCACAGCTCATGTTTGGCAGCGACCCCTCTAACGCATCGGACAACGACGTGATATCTCCGACAGGAACAGATCCCCATGATGCTAAGTTGGACTTGATCTTGAAGGAAATCCGGTATTCCCGTACAGCGTTGGAGACACGCATAGATACGATATCCACTAATCTCAATTTGCTACAAGCGGATCATAAAAAGCTGGCTGATAAGGTCAAATCGAACAAATTGGCCCTGGATGACCTTATACCGCAACAAACGGAACACTCCACTCAACTCGAGCAATTTCGGCGGCAATTGAAAGGATTGCAGGAAAGGGTGGACGATGCGGAGGGGAGGTCCCGCCGCAACAACGTCCGCATACTTGGTATGCCGGAACGCAGTGAGGGGACCAATCCGATGCAGTTTGTTGAAGACTGGCTGAGGGACCACGTGGCGACAGAGGGGCTGACACCTATGTACAGTGTGGAGAGAGCACACCGGGTGCCTTCCAGACCCCTGAGGCCGGGCGCGCCGCCTCGCCCGCTGATTGCACGCATCCTGCACTACAAGGATCGCGACACCATCCTGCGGGCAGCTAGAGAGAATGCTCCTGTGCGCTTTGAGAACCGAACAATTTCACTTTATCCGGACTTTACCCCGATGGTCCAGAAAGCTCGGGCTACATTCCTAGGAGTGATGAGGAGCCTCCGTGACCGCAACTTGAAATACGCGCTACTCTTCCCGGCAAGATTGAAAGTGGTCCATGGTCAGAAATCGTACTTCTTTGAGACACCTGAGGAGGTAGCGGACTGGCTCGAAATAACTTTTACGCCAGAGGCTTCTCAGACTTCATTACCATCGGAACAGATACGTCGAGCATCCCCGATGGGAACGACTGGACTACCCCGATCGGGGCCTGGCTCCTCCATGGCTGCTATGGACTCTGGCCCCACCGCGGACCAGATCACGAGTAGCCAGAAAGATGCGCTCCTCACGGCGGCGGCTCTGGCGGCTCATGAGGCCCAGACTGT
The DNA here is from genome assembly GCA_963921515.1 of Calotriton arnoldi. Taxonomy (NCBI): domain Eukaryota; kingdom Metazoa; phylum Chordata; class Amphibia; order Caudata; family Salamandridae; genus Calotriton; species Calotriton arnoldi. The sequence goes on along the minus strand of CAWUFW010012387.1, from coordinate 357,793 downwards.
GGCGACCTCGGAATACTCGTCTGACGCCGCTACGATACGCTCTGAATCGGACACTAGCATAACGTTGTTTCCTTCGATCACGGCCCAGGTTGCTAGGGACTTTTGAGGCTATGTTCCGAGATGTCCGGGAGTGGTAATGTATGCCAAGAATATGTGCTCTGTATGCTGCTGTTAATGTTTGCTCAGAGGGTCCAGAATACACGTGCTTCATAGGGAGGTGTGTTAAAACCACTGAGACAGACATACTTAAATGCACATTACGCTGTTGTCACGAACTGATGCAGTTCAGGCCTCCACCCCCCAGGCGACTGCAATATCGCATTTCTTGTTTGCAGTCCATGTTGGACTCTTGATTTTTGTTTGGTCCCCTATTGTTTCATGGGGAACCCTAATGTTTGGGAATTTCTAGGTAGAGACATGCTCGGCCTTGCAACGTTTTTTACATACAGGGTTTTGGGTTCCACAAGATACACTGCAACTACATTCTCATCGCCGGGATGGCATTACATAACACATATACTCATTGCACATGGAATGTGAGGGGACTGGGGTCAGTTCCTAAATGACACCGGGTACTGACACAGCTTACTAGAAGGAAGGTTGCTATAGCCTACCTGCAGGAAACTCATCTTAATGCTGGCGAAGCTGCCAAATTGCAGAGGAAATGGAGGGGACAACTGTTTGCTACAACATACTCCGCTTTCTCTAGGGGGGCGGCGATATGGATGAGGGGTACGGTCCCTTTCAAGCTCTTAGAGCAAAAAATAGGTGTCAACGGCAGATATGTACTGTTGCATGGTTTATTGGATGGGGCTCATGTGGTCATGGGCTGTATATATGCCCCGAACGTAGAACAGGATAAATTTCTAGTTACGTTGAGTGCAGCCTTGACGGACTGGACTGCACACCCCTGGGTGATAGGGGGACTTCAACGCTGTGTTGGATATTGCCTTAGACAGGTCTCACCCACCGCTACATGCCACTGAAAGCAAAAAACAAGCAGAGGCGCTTGGGCGCTGGACGGAGGGTTAGGAACTACATGATGCATGGCGCGCAAAACATATAGGGCACAGGGAATACTCTTTTTACTCGCCACCACACAGATTCCTACTCCGATCCCGACCTGGAAATTACAACCTGAGATGCTGGAGGATCAGGTATTCCGCACTACCCTCTCGGAGGCGATTGTAAATTATTTTTCAGAGAATAAGGGGACTGCTAGCTCCCGACAGGTGGAACGGGATGCCTTTAACACGGTCATACGGGGAGTGGCGATTAGCACCAAAGTAGGAGTGAGACTCGCCCTTATAGAGCGTATTACAGAGACAGAGGCCAGGCTGGCAACACTTGAGGGGGAGGCTGCAGGGACAAATGACCAATTGACGCAATTGCAGGAGGCTAATATCCAATACGCGGAGCTACTTGAAGAGCTGCGTATTGTGGATTACAGGTTGTTCATGCAAAAACAACATGCACAGGCTGACAGGGCAGGACCACTGCTAGCCCGACTAGTCCGAAACGCCCCAATGCCCACACCTATATTAGAAATCCGGAATAACAGGGACGTAGTAGTAAACACGCAATTCGATATCAACACCGCGTTTATGGACTATTATGAACATCTTTATGGTCCATCGACTATTCTCACACGCACTGACTTTGAAGCGTTTTTCGATGGCATATGCATTCCCCAACTCACACACACGCAGCGTAATGACCTTCTGCGACCCATCACAGGGACGGAAATACGGCAGGCGATTAAGGCATTGCCGCGTAATAAGACCCCGGGGACGGATGGCCTTCCGGCCGAAATTTACGCAATGTATATCAATTTACTGACTCCTCACTTGCAATGTCTTTATCACGAATCACTGGAACGAGATGGGTTGCCAGCTACTACACTGCAGGCATTAGTGGTATCGCTATTGAAGCCCGGAAGGGATGCCTTGCTTATCTCGAGCTACAGACCGTTATCACTTCTCAACACGGACTATAAAATCCTGAGTAAGATCTTGGCCACGAGACTTAATCAGTTTATTCCCGACCTGATACATCCTGATCAGTGCGGGTTCGTGCCTGGTAGGAGTACGGCCCTCAATATCAGACGGCTACACCGAGTACTGTTAGGCACACAAGGGACGGGAACCGCAGAGGGCTGCATATCCCTTGACCTGCGGCAGGCGTTTGACTCCCTGCGATGGGACTATATGTTCTATGCCCTCCCACGCTTTGGCATACCCGAGGAATACATAGCGTGGGTGCGCTTACTCTATACAAACCCCACAGCTCGAGCACGCACGGGTCGGTTCGTCTCAGGCCAATACACAGTGGCTCGGGGGACGAGACAGGGTTGCCCCTTGTCACCGTTGCTGTTCATCTTGGCGTTAGAACCGCTGCTACATAGACTCCGTACCTTCGCGGGTGGTCGGGGATTACTGCGGGGTCGTACGATCCACACCGTCTTGGCATACGCGGATGACCTCATTCTTTATATCAAGGATATGGCTGTTGACCCTTCCCCTATGCCCGCCATATTTGAGACATTTCAAAACATCTCGGGCTTGGCCATCAATGCTGCCAAGTCGTACGCGTATTTCTTTACCGGCAGTGAGAGGAGCGGACCTTTTCGGTTCGGTCCCTGGGCTTTTCACATAGCACCAGTCACGTTTAAATATCTTGGAATACAAATTTACCTCAACAACTCGGACCTCCTAGACGGCAACCTAGGGCGAGCGATTACTACTCTTAAATCCCAAATCCAGTTCTGGGTCTCACTGCCTCTATCGGTGGCAGGCAGAGTGGCCATTACAAAAATGGTGCTGCTGCCGCGGCTCCTGTACTTCTTCACCAACCTGCCACTACTTGTACCCGCGAGGTTCTTTAAAGTGTTGAACTCTCTGGTGACAGAGTTAATATGGGGCTCAGGGCGCAGACGTATAAGCTTGGCGAAGTTGCAACTTCCCACGAACCAGGGAGGGATGGGGGTACCGGACCTACGAGTGTACTGCTACGCCAGCCAGTTACAATGGCTGGCTTACTGGCTTGATGGCTGCAACTTACATGAGCTGGATATGACAGCGCGGGATAGGGATAAGGGGATCATCCACAGGCTTTTACTACCACAAACTCCCCCGTTGGTGTCCGCACCCCCCTTATTAAGGTTAGCTATATTATACTGGCGGAGTGCGGTAAGATATACTGACCGGAGTATGCCGTACGCCCCCACTATTCCGCTGCTGGGTATCCCCACGCGCTCTGGACTAACCTCCTGCCGAGCTCTACAAGCCTGGACTGAGGCAGGCATCACCACCCTGGGAGACTTCTATGCGGAGGGGGTGTTAATGATGCACAAAGCATTTGTCCGTGCCCATGGGGCCCCCGATACGCTATTCCTTTTACACGCGCATATTTCCAGATATATACGCACCATATGGTCGCCGAATGATACGGAACCACCCACGAACACACTGCTTACCATGCAATACCTGATGGGTAATGGGGCCCGGCTGACGAAATGGCTAGCTCATGGGATTCGAACTGAGAGAGCGATCTCATTACAGCAGCTGCGCGACAAATGGGAAGGGGATGTGGGTCGCGCATTTACGACCAAAGAATGGGACATCATACTGGGGTTCCCCAAGAAGGTTTCTCGTAATCCCAAATTTAAATTTATTCAGTTGATGTTGCTGCATAGGGCGTACTTGACCCCACGTAGGCTGCGAGCCATGTTCACAAAGGTGACAGATGCCTGCCCGCGCTGCCACACACCCAATGCGGGACTGATCCATATGGTATGGGATTGCCCTCGATTGGGACATTATTGGGCGACAGTGTGCAAAATATTGTCGGCGGTGGCCCCGGTGCGCTGCAATGACATCTTGGAATACTGCATACTGGGACTGGGACCTCGGGGGGGGGGAAGGGCAACCCTACCTCGCGTTTCGCTAACCTCGCGCTCCTGTTAGCCAAAAGAGCCATAACCACACGATGGAAGGCTACTAAAGCCCCGTCATTACAAGACTGGCACACTAAAGTGATGAAATGGGGTAGGGCAGAGGGAGCTGAACTGCAAAGGGAGGAATACAGAGGTCTTAGGAAGACTCCGATCTCGCTGGACTGGTATGCAATGCTTGAAGAATACGCTGCGATAGATATTTTGTCTTATTAAGTCCTGTCGGGGACCCTGCAAAGGGGGCCTGCTGGATGGACATGGGCCGATCGGACCTCTCATGTTGCATGTTTGCCACGACCAGAATGGTGACAGGAATGTAGAGTTTAAATATGACAGACTTGGGAACCAAGATGTGTATAATTGTGGATATAGATGAGATACTATCACTGTTGTCATGTATTATGGGCTGGGCATGCAGGGAGGGAAGGGAGGGGGGATGGATGTTAATAGTTACGATGTTTTATTTACACTGTGCCCAGATAGATTTACTAACTTGTTAATCGGTCCCCCGCACTATGATGTAGGCGGGAATAGTGAGGAAAGACATGTTTGGCTATGATGTTGGAGACTTTACAATCCTACCAGCTCATTATATGTGGCCAATTGGCGACAATTATGGATGTCAGCAATTGCTCAGGGGTATCATTCTAGGATGGTGGTAATCATGTCATATTATGCTGAGTGTATACGTGTCCTCATGTGCCGCTGCATGACGTCTGGCTTAATGTTTTTGTAAAATCAATAAAAACATTTAAAAAAAAAAAAAAAGAGAATCGCAAATTGAGAATGTCTTCCCATCCATTCCTATGGGCCTTCTAGCCCATAGGAATGAATGGGAAGGTATTCCTTATTTGCGAATCTCAATTTGCGATTCACAAATAAGGAATATGTAGGATTCGCAAAATATTTAGCAAATCCTACATACATTGCATTTTGCGATTCTCTAATTGCGATTCCCTAAAAATCGCAAATTGAGAATCGCAAAATGCGTTTTTGATACATATGGCCACAAATCATCACCACAATCTAACACACATCCCTGTTCATACTCACAATCCCATGAACCATCATTCCCGCCGCACCATCATTCTCCGTCGGATTCCAGCATGCTCCGCCGTTCTCCGTTCTCGACTTTTTGGGCTCTCATTCTCTAGGACCTTTGGGGTTCCGCCACTAATTGTTCCCTATGTTCTAAATCGTTCTCTCCCTCACTCCAATAGGAAACCATCCGATATTGATACCAACTGATGGGGCTGAGGTTCCACCTATAAATTACTCTGGAACACTCTCTGGCGGATGGATCGTTGGTTCCTGCTTGGCAGTGTAGAGGGAAGAGATATCTTACGACAATTGTTCACACAAATAACTATGGGCCCAATAGTCATGACTCCGAAGGATCACAGACTCCAAGTTCTAGTTAGTCCATTTATTACAAAGCCAAAAATAGTTGTACATACAAGCACCTCAAAATGAGGTTGTAGAAATACATCAGAACTAATACAAAGCCAAATCTACGAACAAAGTTGACTCGATGAAGCATGAACAGAATGACAATTTCCAGAAACAGAACGCAGGCAATAAGTGCTCCCACGTCTAAATCAGACTTCATCACAGGTTCGTAAGTGAAAAGCATAAATCTATCCCTACACTAAAACTAAGGTGACTTCCCTACTTAGCATTTTCTCCCCAGGCAAGTTAGGAAAAGGTAAAGGTGTCAGCGCGTGAAGACTTCCTAAGAAGTACACTCACGTTGTATGGGTCAAGTAGCATAGGCTACGGAGCTCGTTCTAAGATACTCCTCTTCTCCTAATGTCTCCCGATCTTCTCCTCTCTCCACCCTTGGGACACTGTCCCTAATTCAAAACTTCGAAATCACAAAACACGCCCATTTAGGTCTCTCATCGACCCGTCCCACTGGGCATCTTCTCATAGGTGAATTTCCACTCCACCTCTGCTCTCCCAGCTCCTGGCTCGATGACCTTGCTTCCCAGGCCTGTTGCAGCAAAAAAGAACACCGTCTTCTGATATCAGCTTCTCATACGCTTATTGTATCCACTGCTTCTCCAACCTAACTCCTGGAACAAAAGCATTATTCTAACTAACAATGATGAATTCACCACCTGCAATGGAAAATAGTGAGAAAGAACAAACTCAACATGCACATGAAATTCATACCTACACGTTAAAACTCAGTCGAGAGCGACCAGGGTAAAATACATTTTCAGGCCCACAGACTTCGGCCAACATAAGAAAAATGGCATACAAGCCTCATGAAAGTACACAGTAATAAATGCTTACTGAGCAGTGCTAAATCAATACATTACATGAGCACATCAAATACGTGAATAATTGTAAGTGGCATACACAAATCGCTACACGTTAGGCCTTTGACTGAACACGGACTGTTTTCAAATGCAAATCTTTCACAACTTAGGTAAATGGAACTTTAACACAACACTTTCATGTTATTACAGCACATCTCTAACACCATTATTTTTAATACAACAAAGAATAAATGCAGGTGCAACCTACTCATGATTATAATGCACCCCTACAAATTAAAGAGCACGTCTGGGCTCTATCAGCAGTAAGTTCACCCAACCTCCGAGCCGAGGTAATGGCTACCAGAAAAGCCACCTTAAAGGACAGGAACTTGAAATCAACAGACTCCAAAGGCTCACAAGGAGAGGACTGCAGAGCACTCAGGACCAAAGAAAGATCCCAAGGAGGAACAGAAGAACGAACAGTAGGAGAGGAGAGAGAAAAACTCCGGAACAAACGAGATACCAACAACCCATCTGAAGATGGCAGGGAAACCGGATCTCGGAAAGCCCGAATAGCAGCCCACTGGCCCTTCAGGGTAGACAAAGCATAACGTTTCTGGAACCCGTCTAGAAAAAACTGCTGGATATCTGCGACAGGGCAAGAGGTAGAAGACAGACCAAGCTCAGACCACCAGGAGGTGAAGGAAGCCCAATGTTTAGAGTAAGAATACAAAGTTGACCTCCTATGGAAGGCCTGCATCACCGTAATAATGTGGTCAGGCAAACCCCTGACCCCAAGAGACAGCCGTTCAACCTCCAGACCGCCAAGGTGAGAGTGACCAGGAGGGAAGGAGTGACAGACCTCAGGGGAGATGGGCAGCAAGGCAGGATTCAAGGAGGACCCACTGCCAGATTCAGTAACAACGGGAACCAGGACATTCGGGGCCAGTGAGGTAAGACAGCCACTACCTATGCCCCCTCCCTCTGCACCTTCAGTAGAAATGCAGGGATGAGAGGAAAGGGAGGGAAGACATATAGCAGCCAAGGGGGCCACTAGAGAGACAAGGTCTCCACCACCCAGGCACCCAGCTCCGGAGTCCGGGAACAAAATAGGGGAAGCAGAGCATTTGTCCTGGAAGCAAATAAATCCATCATGGGAGTCCCGAACCTCCAGCAGATCAACCGGAAAATTCTGGGAGAGAGGCACAAAGTAAGAGACGACGGAAACCTGTGACTCAGCGCATCCACCACCACATTGTCCAAAACCTGGATGTGCTGAGGAGAGATGGCCAGAAGATGCAGCTCCACCCAACTTGCAATCGAACAGGCCACCAGATTCAAGGAAGGACTGCAAGTACTGCCCTGGTGATTTATGTAAGCCACAGTGATGGTGTTGTCTGACTGCACCAGAACACCTCACCATAGAAACCGATCCTGAAATAACCGGAGGGCACGCTCCACGGCAGACAGTTACTTCCAGTTGGAGGACCAGCGGGACTCCGACCTCAGCCAACGAGCCTGGACAGACCACTGACCCAGTTTATCACCCCAACCTGACTCACTGGCATTCATCGTCAACACCACCGGCAGGGGAGGACGAAGCCACATGCCCCGGGAGAGACTCGCGGAATCCATCCACCATTGAAGAGCGGCCACAATCTCCGGAGACACCGGAACAGCCACAGAGAAGTCCTGAACAGGGAAAGGCACCCAATGGTGAAGATGCCACAGCAATGGTCAAAGATGTAATCTGGCCCATGAAACCGTGAACACTGTTGCATCCATGTGACCTTGCACTTCCAGCCGCTGAAGCAGGGGAGCCGAAGACCGAGACAACAGTATCTGCAACACAGACTTCAGACGTAGAATCCTGGAAGGAGGTAGGAACACCTTGCCCAGAACAGAATCGAAGACCTCCGGGTGGCAGGAAGGAGCTGGCACTTCGGAAAGTTCAGGAGAAACCCATGCCATTCTAGCGTATGAATGGTCAAAGACAAGTGGTGAGACAACACTAAGGCAGAAGGGGCCTGCAGAAGCCAATCATACAGGTAAGGAAACACAGACACTCCCAGGAGGTGAAGATGGGCCACAAGAGAAGCCACCACTTTGGTGAAGATCCTGGGAGAGGAACGCAGGCCAAATGGAAGGACAGAGAACTGCCAATGCCGACCGTTCAGGTAAAACCTAAGAAATTGTTGACATTCCTGTGACACCAGCACATGAAGGTATGCATCCTGGAGATCCAGGATAGACAACACCCAACCAGCCTGAATCAATGGAATCCCACATTGCATGGTCTCCATCTTGAACGGAATCTTCCGGACAAACTGGTTCAAAGGCCTGAGATTTATCACAATCCGAAAGCCCCCAGTGACCTTTGGAACGAGAAAAATGACAGAATAAGTCCCCTGACCCCACTCCGAATGGGAAACAGGCACAATCGCCCTCTTCAGAAACATAGACTGAACTACGTCCAGCAGCGCTTGACGATGAGTCACGTCCATGGGAATCGGAGTCCGTACCCTACCTGATGCAGGTGGAGGGGAAATGAACTTGATCCCCACCGGAGCCCTGACTTGCATCCTCCTCAACGTGCGCTCCCTACACAGACACCCCACAGAGATCTGGGACCTGCTCGACACCCTCTCGCCCGACGCCGCCTTCCTCACCGAAACCTGGACCAACGCCCCCTCCGGCCCCGACATCGCCACCGCCATCCCCGTCGGATACAAAATCCAGAGAAGGGACCGCCCCCACCGCCCAGGAGGAGGACTCGCCATTGCCCACAAGACCTCCCTCCGACTCTCCACCTCCAACACGAGCGACCCCCACTCCAACACCGAACACCTCCACTTCCAGATACAGACCAACCCTAGGACGACGCTACGGGGTACCCTCGCCTACAGACCCCCCGGACCACGCACCAAGTCCGCAACCTCCATCGCTGACCTCGTCGCACCCCACACCATCGCTTCCACGGACTACATTCTACTCGGAGACCTCAATTTCCACCTCGACAACAGCAGCGACCCCGACTCCATCACCCTCCTCGACAACCTCGGACTGAAGCAGCTCGTCACCACCCCCACGCACAGAGCTGGACACACCCTTGACCCCATCTTTGCAGGAGGGACCAACATCCATTTCAGCCACACCTCGCAGCCCCCCTGGACAGACCACCACTGCGTACACTTCACCTTCAACACATCCACCGGACCCAAACCCCCCGCGCCCGCCTCGAAGGAACTGGAGCAAGATCACAGAGGAGCACCTCAACGCCACCCTCCTCCTACACCCACCCGGCGCCGCGACCGATGCCAACTCCGCAGCCAAAGAACTTCACCGCTGGATCTCCAGCTGCGCCGACAAGCTCGCACCCCTCCGCCACCCTGGCAAACAACGCCCCCTGAAAGCAGCCTGGTTCACCACCAATCTCCAAGCAGCCAGACGCTCCTGCAGACGCCTCGAGAAAACCTGGCGAAACCAGAAAACCACGGAACACCTGAACAGCTACCGGAATGCCCTGAAGGAATACCACCAGCGTTTAAGAGAAACCAAGCGGACTTTCATCAGGGACAAAATCCACACCAACGCAACCAACGCTAAAGAACTCTTCAACGTCATACAGCAATTCACCAAACCTGCCAGCGAAGCCTCGGACATCACACCATCCCAGGAACTCTGCAACAACTCTCCTGGACCAACATCAACGACGAGGACACCAGCGAGATCATGAACACCATCCACTCCGGCTCACCGCTAGACCCGTGCCCTCACCACGTCTTCAACAAAGCCAGTACAGCCATCGCGCCCCATCTCCGGAAAATAATCAACATCTCCTTCGAGACAGCAACCTTCCCGGAAAGCTGGAAGCACGCCGAGATCACCGCCTTACTCAAGAAACCCAAGGCAGACCCCAAGGACCTCAAGAACTTCCGACCCATCTCTCTGCTCCCGTTCCCCGCGAAGGTCACCGAGAAAATCGTCAACAAACAACTGACCCGCTACCTCGAGGAGAACAACATCCTGGACCCTTCCCAGTCCGGCTTCCGCAGCAACCACAGCACCGAAACCGCCCTCATCGCCACCACCGATGACATCAGGACCCTGCTAGACAACGGAGAAACAGCAGCCTTCATCCTCCTGGACCTATCAGCCGCCTTCGACACGGTCTGCCACCACACACTACGAACACGCCTTCACGACGCCGGGATCCAAGAGAAGGCCCTGGACTGGACCACATCCTTCCTCTCCGGCAGAACACAAAGCGTCCGCCTCGCCCCTTCCGATCCAAAGCCACCAAGATCATCTGCGGCGTACCCCAAGGCTCCTCCCTCAGCCCAACGCTGTTCAACATCTACATGGCACCCCTCGCCCACGTCGCCCGACAGCACAACCTCAACATCATCTCCTACGCCGACGACACCCAGCTGATCCTCTCCCTCACCAAAGACCCTCACACCGCCAAAGCCCACCTCCACGAAGGAATGAAGGCCGTCGCCGAATGGATGAGTACCAGCCGCCTGAAGCTGAACTCGGACAAGACGGAGGTCCTCATCCTTGGTTCCAACCCTTCAGCATGGGACGACTCCTGGTGGCCAACATCACTGGGAACAGCCCCGACACCCACCGACCACGCACGCAACCTAGGGGTCATCCTCGACCCCACCCTCTCCATGACTAAGCAGGTCAACGCCGTTTCCTCATCCTGCTTCAACACCCTCCGAATGCTCCGCAGGATCTTCAAGTGGATCCCCACCGAAACAAGAAAAACAGTCACCCAGGCCCTCGTCACCAGCAGGCTGGACTACGGAAACGCCCTCTACGCAGGAACGACGGCTAAGCTCCTGAGACGGCTGCAACGCATCCAGAACGCCTCTGCACGTCTTATCCTCGACATCCCCCGACGCAGCCACATCACACCCCACCTGAGAGACCTGCACTGGCTCCCTGTCAACAAGAGGATAACCTTCAAGCTCCTCACCCACGCACACAAAGCACTCCACAACTCCGGACCAGCCTACCTCAACAGACGACTCAGCTTCTACACCCCACCCGCCAGCTCCGCTCCACCAGCCTCGCCCTCGCCACAGTCCCCCGCATCCGGGAAGCGACCGCCGGCGGCAGATCCTTCTCCCACCTCGCCGCCAAGACCTGGAACACCCTCCCCACCAACCTTCGGCAGACCCAAGACCTACTGGCCTTCAGAAGACTCCTCAAGACCTGGCTCTTCGATCAGTAGCAGCACCACCCCCCTCTTCCCCCAGCGCCTTGAGACCCTCGCGGGTATGTAGTGCGCTTTATAAGTGACATGATTGATTGACAAACTCAGCTCCTACTTCCATCTGAAAATCAAGGCCCTCTATGACAACTTCAGCGAACAGATGCAGGACACCACCCCACGCTCCACCACCACCGACTAAGAATCGATCATCACCACCTGGAATCTTGCCACCGTCGAGCACACCACCGTGACCATGAATAACACCCACTCAGGAGCCCCCACGGACCCCTGCCCACCGCACATCTACCACAGGGCCGCCGTCGTCATCGCACCCGAACTAGGACGCACCATCAACGCCTCTTTCGAATCCGGCATCTTCCCCGACGACTGGAAGTGGGCGGAGGTCAAACCTCTCCTCAAGAAGCCCACGGCCGACCCGACAGACCTGAAAAACTACTGGCCCATCTCTCTCCTCCCCTTCGCTGCCAAAGTCACCGAGAGACTCATAAACACCCAGCTGACCGCCTTCATTGAAGAAAACTCCATCCTAGACGCCTCCCAGTCCGGGTTCCGCAGCAACCACAGCACTGAGACGGCCCTCCTCGCTGCCACCGACGACCTCCGCATGCTACTAGACCAGGGGCACACCGCAGCCCTCATCCTACTTGACCTCTCCGCAGCCTTTAACACCGTCTCACATCGCACCCTCACACCCAGACTACGCAACGCAGGGATACAAGGAGCCGCCCTCGCCTGGATCCGATCCATTCTCTCCGGCAGAACCCAGAGGATCAGACTCCCTCCTTTTCTCTCCGAACCCACTCGGATCAACTGCAGAGTTCCCCAAGGATCATCGCTCAGCCCCACGCTCTTCAACATCTACATGGCCCCCCTCGCCGCCATTGTCAGACAACACGGGCTCAGCATAGTATCTTACGCCGATGACACCCAGCTCATCCTCTCCCTCACGAAGAACCCCGAAGACACCAGACTCTGTTTCCAAGAAGGAATGAGAGACGTAGCCGCCTGGATGAAAAGCAGCTGTCTGAAGCTCTACTCGGAGAAGACCGAGGTCCTCATCCTCAGACCCTCCACCTCTGCCTGGGACGACACCTGGTGGCCCTCTGCCCTCGGGAGTCCGCCCACCCCTACAGACCACGCACGGAACCTCGGCATCATCCTCGACTCCTCCCTCACCATGACCCGCCAGATCAACTCCATCGCCTCCACCAGCTTTCAACTGCCTCCGGATCCTCCATAAGACCTTCAAGTGGATACCCCCAGAATGCAGAAAAACCGTCACCCACATACTCATAACCAGCAGATTGGACTACGGCAATGCCCTCTACGCCGGAATCAACAGATCCCTCCTACACAGGCTACAGACCATCCAGAACGCCGCAGCCAGACTCGTCCTCGGAACCCCACGGCATGAACACATGACCCAACACCTATGCAACCTCCACTGGCTCCCCGTCGAGAAGAGAGTGACCTTCAAACTGCTCACCCACGCCTACAAATCTCTCCACAACATCGGACCCAAATACCTCAACGAGACAATCTCCTTCCACGTACCCAAGAGAGACCTTCGCTCCGCAGACCTCGCCCTCGCAGAGACCCCTCGCATCCGCAGAACCAGAGCAGGAGGAAGAGCTTTCTCCTACGTCACAGCTAGAGCCTGGAACGAGCTCCCAGTGAACATCAGATGCTCCCCCACCCTCCACACCTTCAGAAGGAGCCTCAAGACCTGGCTCTTCGACTGAACCGGAGCTGTGCCCCCCCCCAGCGCCTTGAGACCCTCACGGGTGAGTAGCGCGCTTTATAAACCCCTGATTGATTGATTGATTGATCCGATACCCTGGCTCAGGACATCCAGGACCCACTGGTCGGTCGTCGTGAGACGCCAAGCTGCCAGGAAAAGGTGCAGCCTCCCACCAACCTCTGGCAGCACTCCAGAGGAAATGACCCTGGAGGCGGCATAGTCAGGAACACTGATTACCCTGACCCGCATCCAGAGGGGGTTTCTTCTGAAACCGACTCTGGAACCCTTTCCCAGTGCTCTTCTGGTTCCGGAATGGAGACTTCTGAAGACGAGAAGGCTGACGGAAAGATTTAGCATTGGAAAAGAACTACTCCTTATGACGAGGTTGATGCCGGAAGGATAAGGGATGCTTCCGTTCCTTGAACGCCCTGTGCAGCTTTTCCTCAAGAGTATAAGCAAAAAGACGAGGACTAGTGAACGGTAAACGCAAAGCCATGAAGCATTGAGCTGCATCAGTGTTCCACCCCTTCAGCAATAAATTCCACCTAGCCGCAATGGAAACACAACAGAACATGGCGAAAACATGCTCTGAGTCAAAGGCAATATCCGAGAGGAGCTCAGCCTGACTTTCCATGGATTCCAGCAAGTCAAGACAACTGCCACTGTACTGCATGGTGGCAAATAATGTCTTAAAGATGGACAACAATGACTGAGTGACATAAGCTCCAAACACCCCTGACCGGATGGCGAGATGGGACCCAGCATAGGCCTTCTTCAAAGAAGAGTCAATCTTCTTATCCACACCATCCTTGAGGATATTATCATCAGCTATGGAAGGACGACCCAATAAACTGGCCACAATCGAATTAACATGAACAGTCTCAGGAATGGTATCTTCCATGTCTTGAAAAGGGTAGAGTTTTGACATAAAGCGAGGCATCATAATGTGATCCGGGTCCTTCCACTCTTTCAACAGGACGTCCATCACAAAAGGATGAATAGGCTGAGTCTTAGTAGCCTGCTTCCGAAACAGTGGCAACACCGTATCCCTGAACATGCTGGCAACCTCCTCATCAGGAAAACCCATGTTCTCACTGACATGGGCCAGAATGTCTGGTAACAACTCCTTGGAAATATATTTTCCTTTAAGGTCCACTGCACCCAAGGAGAAACCATCGGAATATTCAGAGCTGGAAATATCAGAATAGAGGTCACGACCCCCGCCAGAACGAACACCAGCAGACTTCTTGGAGGACTTCAAATCCAACAAGGTTTCCAAAATCAGCCTAATTAATCACACGTCAACATCCAACCTGGCCTGCTTCGCAGGAGGGGCGGAATCCACACTGTCCCCCGGAAAAGACATAGGGGCCGATTCCGATCTCGGTCAGAGGCGCACCTAACATCATTCGGTCGGGAAAAAAGCCATGCGAATGCCTGTTTCCCGACCGAACCGCACATTATTCCGAACGAGCAAGTACGATGCGCACAACAGCATAGATTCCGACCCAGTCGTACTCACCCAATCCAGGTCATGTTCCCCGACCGAGCCGGATCCGTAAACGCAGAATCGAGTCGCACGGAAGCCAAAATGCAGCCCCGTCCGGCCGGACAAGTACGATACGCTTCCCGTACGCGCCGAACCCGTCGCTACGCACGGCACGTCAAAGCATCCGGGAGAGGCGCACATAAGCTCCGATTCGCGCCACAACACGATCCACGGCTACGAGACGAACACTCCAGCTACGAGGACGAGGCGAAGCAACGAGAAAGACGAACGAGACGAACCAACCATGAATCCCATCGTGCCGATCCTACCAATATTCTACATCTACTACCGGAACAGGCACGGACGCGTATGGCGCAGAAGGTAAGTCAGACACCAACCACAAAAACAAACTACACGTAGCCTACATATCACACACACACAGAGGGATGCAGAAATTACTTACACCAGCAACAGCAGCAACATAGGGGCAGGATGGCCATCACCAATGCCACATATACACATAGGGGCCCGGATGCCTACCACTACTACCACCTCTACCCAGGGGGTTCCAGATGCCTACCACTACTACCACCTCTACCCATGGGGGGCTGGATGCCTGTCACTACTACCACCTCTACCCAGGGGGTGCCAGATGCCTACCACTACTACCACCTCTACCCAGGGGGTGCCAGATGCCTACCACTACTACCACCCTTACCCAGGGGGTGCCAGATGCCTACCACTACTACCACCCCTACCCAAGGGGTGCCAGATGCCTACCACTACTACCACCCCTACCCAGGGGGTGCCAGATGCCTACCACTACTACCACCTCTACCCAGGGGGTGCCATATGACTACCACTACTACCACCCCTACCCAGGGGGTGCCAGATGCCTACCACTACTACCACCTCTACCCATGGGGGGCTGGATGCCTGTCACTACTACCACCTCTACCCAGGGGGTGCCAGATGCCTACCACTACTACCACCTCTACCCAGGGGGTGCCAGATGCCTACCACTACTACCACCCTTCCCCAGGGGGTGCCAGATGCCTACCACTACTACCACCCCTACCCAGGGGGTGCCAGATGCCTACCACTACTACCACCTCTACCCAGGGGTGCCAGATGCCTACCACTACTACAACCTCTACCCAGGGGTGCCAGATGCCTACCACTACTACCACCTCTACCCAGGGGTGCCAGATGCCTACCACTACTACCACCCCTACCCAGGGGGTGCCAGATGCCTACCACTACTACCACCTCTACCCAGGGGTGCCATATGACTACCACTACTACCACCCCTACCCAGGGGTGCCAGATGCCTACCACTACTACCACCTCTACCCATGGGGGGCTGGATGCCTGTCACTACTACCACCTCTACCCAGGGGGTGCCAGATGCCTACCACTACTACCACCTCTACCCAGGGGGTGCCAGATGCCTACCACTACTACCACCCCTACCCAGGGGGTGCCAGATGCCTACCACTACTACCACCTCTACCCAGGGGGTGCCAGTTGCCTACCACTACTACCACCTCTACCCAGGGGGTGCCAGATGCCTACCACTACTACCACCTCTACCCATGGGGGGCTGGATGCCTGTCACTACTACCACCCTTACCCAGGGGGTGCCAGATGCCTCCCACTACTACCACCCTTACCCAGGGGGTGCCAGATGCCTACCACTACTACCACCTCTACCCAGGGGGTGCCAGATGCCTACCATTACTACCACCTCTACCCAGGGGGTGCCAGATACCTACCACTACTACCACCTCTAGCCATGGGGGTTGGATGCCTGTCACTACTACCACCCTTACCCAGGGGGTGCCAGATGCCTACCACTACTACCACCTCTACCCATGGGGGGCTGGATGCCTGTCACTACTACCACCCCTACCCAGGGGTGTCAGTTGCCTACCACTACTACCACCTCTACCCAGGGGGTGCCAGATGCCTACCACTACTACCACCCCTACCCAGGGTGTGCCAGATGCCTACCACTACTACCACCTCTACCCAGGGGGTGCCAGATGCCTACCACTACTACCACCCCTACCCAGGGGGTGCCAGATGCCTACCACTACTACCACCTCTACCCATGGGGGGCTGGATGCCTACCACTACTACCACCCCTACCCAGGGGGTGCCAGATGCCTACCACTACTACCACCTCTACCCATGGGGGGCTGGATGCCTGTCACTACTACCACCCTTACCCAGGGGGTGCCAGATGCCTACCACTACTACCACCTCTACCCAGGGGGTGCCAGATGCCTACCACTACTACCACCTCTACCCAGGGGGTGCCAGATGCCTACCACTACTACCACCTCTACCCAGGGGGTGCCAGATGCCTACCACTACTACCACCTCTACCCATGGGGGTTCTGGATGCCTGTCACTACTACCACCCCTACCCAGGGGGTGTCAGATGCCTACCACTACTACCACCTCTACCCAGGGGGTGCCAGATGCCTACCACTACTACCACCTCTACCCAGGGGGTGCCAGATGCCTACCACTACTACCACCCTTACCCATGGGGGGCTGGATGCCTACCACTACTACCACCCTTACCCAGGGGGTGCCAGATGCCTACCACTACTACCACCCCTACCCAGGGGGTGCCAGATGCCTACCACTACTACCACCTCTACCCATGGGGGGCTGGATGCCTGTCACTACTACCACCCTTACCCAGGGGGTGCCAGATGCCTACCACTACTACCACCTCTACCCAGGGGGTGCCAGATGCCTACCACTACTACCACCTCTACCCAGGGGTGCCAGATGCCTACCACTACTACCACCTCTACCCAGGGGGTGCCAGATGCCTACCACTACTACCACCTCTACCCATGGGGGCTGGATGCCTGTCACTACTACCACCCCTACCCAGGTGGTGTCAGATGCCTACCACTACTACCACCTCTACCCAGGGGGTGCCAGATGCCTACCACTACTACCACCTCTACCCAGGGGTGCCAGATGCCTACCACTACTACCACCCCTACCCATGGGGGCTGGATGCCTACCACTACTACCACCCTTACCCAGGGGTGCCAGATGCCTACCACTACTACCACCCCTACCCAGGGGGTGCCAGATGCCTACCACTACTACCACCTCTACCCAGGGGTGCCAGATGCCTACCACTACTACCACCTCTACCCATGGGGGGCTGGATGCCTGTCACTACTACCACACTTACCCATGGGGGCTGGATGCCTACCACTACTACCACCTCTAGCCATGGGGGCTGGATCCCTACCACCAACAACACCCCCACTCACAGGATGGCTAATACATGACACAACAAGCACACACCAACATAAAGAATGCAACATAAAGACATCCCCCCAACACCATGACAAGCGTGTGTAGACTGTGTCAAATGCCTACAACACTGAACATGACTTTGAACATACAATGTGACCCCCTATCACATGTGCCACACATAAATGTGTGTGGCCCCCACAATGCAAGCAGGCCATGACCATTGTGGCAATGGGGTCCAAACCCCCATCATCACAGTGACCAAAATGTAAGTGTGGGGTCCATAGCTGAAGCACATTTTGAACATTGTGGCAATGGGGTCCAAACCCCCATCATCACAGTGACCAAAATGTAAGTGTGGGGTCCATAGCTGAAGCACATTTTGAACATTGTGGCAATGGGGTCCAAACCCCCATCATCACAGTGACCAATATGTAAGTGTTGACAAAGAAAAAGCTGCAACTGCCAAACTGCATGGATGATTCCTGGTCACAGAACAACAAACACATCAGTGGCAAAGTAGTGCTTGTGTCCCATAGCAACATAGATTGGGGGAGGCAAACAGTGCAGTGCAAATAAGACATACCTTTGGCCATGTGCAGACAAACATCACCCATGGGGGCTGACACTGTCAACATTCATCAATGACACAATGACAGAAGTGACCATCAGAATGCAGACCCACAAATTTGCACCAATGGGCACACAAATGCAGATACCCTGTGGAGACTGTAGATGTGAGGTGAACAGATACCATACCATGGCAGCAATGGGACACACAAACAATGATCATTGTGCTGACTGACGACCTAGGAGTCCCAGGGACATCAGGGGAAACACACCAAACAACATACAGCCAATGGCACACTAAAGATATGCCAATGCAGTGGTGCAGATGCACAAACACAAACAGGCAGACCCACACTGCACATCAAACACAACAGGTGAGGGGGGGTACCAGTGTCCCCAGGCAACCACACAACACATGAGGAGGCCTGAATACCAATTACACAGATGTGCATACAGTGCCACACAAAGGCACCTCATGGATCCAAATCCCCTATGTGGGCAATCAGGCATTGTCAGATGAGAGGGAGCACAAATCACACATGTCACACAAGCATGTAGGAACAGCAACTGACACAGCAAGACACAGAGACACCACAGCACTACCCCCAGGGCCCCCACAATGTGGTGACCCTGGGCTGCATTACAATCCCACTGTGATGACAAAGCTAGATGTCGTTCACACTGTGAACCACAGTCATGTGTCCTAAGCAACAAACTACCATCACACCTACACAAGCACAAATCAATCAGCACGGCCAGTAAGCCAAGGCCAACATGGAGGCAGGGGTCTAGCCGGGCAACAACTCTCATCTGCACACACTGAACACCACACACCTCGACCTCCATCAATGTGCAGCAGTGAAGCTCACATGCACTGGTGACATTGCACATGCACCCAATGCAATCCCAGGGGGGGTGGCGGGAACCAAGGTGCAGAAACACATCACACATGGCCACTCAACAAGACTCCTGAATGTCTGACACACTGCACACTACGCTGTACATGGACATGATGGCAATACCACACCAACCAATGGGATCCCAGCCACAGTCACACACCAATGAAGAAGCCAAGGTCACCCACAAAGAACACACATAAACAACTACCAACATTGCAGCCCTGACCCTGAGGAGTGCCAGCAGTCACACACACAACGTGTCACAACCAATGAAAGCTAACACAAACCGGAAATCACATGACAGCTGTAAACAACAAGTGCCAAGGGGAATCCTGACTGTGACCCATCAGCGTCTGCCCACAAACTCAGCCCTGACAGCAAACACACCTATGGGTGACACCCTGATGACCAGTAATGTGCCATGCACCCACATCACAGAGAACCCAGGGAGAAGACTTTGGGGGAACATAGGTCAACTCAGCAAGCATCACAAACAGGAACATCACTAGGGATCCCAGCATGCACAGCAAAATGGAAGTGAACACACAGACATACACATACAACACACACCTTGGGCGCAGGCGATGTCACAGGAGCACACACTGCCATGAGGGGACTCCACTCCTGTGTGAGGAAAGCTGTGCCATATGTCGCCTCAGTAGGGCTCCATCATGTCAGCAGAACACTTGGTCACACAGTCAACAATTAGCACCAAATGAAGGCTCCTGTCACATCAGCCTGGTCATGGGAGTGTCAACGAAATCATCAGCACAGATCCAACACACATGTATAGCAAGTTGCACTGACAACACAGATGAGTCCTTCCCCATTGATGCCCAAACCTGCACGTCCAGTGGAGATGGCCACACAGTCAGGGAAGTAGACTAATTGAACAATGGCAAGCACAACAGATGTGCAAGGGTGGAAGCCACAGATGTGACATTGCTAATGTAAGTAGGAAATCCCATTGCCAAATATTGAAAACATGACACCCTCAGATGCTGCTAAGGATGACATGGATACACCACAGGATAGGACACAGTCCCCCTGGACCACATGGGTTCCTGCACAGTAACACTACATATTCATGAGACCAAATATCACCATCACTGCAGCAAGGGCATGGTTAGCATCATCAACATCATGTACATCAGAAGCAAAAGCACTAGAGAACAGAAAGTTGCTTTATTCAGCATATGTGGGTTCAAAAGTTGAAGTCATGTAAAAAATAAACAAAGGCCAATGGCCAGTCCATCATGAAAGTCAAAACAGGGTGACAGTGGCAGATGTCACCCTACGCATGCCTGCACTGATGAAAACCAGGGACAATCCCCTCGGAGGGGCATACGGGGGGCAGGCCAGGCACCGCAGGGACAGGATCAGGGCTCACCAGAAGGAGGCAGGGAAGGGGTGGTGGGTGCTGGAGAGCCACTGACAACTGCAGTGGAGGTGTCTGACATGGTGTGTGCCGGCACAACTGGGGGGCATGACTCAGATGGTGTGGGCGCCGGCACGACTGCAGTGGACCGTGCAGATGGAGTGGACAGGTTCGCCACTGCAGTGCCCAAGTCAGACAGGGTGGTAGTGGCCTCCACTGCAGTGCCTACCTCCAGGGGAGGAGAATGGGGATCAGGTAAGGTGGGCAGGACAGAGGGGAGGACACCCTCACCACACCAGTGGCACAGATAAGCGCAGCGGGGGTGTGGGGCCGGAAGAGCAAGTGGCAGGGGGAGAAGGCCTGATCCTTTTGGGGATGGTGTATCTGTGGGTGGGGGAACCTGGGGCAGGGTGTGGTGGGGGCACCTGTGGAGTGGGGGCCTGAGGGATGGAGGAAGGAGACTTGGTGCCTGAGCTGCAGGGCGGCGGCGGGGTCTTGCTCTTCCGGGTCCGGGGGACTTGCGGGTGGGGGCGTCAGTCGGTCTGCGCCTGGGGGAGGGTGTCCGGGGGCGAGGGGCACTCCGCTCCGTGTGGGTGGGCTTCCTCTTCCCCCTGAATGATGTATCAGCTGGATCGGAGGGGAAGAGGCCGAGGTCACTGAGGAAGAGCCGCTGTGTCTTTGGGGTTGCAGGTGAGGCAAGGGAGGGGGCTTTGGAGGGAGAGGCAACTGAGGATTGCGCAGTGCTCGTGGATGCGTGTGTGTGTGCCTGGGCCCCATCCCCTGTGAGTGTGGTTTCAGTCCCCTGACTGTGCGTGCGTGTGCGTCTTGTTTGTGGCGTGTGTGTCTGTGTGCTGCTCGTGTCTGTGCTGGTGTGTGCCTGTGCCGGTGTGTGTGTGCTTGGGACAGGTAAGGTGCTGGGGAGTGTGGATGGGGCAGAGGCAGGAGGGGTGAGGGACTGTCAGAGGAGGGACACTGCTGCCATCAGGGAGGAGTCCATGGACCTATTGCCCCTCTGTAGGGCAGACATGCCCGATGAGATGCCCTCCATGAACGACACCAGCTGAGTCAACAGAGTGGTGTGGGCATGGAGGACACTGAGCATCGCTGTCTGCCCTACATGGAGCTGGCAAAGGAGGTACACAGACTCCTCACTCAGGGCAGCAGGGGACACATGGGCAGGGGGTGCGGTGCCTGGCCCGAAGGAGACACGCTCCCGAACATGGGAGCCTCCACGGACCTCGGGAATGGGAGCCGATGGGAGGGCGGTGGTGGTGGTGGCGGGGACAGCAACACTAGCTGGGGTGTGGTGGCTGCTGACACCCGCCTCCATAAGGGAGTCATCCTCCGAGCTGCTGTGGTCCTCAGCTGAGGTGGATGGTGCTGAGGACTCCTCGGTGTGGCTCCCCTCGCCCTCCGTGCCACTGGGTCCCTCCGACCACTCCTCGGCTGCTGACCCAGTCTGGCTCTGCGGCTCCTCCTGGTCCGTGGAGCTGTCCCCTCCTGTGGCCGTGGATGTATCTGCAATCAATAGGGAAACAGACAGACATCAGTCACCTGCACCGAACGCACACACCACAGTTAGTACAGCACATTACAGAGCAAGCCCTGGCATCCTTAGTTGAACATTGCTAAAAGTGCCCAAACAGAACAGGAGAAGCCAATTGTCAGTCTGATGGTCAACCATGGCACTCACATCCCACCTGGCCTTGCACCCATCTGTCTGGTGTCTGTTGGATGGCAATACCCCAGTGTGGACACATGCACCACCTACACAGTAGTTGGACAGTGCAGAGAACCCGGTTAAGCATGTGAACATGCACACATCACAACTCTTGCCACTGAGTCAGTACAGGTGTCCGGATGAAAGGGATGCCCAGAGTCAAATAGGAAATGCATGTGATGCATACCAGCGACAGACACCATGATGCACCCATGTCCTGATAGCCATTGCCACAATGGTGTGCATGTAGCACATGTCACTCCCCTGCAGGATCACTAATAGGAAGTCACATGCCATGGCACAGGCATGCCTGCTAAGTCATACATCACTGTCTCCAGTCACATGGGCAGGGCAGCCAGACAACAACACTCTGCACTGTGTCACAATAGTAGGTCATGGGGAATGCAAGTCCTGGAGCTGAACAAGTGCACATGTACATCCCCCACACACCACATCATCTGAACCCTTATCTGTCCAGGTCATACCGATTGGACATATGGGAGACCTGTAACACAACCCTCTGAACCTGAGCACCTCACAATCTGCTGTGAATGGGAGACAGCTGCCTGAACTTCACATTCGCATACCCCAGTCTGCACGGTCAGGTGATCAAACACCTATGTGTCACACAAGTATCGTCTCCTATGGTCACATCTCCGGTGGCATGCTGAGCCCCAACCGAGAAACACCCCAGCAGTCCTGACAATGAAGCCACAGCACACTGACACAGAGGCAGACACCTGAGGGGACAATTCACTGAGCACAACGTGTCAGCTGATACACGGGAGTGGGAGTACAGAGTGTATTGTATGGCCTGGAGTAGGCATGACTGTCCTGCCCCACATGAATGAGGGATGAGCCCTGGACAGTAGGCAGCTGGCTAAGTATGTGTGACACACGTTATATACACACTCCTGGGGCCCAAACATTGTTCCCACCCGCAGCATGGGTGTGTGCCAGATACCCCAGGCACATGTGGTGGATCAGCTCAGCAATTGGACCACATATCAAAGTAACACGCAGATTACATGTCAGAACACAGGCATTGTGTAAGCAATGGACCCACCCATGATGCCCACCACAGAGTTAGGGAAACAGATGCTGTCCCCCACCTTGAGTCAAGCAAACTGCAAGGACACAGTACCCAAGTGACACAATTCCCTGACCGTAAGGGCCACACCTGGGTATCAGATGAGGAGTGGGCAGTGCACAATAGAGGGACATGGGTCCTGGACCACATGACTGATGTACTGTGGAAGTTTAACCAGGCCAGAGGAGGGCACATAGCATGGCAGACATAGTTCACAATGCAGTCATGGACTCACCCCCTCCTTGCTGCTCACTGGCCTTCAGCTGCCCATCCAGATCAGGGAAGACCACCGCCAGGATCCTGAGCATGTGGGGGGTCAGAATCCGGTGTCCGCCCCTCCTGCGAGGAGGCGACAGCTTCAGCTGGACCCGTGCGATCCTCCGGGTCCAGCCCCTAAGGTCCTGCCACCTCTTCTGGCAGTTGCGGATCCGGCGCTTGTAGACCCCCACGGATCTCACTGCCCGGACGATGGTCAGCCATATCTGCTGCTTCTGGTGGGCATCAACCTGTGAGGATGACAAAGTGAGAATGCCATTACTACACATGCAACATATCCGTGCATTACACAGTTGGATATACATGTCTCAATCACAGGGGCACATGGTGTACACAGGCAGTGCAACGATGGCCATGGACAGTATGCCAGCAGTTACTACATGGTATCATTGCCTGGGAAGTAAAACCTTGTTTAAATGCACTGTCACTGCACTATACCTGTCCAGTGCATGTAACTACACACTATGGGGGGTGACAACTACTCAGTGAGCCTGCTAGCCAGTGGCGTGCAGACTGTTAGCCTTGCTAGTCAGACAACATGCACATTTAGGAAGGCAGTGGACAGAACACTCACCTGCTCCCCTGCTTTCCCATACAGCTTGCTGTACTGTGGAAGGAGGCTGTCCAGCAGGGCCTGGTTCTCCTCAGTGCTGAAGGCTGGGGCTCTCTCCACAGTACGTGCCATTGCAGGGTCCAGAGGGTGCAGATACAGCAGCAGTGGTGGTGGCAGATGTCGTCCTGGAGCATGTAGTGCAGGCAAGTGAGCTCTCAGGGGAACAGCCAGCATTATATGTGTGCTGCAGAGGCAGATACTGTCCCATGTGTCCAAAGTGATAGGTCCAAGTCGTTTGCATCTTCTGAATCTGGCCAATCCATGGAATTGCACCACTTACACACGCCCACAGCATCCTTCAAAAGTTCAACTTCATGACACCCATGAATTTGCAACATTGTTGTGGGTGACCAATTGAATTTACAGCATCAGACTCGTTCAAAATTTGAAAACGCGTCCGTTGCCAGGCCAGGCCATAGCCAATGGGTGCGCACCGATCGGTCCATTGCTGTTCAACGCGTACCCAGGATACAACGCGTACCCGCACACATTGAATGCAATGGGCCGGCCGGGCACACCGATCGGTGCATTGCTGTTCAACACGTACCCAGGATACAGCGCGTACCCGCACACATTGAATGCAATGGGTCGGCCGGGCACACCGATCGGTCCATTGCTGTTCAACGCGTACCCAGGATACAACGCGTACCCGCACACATTGAATGCAATGGGCCGGCCGGGCACACCGATCGGTCCATTGCTGTTCAACGCGTACCCAGGATACAACGCGTACCCGCACACATTGAATGCAATGGGCCGGCCGGGCACACCGATCGGTCCATTGCTGTTCAACGCGTACCCAGGATACAACGCGTACCCGCACACATTGAATGCAATGGGCCGGCCGGGCACACCGATCGGTCCATTGCTGTTCAACGCGTAGCCAGGATACAACGCGTACCCGCACACATTGAATGCAATGGGCCGGCCGGGCACACCGATCGGTCCATTGCTGTTCAACGCGTACCCAGGATACAACGCGTACCCGCACACATTGAATGCAATGGCCAGTCGTGTGCACACCGATCGGTCCATTGCTGTCCAATGCGTATGCAGGATACAACGCGTACCAGCACACATTGAATGCAATGGTCAATGTGTGCGCACCGATCGGTCCATTGCTGTCCAACGCGTATTGCGAATACAACGCGTACCAGCACACATTGAATGCAATGGCCAATGTAGCGCACCGATCGGTCCATTGCTGTCCAACGCGTGTTGCGAATACAACGCGTACCAGCACACATTCAATGCAATGGCCAATGTGCGCACCGATCGGTCCATTGCTGTCCAACGCGTACTGCGAATACAACGCGTACCAGCACACATTGAATGCAATGGCCAATGTGTGCACACCGATCGGTCCATTGCTGCCCAACGCGTATTGCGAATACAACGCGTACCAGCACACATTGAATGCAATGGCCAATGTGTGCGCACCGATCGGTCCATTGCTGTCCAACGCGTATTGCGAATACAACGCGTACCAGCACACATTGAATGCAATGGCCAATGTGTGCGCACCGATCGGTCCATTGCTGTCCAACGCGTATAGCGAATACAACACGTACCAGCACACATTGAATGCAATGGCCAATGTGTGCGCAACGATCGGTCCATTGCTGTCCAACGCGTATTGCGAATACAACGCGTACCAGCACACATTGAATGCAATGGCCAATGTGTGCGCACCGATCAGTCCATTGCTGTCCAACGCGTATTGCGAATACAACACGTACCAGCACACATTGAATGCAATGGCCAATGTGTGCGCACCGATCAGTCCATTGCTGTCCAACGCGTATTGCGAATACAACGCGTACCAGCACACATTGAATGCAATGGCCAATGTGTGCGCACCGATCGGTCCATTGCTGTCCAACGCATCCCTGTACAAGTCACTGGCATATGTCACCATGCCTGTCACAGGTGAACATATGCCAGCCACATATACTTCCCAGGGAGTGAGGGGCACACCTACAAAACCACAGCCTGTCCAAATGTATCCTAAGGCATGTAAGGCTGCATTACCTATTCCGTGTATGGGGGTGAACATGTTGTTCTGTGGATCTCACTTGGGGGCAGCCACCCCCAGGCTGTGCACGTGTTCATGGGGACAGGATCCTTGGTGTTTCGTGTACATGACCACTGTGATGTGCAACTGTTCATATCTGAGCATGTGGCATGGTCACATTTCACGGTGGTGTATGTGTATGTCATGTCACATACCCCCTGAGTCCCATGTGGGACGGTATGTTTAACCCAGGGTGACCCATTGGCACAATAGTGATGGTCCTCCACAGTCTGTGTGCATGTTGTGTTTACAATGTCTCTGATTTCATGTGCACAATGGGAGACAGTCTCCACATCCACATTGTTTGTGCATGGACTTTGATGTTGTGCGTGTGTGTGTCACAGACGTCCATGTCTGTCCTGCCGAGGCAACAGGGACCACTACCTGTGGGGGTCATGGTTGTTTTGCTGTGGTGTATACATGATACACCATGTCATGCCAGTGTCCATGTGGCAATACAGGGTCCCTGGGAATCTACCTGTCGTTGAGCTGTGATGCCTGGGGCACATCTGTCCTCACATGTCACTGTGGGGTGTGTTTGTAACGTGGCAGCAGGAGATGGGAACTGTGACACGGCCTCATGATATCCAATGGCACAACCTGGGACTTATTGATGCCACTTGTTGAACTGTGATGTTAGATGTTGGCCATGTATGTGCCATACATGTCCTTACGGAACTGCACACATCATGTACTTGTGCCTCATAATGATGTATCATGTGATATTGAGTGTGTTCAATGCCACATATGTGGGGTGACTGACAATCTTTCTTTCTTCACCTATGCACTGCAGGGCACCAGCTGTCCATAGACCATTCCCTGACCTGGCAACGATGGTGGAACGTGACAGCATCCGACGGTACCGCTTCACCAGGCAGCTGATTGAGGATTTGGCAGTGCGCTTGGCACCACATTTGCAACCTGGCCGGCCGTACCCTACAGCGCTGACCCCCAAGGTGAAGGTGATGGCAGCCCTACACTTCTTTGCCACCGGTAACTTTCAACAATCTGTGGCGACTGCTGGTGGGATGTCACAGACCATGTTCAGCCGTGTGCTCCGCGATGTTTTGGAGGCTATGTTGATATACCTGAACCAGTACATCTATTTCCCTAGACTCCAACAACTCACTGACGTGAAGAGTGACTTCTATGCCCTGGGGAGGATGCCGCATGTCATTGGCTCAATTGATGGGACACATGTGGCTTTGGTACCACCACAGGCCCAAGAGCAGGCATACAGGAACCGCAAACACTACCACTCTGTCAATGCACTGGTGGTCTGTCTTGCAGATATGAGCATCTCACACGTGTGTGCCCGTTTCCCCGGTTCTGCACACGATGCCTACGTGATGAGGAGTAGTCGCATCCCGAGGATGATGTCACAGATGCCGAACCAGCGTGCCTGGCTAGTTGGTGTGTACTGACTTTGTACCATTGTGTGTGTTCTGCAATGTAGTGTTCCACCCTCTTTTCCAACTCAGCTAATGTGCAATTGTCTGTATGTAGGTGACTCGGGATACCCCAACATGCCGTGGTTGCTGACGCCCCTCAGGAACCCTGTGACACCAGCCCAGATGCGCTACAATGAGGCACATGGTCGGACCAAGAGAGTGATTGAGCGGACATTTGGTCTCCTGAAGAGCCACTTCCGCTGCCTGGACAAGGCAGGAGGGTCAATCCCATATGCCCCAGCAAAGGTGTGCAAGATTGTCATCGTCTGCTGCATGCTACACAACCTGGCAGTGCGGAAGGAGTTGCCTCTCATCTTGGATGACGATGACCAACGTCCGCCACCTGTGGAGGATCCTGGCCTGGACCACGATGCCAGTGATGATGATGATGATGATGGTGATGTCCGCACACAGCTCATCACCAACTTCTTCAGCTGAATGTGAGTATCCAGAGATGTCATGTCAATGATGTGAGTTTGCATGATATGTGTTGGTGGTGCTCTGGTGCTGTTTGAGTGTGTCCATGGGCTACATGACTGTATGCGTGTAGCGATGTGTCCTTACAGGTAGTCTGTACTCCCCAACAGTGTTGACATGCTAACTTGGTTCTGGGTGGGTATCTTGTGACATGTATTGGGCATGAGTATTGCAGTTCTGTCCTGTTCTTCAGTGCTTTTGACTGTGTGTCATTTCTGTCCTTCACAGGGTACTTTCAGAGTCGTTTGGTCAACTGTGATCCCCGACACCGTGATTCAACTTCCAGGGTGGTAGCTGTCGTGTCCCTACAGGTGATGTGCGCCACACCCATGGACTTCCTTCCTTCTACACTTGTTGACTGTGTGCCCGCTGCCAGGTGGGATTACCTTGCATCTGTAGTGGTTACAACATGTTGCAAATGTGTAATAAACCTGTGCTTCACTTTGTGATGTGCGTTGTCTGTGGTCACACATTTGACTGACATTTGCTTACTGCACCAGTGGGCTAGTTGACTAAGACTGTGAATAGGTGTTGTGTCTGTGCATTGCACCGTATTTCCTGGCAACATCAGTGTAGGCAATGAGTCAGATGGCCTAGGTGTGTATTTGTTGTGTAGCCCTGGTGGTGTGTCTCCCTCATATGTGTCACGTTGCCATGACTCACATGCCTGTGTTGTACTTGCTGTAGCAGTTAGCATGCACAGTGTAATTTCACTGGTCATCATCTCCATGACAGAAACCACGTTGGAATCACGACAGAGGCAGGTATGGTGTATTAGTGTGTTTATTGTCATACATGTGTGTGAATAGTGCACAGGATGGTGAGTGCTGTACATTTTGATTGCAATCCAAAGTTCCTAGATGAATTGGAAGTCCTGGTAGCAGAAATGTCCTGTATCAAGTCCACAGTCTTCTGAGACATTGGTCCAACTTGTACTCCCCATGTCATGTGGGGGAGTTGTGTTGCAGTCAACAGGGTGAACAGTTTGCGCACAAAGGTGATTATCCAGAACAGGTGTTGGCTTCCTGGGGGTTGTGCATGGCCATCAGCCTCTCAGTTGTCCTTCCTCGGACGACCCATCTTCTTTGGGGGGACCCTCAAGTGCAGGCTGCTGCGGTGCAGGGGACTCTCCGCCAGAGTCATCCTGCCTCCCTGTGGCAGTTGCAGTTGTTTCAGCACCAGATGTTGTGGGCACACAGGGAGGTGTTGACTGGTTGCTGCTCATCTGGCGGAGGTATTGTAATATGTCCCTATGCACCGCCGTCATCTCTTGCAGTGTGTCCCACTTGGACTCCACGCGGGACATGTGTGAGTCCAAGCGGGCATGATGGGCAGCCTGCTGCTGTTTAATGTACCCTGAGGAGCCCCACTACCTGGCTGAGCTCTCCAGTGCTGGACTGGTACGCATCGGCTATGCGTGCCAGTTGTGGGTCATCATGCAGTCCAGACCCCTCTGCGAGCAGCGACCTATGTCTCCCACCCCTCCCACCACCCCTGGTGACACATGCAGTACCTGAGGTGGCACGCACAGGTGACCCTGGTCCCCCTTGGGGGTTGTTGGTGGTGTTGGTGTCCATGGCCCCACGTTGGTCCAGGGTCCCTGTGCTGGTGGTGGTGGTGCTCCTTGGTCTGTCCATGTCGGCAGGGGTGGTATGTGTGTTGACAGTCATTGGAGGGGTGGGTGCAGGGGGTGCAGCTGGTGGTCCTGCTGGTGCTGCATGATGACTTGCTCCGGAGGTGCCAGGTGGGTCTTCTTCATCCGAGGAGGGCAGAGGCTGTTCCACACCAGTGAGCTCCGTATCCTCTTGAGCCTGGGACGGGGACTCCTCAGCGTCTGCTGCTGTGTCCCCATCATCACCTGTTTTTGGGAGACACACACAATGTATGCTATGTTTCTGCAGGCATCAATGGTTGACAAACCTGACAGTTGTGACTGTGCCTCTGGATGCGGGCCTGTACATTGCATTGTCCTAAGTTGTCACAGTCAGGGGTTGATATTGGTGTAGCACATTGTCCTGCATTATTTGGGCATTTCTATGTGAATGTTGGGGTGTGTACATGGTCTGCATTGGTTGTATTTGGTTGACATCCGGCCCTCCTTCCCACCCAGCCAGATAATCCACCATGGAACGTGCTTCCATTGCAGGGAGTGCAGGTTGTCTTTCAGGATGTCAGTCAGTGGTGTCCTGCTGTTGGTTGGTGCACAGTTGCCAGCAGGGCCTTGTGCTCCCCACAGCAGTAGCCAGTGTCAGCCATCTTGTGAGTTGTTTTCCACTCCCTGTGATGTGTGCATGGTTCAGGGTGGTGTTGATGGGACAGTTGTGGGGGTGACCAATATCTGTGACTACCACTCCCATCATGCTATTGCCTCCACCCCCCTTCCCAGCATGCCCATGCTTCCTTCCCTTTGACTCTGCTTCCCTGTGGGGTTGTGTGCCTGTGCTGACAAGATGGCTGACAGTGTTATCCTGGGGTTAGTTTTGCTACAAGTCCCATGTGTGTCCCTGTGCTTCACTCAGCATGACCCAGGGTTGTGGTTCTTTGTGGGATATTTGATTGGAGTGTGAGGCAATGCATTCTCCCAGGTGAGTTTTGTGGAGTTTGTGTTAGGGGTGTGTGTGAGAAACGCTGCTGGTAACTATGGTCAGGGCTGTGAGTCCTCCTTCCCACCCAGCCAGATATCCCACCATGGAACGTGCTTCCATTGCAGGGAGTGCAAGTTGTCTTTCAGGATGTCAGTCAGTGGTGTCCTGCTGTTGGTTGGTGCACAGTTGCCAGCAGGGCCTTGTGCTCCCCACAGCAGTAGCCAGTGTCAGCCATCTTGTCACTTGTTTTCCACTCCCTGTGATGTGCGCATGGTTCAGGGTGGTGTTGATGGGACAGTTGTGGGGGTGACCAATATCTGTGACTACCACTCCCATCATGCTATTGCCTCCACCCCACTTCCCAGCATGCCCATACTTACTTGCTTTTGGGTGGACTTCACTGTGTGTGAGTGTGAGAGCAATGGCAAGATGGCTGACAGTGGTGTCCTGCTGTTAGTTGGTGGCCAGTTCCCAGCATGGCCTTGTGCTCCCCACAACAGAGCACCAGTGTCAGACATCTTTGATGGGGCTTTCCACTCTCTGTGGGGTGTGCATGCTTGAGTGTGAGCTTGCTGGGCCATGTGGGTGGGGGATGTTGAGCTGTGACTACCACTCCCATCATGCTATTGCCTCCACCCCACTTCCCAGCATGCCCATACTTACTTGCTTTTGGGTGGACTTCACTGTGTGTGAGTGTGAGAGCAATGGCAAGATGGCTGACAGTGGTGTCCTGCTGTTAGTTGGTGGCCAGTTCCCAGCATGGCCTTGTGCTCCCCACAACAGAGCACCAGTGTCAGACATGTTTGATGTGGCTTTCCACTCTCTGTGGGGTGTGCATGCTTCAGTGTGAGCTTGCTGGGCCATGTGGGTGGGGGATGTTGAGCTGTGACTACCACTCCCATCATGCTATTGCCTCCTACCCACTTCCCAGCATGCCCATACTTACTTGCTTTTGGGTGGACTTCACTGTGTGTGAGTGTGAGAGTAATGGCAAGATGGCTGACAGTGGTGTCCTGCTGTTAGTTGGTGGCCAGTTCTCAGCATGGCCTTGTGCTCCCCACAACAGGGCACCAGTGTCAGACATCTTTGATGGGGCTTTCCACTCTCTGTGGGGTGTGCATGCTTGAGTGTGAGCTTGCTGGGCCATGTGGGTAGGGGATGTTGAGCTGTGACTACCACTCCCATCATGCTATTGCCTCCACCCCACTTCCCAGCATGCCCATACTTACTTGCTTTTGGGTGGACTTCACTGTGTGTGAGTGTGAGAGCAATGGCAAGATGGCTGACAGTGGTGTCCTGCTGTTAGTTGGTGGCTAGTTCCCAGCATGGCCTTGTGCTCCCCACAACAGAGCACCAGTGTCAGACATCTTTGATGGGGCTTTCCACTCTCTGTGGGATGTGCATGCTTGAGTGTGAGCTTGCTGGGCCATGTGGGTGGGGGATGTTGAGCTGTGACTACCACTCCCATCATGCTATTGCCTCCACCCCACTTCCCAGCATGCCCATACTTACTTGCTTTTGGGTGGACTTCACTGTGTGTGAGTGTGAGAGCAATGGCAAGATGGCTGACAGTGGTGTCCTGCTGTTAGTTGGTGGCCAGTTCCCAGCATGGCCTTGTGCTCCCCACAACAGGGCACCAGTGTCAGACATCTTTGATGGGGCTTTCCACTCTCTGTGGGGTGTGCATGCTTGAGTGTGAGCTTGCTGGGCCATGTGGGTGGGGGATGTTGAGCTGTGACTACCACTCCCATCATGCTATTGCCTCCACCCCACTTCCCAGCATGCCCATACTTACTTGCTTTTGGGTGGACTTCACTGTGTGTGAGTGTGAGAGCAATGGCAAGATGGCTGACAGTGGTGTCCTGCTGTTAGTTGGTGGCCAGTTCCCAGCATGGCCTTGTGCTTCCCGCAACAGGGCACCAGTGTCAGACATCTTTGATGGGGCTTTCCACTCTCTGTGGGGTGTGCATGCTTGAGTGTGAGCTTGCTGGGCCATGTGGGTGGGGGATGTTGAGCTGTGACTACCACTCCCATCATGCTATTGCCTCCACCCCACTTCCCAGCATGCCCATACTTACTTGGTTTTGGGTGGACTTCACTGTGTGTGAGTGTGAGAGCAATGGCAAGATGGCTGACAGTGGTGTCCTGCTGTTAGTTGGTGGCCAGTTCCCAGCATGGCCTTGTGCTCCCCACAACAGGGCACCAGTGTCAGACATCTTTGATGGGGCTTTCCACTCTCTGTGGGGTGTGCATGCTTGAGTGTGAGCTTGCTGGGCCATGTGGGTGGGGGATGTTGAGCTGTGACTACCACTCCCATCATGCTATTGCCTCCACCCCCCTTCCCAGCATGCCCATGCTTCCTTCCCTTTGACTCTGCTTCCCTGTGGGGTTGTGTGCCTGTGCTGACAAGATGGCTGACAGTGTTATCCTGGGGTTAGTTTTGCTACAAGTCCCATGTGTGTCCCTGTGCTTCACTCAGCATGTCCCAGGGTTGTGGTTCTTTGTGGGATATTTGATTGGAGTGTGAGGCAATGCATTCTCCCAGGTGAGTTATGTGGAGTTTGTGTTAGGGGTGTGTGTGAGAAACGCTGCTGGTAACTATGGTAAGGACTGTGAGTCCTCCTTCCCACCCAGCCAGATATCCCACCATGGAACGTGCTTCCATTGCAGGGAGTGCAAGTTGTCTTTCAGGATGTCAGTCAGTGGTGTCCTGCTGTTGGTTGGTGCACAGTTGCCAGCAGGACCTTGTGCTCCCCACAGCAGTAGCCAGTGTCAGCCATCTTGTCAGTTGTTTTCCACTCTCTGTGATGTGAGCATGGTTCATGGTGGTGTTGATGTGCGCATTGTGAGGGTGGGCAATATCTGTGACTACGACTCCCATGATGCTATTGGCTACACTGACTTGCCCAGCATACACAGTATTCCTTCCTTTCAGTGGGCTTCACTGTGTGGTGGTGCTGTAGTGGTGGCTACATGTCTGGATGTGTTTGTTAGTTATATTTGTGCCACTGCCCAGCTGTAGTTGTAGTTGTGTTTGTACATGTGATGACACAGTTACATGTCACTATGAGATGGCATGTGTTGTGTTTATCTGACTGACATAAACATTTTGGGATGGTGCTGTTCTGGTTGCCGTGTATTTGCTAAGGGTGCATGGTTTGACTCTCCCCTTGACAGTGATGTGTGTGTATTGTGGCACAATATTGTGTACATTAGTTGTGTACTCACCAGGCTCTGGGATGTTTTCTAGTCCATATACGCTCACTGGTGGTAGGATGGCCCGCACCTTCTCCTCCCAGGGCCTGAGGTATACTGGCTTGGCAGGAGGGCCACTGCCGGTGTGTTGGCTCAAGAGGTAGTCCATCTTCAACAGCTCCCTGACCCTCCTGCGCACGTCATACCACCTGTTCTGGATGTCTATCTTTGTGCGCAAACATGGTGATTGTGCGTTCACCCTGTCAACGATCCTCTCGCACATCTTGGTTTTCTGCGACATGGGTGTCTGTTGGACCAGTGTACCAAACAGCTGTGGCTCTACCCTGAGGATCTCATTTACCAGGACTTCCAATTCACTATCTAGGAAGTTATGATTCTTCTTTGGGGGCATGGTGATGGGTGGTGATGGTGAGTGATGTGTGTGTTGGTGTGCAGGTGAAGGTGTGTGAGTGTGTGTTTTGCTGGGTGTATGTGAGGTTGCTATTTGTTGGGGTGCTGATGGTGTGTGGCTTGTGTGATGGATGAGCTGTGGGTGTGTGGTTGCTGTCTGTTGAGTGCTGGCAGGTAATTAGAATTTGCAAAGGATCATGGTAGGGATTTGTGTCCTTTATATGGGTGGAGTTGTGGGTGTGTCTTTGTTCCCTGCCCCCCCCAGTATTTATTGGCTTTGTAATTGCTTGTTTGGCCTTTTTTTGTGTATTTTCCCTTTGTACTTTTTGTGCATGTAGGAGACGTTCTTGTGACCGAGTCGGACCCTGCAGTTGTCTCGTACGGGCTTCTCCGATTCGTTCACGCTGTGTTTGTGCTGTTTTCTATGCTGCGTACGCGTCGCTCGCGGTGTTTTGGGTTGCTTCGGCTCGCAGTTTTCTATGCGTGTCGGTCGTACGGCTTGTCCTCCGTGCGACTCGGTCGTGTTTTCCACGCGTTGCATCGTACTTGGCGGGTAGGAGTTCGCGGGTACGTTTCGTTCGGGATTGTTCCGGGTGCGTGTCGGTCGGTTCGATTCGTGTGTTTTTCCGGCCGGATTGCTGTTTTCCGCGCGGCTCGGGTCGTTCGGCTTGTGTTCCGTACGAGTCGGTCGGGTTTTGCACGCTTCTCATCGTACTTTGCGGGTCGGGCTGCACCGGTACGTGTCGGTCGGAATTAATTCCGGCTCCGAGTAGGTCGGTACGTTTTCCGGCCCGAATCGGAATTGACCCCATAGAAGAGATAGGGGAAACATGACTGCGCTTCTGGTGATGTTTCCCCATAATGGCCAACAGCAAGCACAGAAAGCAAAGTCAAGAGCAACAGAAGAATGAAGCTTTCCCCCCTTTTATGTAAATGAAGGTGCAGAAGCAGTTCACATCAGTTTCAGCAAGCGCAATGACAGGTAACACAGTCACCTGTCAGTTGACCAAGGAACGAAACAAATGAAGGTGGGGGTGTGATCACAGCACGCTGAAAAAAAGGAAATTCCCGGCCGCCGTAGGCCAAAACTCAAGGGGAGGAGCACCCAACTCACCGCCTAGTGGAGAAGCGGTCTGTGTAGCAGCCAGCACCCAGCAAGGGTCAGTGCCCTGATCCACCGGCACCCTGGTGTCACAGCACCCGCTGCCGAAGAAATACACCACCCTGCCTCAGCCCATAGGCCGGTACCACAGAAGAAGACGGGGGACGGCACACGCAGTACTATCTGAAGCAGGCACCCTCGCTTAACCCCAGTAACGCGAGTCCGGCCGGATGCGGGCCCCATTGTTTTTTTGGCAGGACCAGCCGGGAACCAAAACCACTCCACTACCACCACCTCGGAGCGGAAAGGAAAACAGCCTGCAAACACTCCGCACAAAGAGACATAGCGGAAGCTAACTTGCACCGCTCCTAGTGCGGGCAGCAGAACAGCCCTCGGCCATACCACCAGACGAATCCGTGGAGTGTCCAAATGCTAAATGAAAGAAGCAGAGGAAGCCAAAAGACAACCGAGTCCTGCCCAGCCCAGCAACATAGGCAATCAATGTCACTCATGGAATCCAGGAGGCCAAACGTCCCAACTCCAGCAGCTCCCACGACAGCCCAAAAGCACCCCCAGAGCCCAGCAAAAGAGGCAACTCAAGGACATCCAGCAACAAGGTACCACAGCGTCCTCCGTCATTAGAAGAAAAGATAGGCGCGATCCTTCACAACGCCCCTGACCACCTCACTACATCAGAACTCACCTCGCATTATAATTCAAATATGGCGTCCATGCTTGACCAAATAGCCCCCCTGAAATTAAAAAAACCTAGGAATACCCCATCGAGATCTTGGTTAAACACTGACATTAACCTCGAAAGGAGACAACTTAGAGCCACAGAGAGACTCTGGAGAAACAATCCTTCGATGACCCATCGGGAACAACTCAAAGTAGCGCGCAGAAAGTACAAAAAACACATCCAGTCCGAAAAATCCTCGTTTTTCTGCACCGCGCTGGACAACGCAAAAAAACGGCCCAGAGAGCTCTTTAACATCATTAAACAACAAACCTCCAAACCCGCTACCTCCCCGTGCAGGCTTCCAAAGAACTATGCGACAACTTCGCCAACTTCTTTGAGGACAAGATCAACAAGATTGAGCTCACACTGGACTACAACAGCGCCCCACCTAACAAGAACGCAGCACCGGGTTCCACGGACAACGCAGATAAGCCCCCTCCAAATTCCTGGAAGTCGTTCATCCCCATTCAGGAAGCAGAGATAGTCAAACTGATCACCACCGCCAACCCCTCTTCCCACGTCCTAGACCCTCTACCTCCTCAACTGTCAAAAATGTTGAAACTCGCCCTTGCTCCTCTCTGGTGCTGGATTATAAACAGCTCCCTGAAAACCGGAGTCGTACCTGACTGCCTCAAAGTCGGCCAAGTCTCGCCACTGATGAAAAAACCAGGCCTAGACTCAAACGATCTAAACAACTTCAGACCAGTCTCCAACTTACCTCTTCTAGCAAAAACCTTAGAAAGATGCGTACTCCTTCAACTAACGCAACACATAGATAGCATCAACCTTCTCGACTCCCACCAATCGGGTTTCAGACAAGGATGCAGCACAGAAACTGCGGTCCTCAACGTCATTGATGACATCCACAAATCACTGGATGCAGACCAATGCTGCCTTCTCATTCTCCTAGACCTATCGGCAGCCTTCGATACGGTCGACCACAAACTCCTCATCAAAGTTCTCCAAGAAAGAGCTGGGCTAGATGAGGTAGTACTCCATTGGTTCTCCTCCTTCCTTCACAACCGCACCCAAAGAATTAAAATCAAAAACTTTGAGTCCGACTTACACCCTGTCACCAGGGGTGTCCCCCAAGGCTCAGTTCTCTCCCTGCAACTCTTCAATATTTACATGGAACCCCTCACCACCCTTCTCAAAAAAGCTAACATCCCCTTCCATCTATATGCAGACGACACACAGATATATCTGGAAACCTCCTCCATGTCAGACATCCAGAGACTCAATGACACGCTCAGAGATGTCCAAAGCTGGCTTTCAAGTAACCACCTAAAACTCAATCAAGACAAAACAGAAATACTCCTCATCTCTAACAAGGAAGAAAATCCCCAAATTGTGGAATGGATAAAAGCGATCGATGCACTCAACAGTAACCTCTCCCTAGCAGACTCTGTAAAATCACTTGGCATCACTCTAGACCCGAAGCTGGACATGACCAAACACATTAAAAACTCTGCCAAGAGCGCCTTCCTAAACCTGAAGCTACTGAACAAAATTAAACCTTACATCCCTCCCAAGGACTTCAAACAAGCTACTCAAGCATTGGTGCTATTGAGATTAGACTATGGGATTGCAGCCCTCTCTGGTTCATCAAAGACACACCTCGCTCCCCTCAAAACTACTCTGAATGCTGCTGCCAGAATGGTCACAGGAGTGAAGAAATTCGACCACATATCACCCGCACTTAGAGATCTAAAATGGCTCCGAGTGGATATGCGCGCCAGCTTCAGAACAGCCTGCCTCACTCATAAAGCTCTCCACACAGGCAAACCGGAATACCTAGCCTCTAAACTCAAAAAAGCCGGCCAGACGAGGGCCCTCAGGAGCTCGAACACCCTACTTCTCATCCCACTGAAAGCGTGCAAACAAAGAACCGCGGCACGATCCTTCGCGGGCAATGCTCCCAAAATCTGGAACTCGATTCCACCCCATATTAGAACCATCCCCTCGTTTGCAAAGTTCAAAGGTCAGCTCAAAACCCTTTTCCTAGATCGCGCCTGGGGAAGGGACAAGAGCCACTTATTGTAGGAGGACACCAACAACGGATGAGACGATCGCCCTAGGACCCTGGCACCCAGTGAAGACGTCTCACCATCTCTAATGAGCCTGGACTCTCATCTTTCGGGAATTCTCCCGCCCTGTTCTATACTTGTACTGTTCTACGTATTCCTCTGCTTCTCGACTGATGTAAAGCGCTCTGATACCCTCGGGTCTGGCTAGCGCTATATAAAACCTCGAAAAATAAAAATGTCCACTGGCAGAAAACAAAACAGGAAGTGCTTTCTGCTGGTTATGTAATTATAGGCCCTGGCAGGAGGGTGGGTGGAGCCTAAAAGCGTTTCCTGTTTTGTTTCCTGTCAGTGGAATATACCTCATTAGTTATGACTGGGTCGAGGACGAGGGATGTAGAGGTAATGTTCTCATCAGTCTGTCGCACTCACCAACCAATCCAACTCTGCCTACCATCAAGAAGTAAACAAGGAAGTGCAGCACCTGCTCAGACCCTGAAACCTCTCTTACTACCCATTTGATAATGTGCTGAAACTTTAGAAAACTGCGCTGATTGAACACCTCATCGGCATTTTGGCCATGTAGTATTTACCATCAAAATGAATTCCTAGTGGCAAAAAATTGTGCGGGTGGATATGCAGTAGAAAGAACGCTGACTTTGTTTGCTTTCCTGATTTCTGCATCATTCCTTCATTTCCAAACCAGTTTGATCATATCATTAATGTTAGTGTAACTAACTGAACAGTCATCCTGGTCTATGAAGTCGTTCACCGAAGTCCCTTCAGGCCATGACAGGTGTTGAAGGAGCAGGAATTCACCTCCAGCTTTTTTGGGTACCACCCCCCTGGGGAGAAATCATCAACTCTGGAAACTGGGGTCATCCAGGATCATCCAATGGGCCCATCATGCTGCAGCTCTCTACTTCTTTTTTTAGTTTGACCATCACTCTTTCATGTCATTCATTGCATGACTTCAAGTTATCAGCCCGCATGTCCTTTCTGGGCCGTCGGTATAGAATTGTAAATTCCTGTGTAAATAACTCTCATATTGATCTCGCCATGGTTACTTTTTTATTTTTTTATTTCAAAGTATTTTATTGAATTTTCAGAAAGTAAAAGCAAACATAAGTACAGTGGTAAAATAAATAAACAGAGAGGGTGCAGTGCACTGCACCGGCATATAAGGAATACAGCAAAGAGGGGAAGGGAAAGACTGTGCATTCATTACATCAATAGTATCAGGGATCCAGGCTCTTCGATTAGCTATCAAATACATACATAGATTTGGGCAAAGAGTGGATTAGCTAAGCTTAAGATTTAGTTCCATACATATGACTCAAAACAGAATGATGTTAGAATATACATGCCTCTCGTTGTATAACTAAGCTCAACATATACGTGTAGAGAGAGACCAATAAGCATCTGAGGTATCCTGCACAGTGACGGAGAAAATTGTCACTAATCGGTAAGGGAGGAAGACTGAGAGAAGTGTAGGAGTATATGTCAGGTTTGGACCATTCACAGAGCTCTTTAACGTGAAAGGGAACGAATTGGAGTGGGATGGTGTGTAATCAGGCTAAATGCCTGGGCATCTACTCTAGTCTACTGTATTCATGGGGGTTCGAAATTGAAGAAATTGGCATCCAGTGAGTCCCATATCGGTCTGTGTGGGGAACGCCATGATGAGAGCTGTAATGTGATGTAATCAGACCCTCCCAGGTAAGTGAGCCATTCTTGCCACATTCAAAAAGATACTAAGTTAAACATTTTCCAGTTGTTCAGTATCAGTTTGCAGGCAAGAGTAAGTATAAGATCCAGTAGGTGACGATCGTTATCGTTTTTTAATTGGCGGTCTGAGGGGCCTAGAATTATACATGAGAATTATCTAGTGGGGTTAATTTTAAAGATGCATTTAATACAGTCGAAAATCTTGTCCCAGTAATTTTGGAGGATGGGGCAGTAGAATAGCATGTGAGCTAGATTGCCTTCATGGCGTCCACAGTTCCAGCAGTTGGGGTTTTGGGTAAAACCGGTCCTGTAAAGTCTAGATGGGGTCCAATATGTTCTATTAATAATCATGTATTGTGTTTGGGATAGGACTGGTGAGATTTTGTTTGAGGAAGGGGTTTTGTTAATGTTTCCCCAATTGATAGAGATGTTACTTGTGTTTAGTTCCAATTCCCATTTTAGTTTGTTTCGAGAGAGATTCTTGCGTGGGTTAGGTAGCGAAGCTTTTATATTCAGGATACCATGTGGCCTGCATTGAATAGACGACCTAGCAAGGGGGGTAGCGATGGGTCAGGAGTAGAGAATGAGCTTTTGGCAATCTGAACTTTCAGTTTTAAGAATTTGTAAAAGTCAAGGTTATTTAGGTTGCGTAGTGTCTGCAATGTGAAGAAAGGCAGTGGGGAGGTTCCTTCGTAGATGTCTTTGATTAGGTTGATGCCCTTATCCGCCCATTCCGCTTAGTAAATTGGAAGGCCATCGATTTTGAGTTTGGGGTTATTCCACAATGAAGCTAGGTTGGAATTCTGTATTTTAACCTGTGATTGGGTGTCTAAGCACAGGAGGGCATTCTTTGTGTTTTGTATAATATATTTGGAATGAGGAAGATGGAGGGAATGCATTGTTGGATGAGCCACAACAGGTATATCATTTATATGAGAGATTTTTCAGTATTCAGACAGAATATCGAGTTGGAAATGTCGACTTACACAAATATCGAGTTGGAAATATCGTGACACAGAAATATCGACAGCAAGAATATCGTGGTCAAGAATATCGAATTTAAGGTAAGAAATATTGTTTTAAAAAATATAGAAGTCATTAAAATAGTTTGCAAAAATATAGTTGTTGAAAATATTGATTTTTTAATTAGTGTTATGTATTTTAGTTTATATTTTAAATGTATGTGATGTATGTTTTTTTGTATAAGTATTGTTTATGTTTTTTAATGTATGTGTTAAATTTTTAGTAGTTATTAATTTTATTTTAATTGCATTTTGCGTTTTTTAGTTCTGTAGCGGGTTGTGGGTTTATAGGGGAATAGGGTGGGAAGTAATTTGATTACAATAAATTAATGATTATTTTTTATTTATTAATATTTATTTAATTGTGATTTTATAGTGTTAATTGTGGGAAGTAATTTATTTGTAATTAATTGGTTGTTAATTAATATTAATTAATTAAGTGGTAATTAATTATGGTACTTGTGTAATTGTTTTTAGGTGTCGGTTGTGGGGTTTATCGGGGTAAAGAGTGGGACGTAATTTATTTTTGATTAATTAATAATTAGTTGTTAATTTACGTTAATTAATTGATTGAAAATTAATTATGGAAATTGTGTAAATAATTTTAGGTGCGGGTTGTGGGGTTTATAGGGGTAAAGGGTGGGAAGTAATTTATGTTTAATAAATTAATAATTAGTTGTTAATTTATAATAATTAATTGATTGTAAATTAATTATGGACATTTTGTAATTAATTCTAGGTGTGGGTTGTGGGGTTTACAGGGGTAAAGGGTGGGAAGTAATTTATGTTTAATTAATTATTAATTAGTTGATCATTAATATTAATTAATTGATATTTAATTAGGGTAATTGTTTATTTTTTTGTTTGTGGGTTTTACTTTATTAGGGGTAAAGGGTGGGGAGTAAATTAATTTTACTTACTTTATAATTAGTTGTTAAATAATATTAGTTTTTTAATTGAAAATAAGTTTTAATTGTGTAATATTTGTTTTTACAGGTTAGGTTTAGCTGTGGGTTGTGGGGATTATAGGGGTAAAGTGTGGGAAGTTAATTAATTTTTATGAGTTTTAATTTGTTTTTTAATTAATATTTCTTTAATTGGTAATTCATTATGTTAATTATGGAAGTACATTTATTTTGTAATTTAGATGTGGGTTGTGAATTGTGTGGTGTTGTAGAGTAGGAAATAAAAAAAAGCAAATGTATGTAATAATTAATGTTTTTGTTTTTAAATAATTTCTAATTAAAAATATGTATTTGTTTGAAAATTATTTTTTATTTTATTTAATATAATATTTGTAGGTATTTGTCATATGTAATTAACATTATGATCTGTTTTTTTTTTATTTTTAATATTAAGTATATTTCTATTTTAATTTTTAACATATTTATATATATTTTTAATTTATTTTGTTTTTTAAATATTTTTTTGCTGTTAATATTTTGTTTGTTTTTAATTTTGAACTGACTGGAGTGAGAATATTATATGTTACCCCTCCGCAATCCAACACTTTCCCTACTGTTGCACTGATTGGAGTGGGAGTAGTAAATTTTATCCCACCACTATTCCACACTTTCCCTTCTGTTGCAGTCACTGGAGTGGGAATATTAATTTTTACTCCTCCGCTATCCAACACTTTCCCTACTGTTGCACTCACTGGAGTAGGAATAGTAATTTTTACCCCTCCGCTATCCAACACTTTCCCTACTGTTACAATTATTGGAGTGGGAATAGTAATTTTTACCCCTAGCAAACCAACACTTTCCCTACTGTTGCACTGACTGGAGTGGGAATAGTAATTTTTACCCCTCCGCTATCCAACACTTTCCCTATTGTTGCACTCATTGGAGTGGGAATAGTAATTTTTACCCCTCCACTATCCAACACTTTCCCTATTATTCCACTCACTGGAGTGGGAATAGTAATTTTTACCCCTCCGCTATCCAACACTTTCCCTACTGTTGCACTGACTGGAGTGGGAAATTGAATTTGAAAGATTTTTAAATAGTTTGATGTTTTAATTTATAAACGAATGTTTTTTATTAGATTTTGTTATTGAGATATATATATATATTTGTAAAGTTTTATATAATTTTAAAATTATAAAATACATTAAAATTAATAGTTTATTAATTGTTTTAAAGTAAGTATATATATATATACATATTTATTATTATGTATGTGTGTTTAACTTTTTATAATTAAGTTTATTTGTTACATTTGTTAAAATGTATATTAAATCTGCTTTATTTTTTTTAAATTAATTTTATTATTTAATATATTTAGTATTTTATTATATATATATAAAAATCGATATTTTGTACAACTATATTTTTGACATCAATATTTTTTTCCAATATCTTTGTACTTACCTGTTTAAGTATAGGGAGTCTATATATTTTTGCATTCTATATTTTTACCTCAATATTTTTTACATCTATATTTTTTACATTGATATTCTGTCAGTGAACCAGATTTTTCTATTTCCACCCATGGCGGTTCATATGCTGGATTGTTGATAAACCAGTCAGCGCCTTGCTTGCAAAGGTAGGCTGTTTGATAGTTTCTGAAGATGGGTAGGCCAAGACCTTCTTTGTCCTTGGCTAAACTATGTTTTTTGAGTGAGATGCTCGGTTTTTTCCCTTGCTAGAGAAAGTTATTAAAAGCCTTATCTATCTTTTTAGAAAGTCCACGGAGAATGTCATAGGCAGCATACTGATGAGGTAGTTAACTAATTGTGTTATCATCATTTTCAAGGTCTCCGCCCTACCCCACCAGGAGAGGAATTTAGGGGACCAGCCCTCAAGTAGCGTGTTGATTTTATTAAATATTTTTTTTCATTAGTTTGTAGACTAGTGATTAGATCATTGGTGAATTCTATTCCTAGATATTTAATACATCCCTGTTGCCATGCCAATCCAGAGTTCCCTAGAATGTCTTTGTTACCTTGGTGATTAAGAAGTTTAACCTC
The DNA here is from genome assembly GCA_963921515.1 of Calotriton arnoldi. Lineage (NCBI taxonomy): Eukaryota > Metazoa > Chordata > Amphibia > Caudata > Salamandridae > Calotriton > Calotriton arnoldi. The sequence goes on along the minus strand of CAWUFW010012387.1, from coordinate 313,486 downwards.
AGATTTGTCTTTATTGAGAGAGTAACCTGAGATGTGAGAGAATTGTTGAATTCATGACATTAGAGCCGGTATGGCGGAGGGGGCATCTTCGGTAATGATTAAAATGTCGTCTGCGTATGCAGCGAGTTTGATTATGGTGCTGCCAAATGTGATACCCGGAATGTCCTGGTCCTCTCTTAAGTGTTGGAGGAAAGGTGCCAGAGCTAGGAGGAATAGTGGTGGTGAGAGAGGGAAGCCTTTCCTGGTACCTTGTTTTAGATCGAATGAGTGGGAAATGATGCCTCCAGCTCTAACCCTAGCACTTGGTTTGTGGTATAGGGCCATGATCATCTGAATAAGGTTATCACCTAAATTGAATCTCTCCAGGACCAAGCGTAAGTATATCCAATCAACCTCATGAAACGCTTTTTCTACGTCTAATGTGAAGGCTACTGTATGGGATTTAATTGGTTTTCCTTTTTCAATAGCATGACATAGTAGTCTAGTATTATCACTAGATAGTCTGCATTTTAGAAAGCCTACCTGGGAGGGGTGGATGAGTTTGGAGATGTATTGTTGTATGCATGTGGATAGAATTGCGGCATAGATCTTACAGTCCAGGTTTATCAGTGAGATTGTTCTGTAGTTCTTTGGAAAAAGGGGGTCTTTCCCATCTTTAGGAAGTACCGTTATAATAGCTTTGGCCGGGGTGCCCGTAATTTGGCTGGATCTAGCAAAGTGTGTGTATAGTTTCAATAGTGGGACGATTAAGTATGAGAAGAATGTCTTGAAGAATTTAGCATTGTAGCCATCGGGGCCAGGTGCTTTGCCAATTTTAAGCTTTTTGTTAGATTCTACAATTTCTTCTTCAGTGATAGGACCATTAATGGAGAGTTTTTCTTCTTCTGTTAGTGAGGGCAGCTTAGCCCCTTCCAGATATCTTTTGCAATGTGAGTGATCTACAGCAGTATTGTTGTCGTATTGTTCTCGTATAGCTCTTGGTAAAACTCTTTGAAAATGTCAGCTATTTTGTCGGGGTTAGTGGTAATATTCCCTTCCTTATCTTTCATTACATTAATGGCATATTTTTGGAGTTTGAATTATAGGTATGAGGCTAGGGTTTCGCCAGCCTTGTTTGATTCACAGAGTCTGATGCTCTTCTGTTTGTTGACCCAGATGCCTGTTCGATTACTAACAATTTTGTTGTACTCGTATTTTTTATTTATAATTGTGTTTAAAGTATTATTATCTTTGTTAGAGATATGTTGTTTTTCTAAATATAACATTTCTTTTTCTAGTTCTTTGAGTTTAGAATTGGCTTCTTTGTTCATTCTGGACCTTATTTTAAGAATCACCCCCTTATTGTTGCCTTAAAGGCTTCCCATCTTATAAGGTCAGCTGATTCCTCTTCTTTGTTTTCATTAAGGAAGTTTTTGATTGAGACCTCAATGACCTTTTTGTTTTTTTGGCTAGTCAGGATCTCGTCGTTGAACCACCAAAGGGGTTGGTTTCTGGTGGGAGAGGGGTCAGGGATGGATAGAGTGATGCAAAAATGATCCTATATCACCCTTGGTTTGATTGTGGTTTGATCAATTTTACTCAAGACGTTACCCGATAATAGGATGTAGTCAATACGTGATTATGAGTTGTGTGGGAAAGAGTAGAATGTGTAGTCCCTTTCAATAGGGTTCTGGATTCTCCAAGCATCAATCAGATTAAATTTTGCGCATAGTTTCTTGAGTGCCTTGTGGGACTTATTTGGATGAAATGGGAATTGAGAATTCCTGTCTAATTGGGGGTCTAGTGGAAGGCTAAGATTGCTAGCTAATATGATTGTGGCTGAGTCTGGTAATTTTTCAAGTTGTGTGTAAAGTTCGTCCCAAAATGAGGGCTCATCTTTAGTAGGGGCATATATGTTAACCACAAAGAACTCGTTGTTGTTTTTGGATAGTTTTGCAATAATTCACCTCTTTTGTGTATCAGAAAGACTTGATAATAGGTCGATCCTAGATTTTTTAGAGATTAAGGTTAGAACCCCGTTCTTCTTACCCAAAGCTGCTGAACAAGCTGAATCTGAGAACTGAGGACTCCTAATGTTTGAAGAATGTGTAGCATCGAGTTTGGTTTCTTGTAGAAGAATAATATTTATATAAATAGTCGAAGATTTTCCTTTTCTTAATGGGGTGATTGATCCCTTTCACGTTCAGGGAAACTATTTTAATAGTTTGGGGTAGGCCATTCATCAGTACAGATAAGGTATAGGTTTATACCTGACTTCTCATGTTTGAGGAACACCGTCTGTAGATATGACGGATCAGCGTAAATATTATGGTGTGGGATTGTGTAGTAGGTACTTTAGTGTGTCTCCCTCCACTTCCCTGATTGCTGATAAATAATACATAAAGAAAATCATTCAAAAGGTAGATGAACAAAAAAATAATATGAGAACAGAACAAACCCCTACCTCTATTGCCCCCCCCACCCTCCCTCCCCCCAAGGTAGCCAACAGGCACGGTGATAGGAGGAAGAACTGCTCCTCCAAAGGAACAAACTTTAACCCTTCAAGTGTAGTGGAGCATGCTGCTAACAGATATGAGATGAGCTTGCTTGTAGGGCTATGTTGGGGTTATATATTCTCCTCCCGTCGGTGCCCTATAAGGATTAGTGCTAGGTCCAAGGGGAGCGTCACTCCTTTGATCTCCCTTATCTGGGTAGTGATAGCGGCCCAATAGGGTTTTAGGACTGGCCAGGACCACAAAATGTGAGCCATAGCATTCTGATGGAGACAATGCCTCCTACACAGGTCTGAACTCCTGAACATGTTGTCAAGTCCCACAGATGTCAAGTACCAGTGTGTGAGAATTTTGAAACCAATTTTGCTGCATTGGATGCAGATTAAAATTTTAGCAGTCCTGTGCCAAGTCATGAATTAGTTGCCTTTAGATAAGTCCAAACTCAGTTCTCTTTCCCATTTTGCCCATGACATCACCAATTTCTTTGGAGAAGCCTGTATGTAATCTGGAAAAGCTTTTATGTATGGTAGCATGAGCTAATATTTGTTCAGTTGATGTGAGTTCCCTTCACCCCCTGTGCTAGTTTGTCTCTGGAGCCTGCCCAGTGGTGGGCCTGTTCTAATTTAAAGCTATCCCTACTGGCAAGCAGCACCGATTCAGATGAGGCTGCCCTATCTGTAAGCATTTCATTTTAATAGAAACTAATGGTGGAGTGTGCCCAAACCACTAGAATTCAGGAACATTGATCCCAGGGCAAAGTCAGGATTAAAGGATATTGCAACAGTAAAGAGGTGAAGGTTGTTACTTTTTACTCCTAATCCTGCTACCCCAGTGACATAAAGGATTTTGGTGGTGGACAGTGGCATCTATGCGGGGCTGGGAGCCACAGAAGCACTGGTTTAGTCTTAGTGGCTTGCAGATATTTTATTATGTTTGGGAGGCCCATACTGCCTTCTGATGTCTTGTAAAGAGGGACTTTTGATGCTCTTGTGGATTTATTTGCCCAAATGAAATAGAGTATGTGCGTCTGTATATCTTTGAGGGTGCCCTTCTCCAGTGTGACTGGTAGCATTTGTGCTGCGTATATGAAGCATGGGAGAAAGTTGATTTTAACTGAATTGATCCTGTTGATCCATGACAGAAGGCGATGTCCCTGTCTGCAGAGATCATTGAAAAGGATGCCTAATAATGAAGGGATGGTGGATCTCTTAATTGCTGATAAATAATTTGGAATCACAATTCCTAGGTATGTGACTGATTCTTGTGCGAATGTAAAGCCACAATGTGCGATATGTGAACATGACTGACACTGGGAATCGGCCATGCTCATACCTTCAGATTTTTGGTAATTTATTTTTTTGAACCCGGAGACCTTTCAAAAGTGTTCTAATTCCTCCATTAGAACAGGGCAAGTGGTGGCGAGCTATTTTAAAAACTATGTCATCTGTGTAAAGTACTATTTTATAGGTCCCTGATTTTGTTATTATTACTTTTAGCAAGGGGTTATTATTTATTTTGGTAATTAGTGGTATCATTGCCAAAGCAATATCAAGGGGGATAGGGGACACCCCTGCCTGGCACCTATTGCAAGTGCACTTATAGGGACAATTCACCATGAACTTTTATGGAGGCTTTCTGTTTCTTATAGATGGACAATATCAGGAAGGATAGAGTGGATCTTAGGTTTTTTTTTACAAAACTTTAAGTAAGAATAACCAGTCTACGCCATCAAAGGCCTTCTCCACATCAAGCAAGAGAAGGAACAGCAGAACATTTTCCCTGGTGGGGACACTGTTTAGGTTGATTGCTAATCCGGTGTCTGCAGTTTGGTGCTTGGGGAGGAAGCCTAATTGTAGAGACGATATTATGCTGGGCCAGACTGGGTTAAGTCTTGAAACCAATATTCTAGTGGATTTATTGGTATCTTGGTCTAGAAGTGCTATTGACCAATAGGATTCAGAGGATTGAAGGTCTTTATTTTGTTTTGGTAGGATGGTAATTATTGATTCTGACATTGTGTCTGTTATTGGCCCTGTTGCTCCAATATCATCAAAGAGTTTAGCTATGGGTTCTGCTACCAGGGCATAGTTCCTTTTTTTCAATTACATTTTTATTGGCTGTTTGAATATACAGAAGAACAACCCCCCACCCCAGCACAGAAGGAAACAAGAATTCAATTCTCCTATTTGGTTTCAACAATCTTATACAATGAGAACTTTTAACTTTTCTCTTATACATTCCTATCCAAAAAAAACAAACAAACCAAAATATTCTTCTGAAACAACTAAAGTCTACCCAGGGAAAACACAATCATCAGTCCCAACTATGAAGAATTATCAGACCCATTTTGAGGTTGTGCCCAGTGCCTTAATGCCCCTGTCTCCATATTGTAAGAGGGGCCCACATCTTTAAGTCTCTTGTTCTAGCCTTTTGGGCCTTCTGCTTACATAAGGCCGTTTCCACATTATGTATAGACAGTAGCCATGCCAACCATTGACCAAAAACTGGGGGTTTAGGTTCTAACCAGGCAGAGGCAATACATAAACGGAACACAGCAGCTGCAATAAACAGTAAGGCCCAAGCTCTTTTAGAGACTATTTCTTCCTGCACCCCCAACATAATCAACTGAGGTGATAGAGCATATTTCAAATTGAGTTTCCTGCTAAGCAAATCCGATATCTCATCAATAATTGTACCAGAGCGGGGCAGCCCGCAAACATATGGATTGAATCTGCTTTAAATTGTTGACATCTTGGACAGAGAGATCCTTTGACCCCTCCACACTGTGCGATTTCACTAGGGGTATAATATAAGTCAAAACAAGTTTTATAATGTAGGGCCCGTAAATTTGCAGCCCGAAGAACAGAATGAGAAAGACAAAGAGATTCCGGGAGGGTTGGAGTCACCAAACCAAGTTTTGCCTGCCACTTCTGAGAGTGTTTATCCAAATCGTCCTTCATACGAGAATTCAGGAATACATACATTTCCCCTATAGACAACATGACAGCCTAAAGCAAATACATGCATTGGTTGTGCAGTGTATTGAAGTTGTCCATGATCAAAACTGCTTGTTGAGTTAGCAATAGTACTGACGTGCTGCAATTGACTTTTGTTGGACTACCAATCTCATTATTCTCAGTGCAGATGCACCTTCAACTCCACCTTCAATTCCATACTCATCTGCACATCCAACAAGTTCAGTTTTCAGTTGCAGCTTGGCAGCTTAATTTTTTGGTTGAGCCTAGATAGCACTAGCGCTGTCACTTAGCGACCAGTTGTATATGGTTTGTGGAGTTCAATTCCACCCATTGCTTGCCATTGCTTTTCATTTGTCTATGTCTGTGTCCTTTAGAAATGCTTGCTTGCTAGTGGTTAGACGTGCCTCTTTGACCCTCCTTTTTCTCTTCCGTTCCTCCCATGGAGCAGGGACTAAGTACTGTGTCATTACGCTGTGGTTGTTTATGTGTTCTTTGGGGGACTATTTCTTTCTTGGTTTCCTGCTCTGTTACTGTTTGTCTGTGTTCAGCTTCGGCGCCATAGCTGCTTATATTTTAATATAGCATTCCTCCCTCCCACATCCTCTAAAATGCCACAGTTGTGTTAGTGCTGCCTCCTGCTCCGTTGCTTGTATTTTTGTAGCCTTTTTTCTGCAATCTTGGATGTCGACCGTCACTTGGGCTTCTTTTGGTAAAATATTAGTTTGGTTTTGGGCATTCTTTTAAGGGGGATTGGGTTTGTTTTATCCTTTTTTCACTTATGAATGTCAACCTTGTTGGGCTTCTTCTGGTAAGATATTAGTTTTGGGCTTCCTTTTAAGGGGGATTGGGCTTGTTTTGAACTTTCACGCTTAGGAGGTAAACGATGTTCAGTTCACCACACCTCCTCTGTGTGGCTGCTGGCCACATTCCACGTTTTAAGACACCCACTAATAACTGGCCAATTGTGATTTTATATTCTTTTACCTCCAGACATGACTCAGGGCACCAATTCCCCCCCCCATTTCCAGGCATTATTGCTATGTTCATAATCACTTTCTTCCAATTTTTTATGTTCGTGACATAGGTGTGGGTATATTTGTAGGTAACATAACGTTTTATTTTTTATTTATTTATTTATTTTTAAAGTCCTCATATTTGACAAAGGCCGAGAGCGAGATCTATCTGAAGGTCTGAAGGATTCTGGGCGCCACGCACCTTCCTGAGATCTGTGCCAGCGAGATCAAGCCTTTTCCAACTCGCAGTTGATGAGAGGTCTAATGGTGACCACCACTGATCTCATCAACTCATTGAGCTTGTCTTAATCCTTGGACTAGGCCGACAGAACAAACCACCAAAGTGTAGCTTTAGACCCTGCTGGAGAAGTGTATTATGCATGCAAATATCAAGAGCCAAGTGAGATAAACGGGGCCCACATTTTTTCTTTCTTAACCGATCCGTCTGGCAGTCTAGCCTAGCTATATGCCTTGAGAAATTTTAACAACTCGCACATGTAGGGGAGAGCTCAGAGACCCATTTTACACAAATTTCCCTGCGCGCAGTAGTCATTAAAGTAAACAGCAGAGATATGGTATTCTTCCCCCAAGCTGTTTTGTCTACCTCCCTTACTCCAAATATAACCAAAGCAAGGCTTACCTTAAAGTCGCAACCCAGGATTTCTTTTAATACATTACCCACATCTCGCCAGAAGAGCTGGATAGCTGGACACTGCCAAAAAAGATGTATATCATCTGCATTTTCCAATTGGCATTTCGGGCAGCATCTTCTTTTACTACCTCCCATCTTAGCGAGTTTCTTGAGAGACCAGTAGGCCATGTATATGGTAAACAAATGATTCCTCCTGAGTGGAGCCGCTCAACATCACGTTTTATGTTCCCATTCGTCATCTTTGTTCTGTGTAAAGTATTCTCATGTGCTGCAAATATTTGGACAAGCCCCTAATGTGCCAATCAGGAGCGTCATGACTCCCTTAGTGCTTCTTCTTCTTGGGTGCATTTAAAATGGCAGCACCTCGCAACCACCTCGGGCTGCGGGGGGGGGGGCTTTTAAGACTGTCTTTCTTTAATATGCTGCTACAAAGCCAGCACTAATTCAATGATGTCCCAACCGTAAACGGACTCCTTGTGTCTTGTTTATATCCGGGGTAAAAAGAGGATGTTGCATTACTTTTACTGGCCAAGAAAGACATCACAACTGTCTGTAATTGCCAAATCTTGTTGAGGTGAACTCAGCAGATGCTCATATAGATAAATAAGGTGCTGCATCATTGGCTACTCCTTCACCTTTGTGTACACAGCCACTTGCAGCTCAGTCTGCTTCCTAACTTTCCATGTCTTCTCGGGACCCGACCACTTTCCATTGCGAAACAAATAATTTTCTTTCACTGCCTCAAGTACTGGGACTAATAAATAGCAGCCTGAAAATGATGTAGGTAGAAAAGCCAGATGGTTGGCTAAGTGTGATGTCATTGAAATGGTCCACTTGAAAGCTATGCGCCTTTTTTGCCCTTCATCCACTTAAGAACCTTCTTTACATGACACTGAGCCCTAAACACACACACACGCAGAGCTTCCATGACTCGGGAGATCACACCTCCAAGCTTTGCCCAGACTTAGTTTAGTTTATTGATTCAAATGCTCTGTCTTTTAAAACCATTACACCAAACAACTTATTTTACGTGCTTAAAATGTCCTAATAAAAAAACGTTAATATAAGATTAAAAACCGTTGATCCTTATTCTATGCATAAGGAACTCAGGTCCAATTTATATTGTCCATAAAGCGCTACAACCTTAGATCTCATCTTCATCACAAAAACAATGTATAAGACTTCTGGTACGATGTATTCTAAACATTGCTAGACGACGTGCTACTCCCTATCATAAAAATTATTTAATATTTCCAATAATTTTAAATGTCTGTTTGAAATTCTTCTGGAATTCAACCCAATTCCTTTAAATATGCATGCCCAGACATTCCCTATTATCTACAGCCTCACCTGGCATCCCAACATAGTTTTTCAGTTTTAAATACATGTGTTGGGTTTAGCGAAACGGTCGGATGATCAGGTGAGAATGCGCGTTTCATTTTAAAACGAAGTGCAAGCCTACATTTCCATCAGCCCGAACTATTTACGTCCCAAGAGGAGAATTTATGGACAAAAAGGCCCAGAAAATAAGATACAATAAGCTACTCGCGCAGCAACTTCAGATCTTTGTGATGTTTTCCGTGGAATATACAACAGACTCAGAAGTTAGGCAAAGGTAACTCAAAAAACGCAGATCGTTAATTTTACAATAAAGAACATGAGCACTAGTTACTTGAGCCGACAACAAGATAAAAGACATTGGGGGATATTCTCAAGAACGTGCGATAATCATCGCCAAAATAGGCTAACACAATTTACCATATCGCCGTCTATCGCGGGAAAATAACTCCGTGTCAACGTCGTATTCCCAACACGGCGGTAACATGCGATAGTTTCCAGAGAATGCCTCAAATGTCCGCGATACAACCACCGCAACGGCGATAAAAAAGGAAACCCGAACGTGAAAAAAGTTGCGATGGGCCCAACTGCGATAAAAATCCAGCGAAAAGCAGCGCCAGGCCCGCAAGTCCCACAAGTAAGGCGGGAACAATCACTATAAAAGCGGCAAAAAAAAAACACCTACAAAACGCAAACAACTGTGAAGCACCATGGAGGGAGCCGGAGAAAGTACAGAGGACAACCAGAACCCCACAAGCCCCACGGAGGACCAGCCTGGGACCTCTGGGACAGGGAAGGGCAAGGAGAAGAATAAGAGGAACACGCGTTTCAGTACGCAGGAAAACCAGATCCTCATTACGGAGGTGACAGAACACCACCACCAACTGTCCATCACCTCCACTGTGACACTGGCAACTAAAAATACAATATGGCAGTCCATCTTGGCCAAGGTGAATGCAGTCGGAGTGAAGAGAAGGGAAGTGGATGACTGCAAGAAGCGCTGGACTGATGTGAAGCGCAAAACCAAGCTTAAAATCGCTGCCAACCTGAGAGCAGCAATGCAGACTGGAGGTGGGAGCCCAGCGACACACCAAGAGCTGGATGAGATGGAGGAAATGGTGAGCCGAGTCATCATTGGGGAGACGGTGGCAGGAGTTGGTGGACCTGACACTGCACAACATGACCCGAGCCAACAGCAACAGGGTGAGTAACCACCAGGTACTGGGGGACGGGGGGAGATGGGCACAATGGCACACATGCAAAATTAAGTAGAGCACATCTGCAGACAAACCAGGCCCAAGAGTCACAACTCCGACCAAGAGCCCAATTTACCCAAGTCTGCAATATCTCAGCACTGTAAAAGCACAGAAGTGAAAGGCACACCGCCAAAAAGGGAGAAGGGCCAGCCAAATCAGAGCTGAAGGGGCAACACACCCACAATGCAGCACACACACATAAGAATCAGAGCACCTCAACATTGACAACAATGTGGTACAAACTGCAACACCCTCACAACAGAACAGAGGACACAACTGCTGCCGCTTGTGTGTAGAAAATGGCCATTCGCATTTGGCATAGCAGGAAACTGTGAGATGACAATGGACAATTACAACCTCACATCCCTGATGGTGTAGAAATGTCAACTGTCCCGCATCAAATAGGCATCTCCTCACAAACAGTCACAATGTACATTGACATGCAGTCCGTCAGTAAACCTGTACAATGCGTGAACATACATGTGAACACAGTGTCAATCTGCATCTCCCCTTCACATTGCAGAGGGAGAATCAACAGCTCCTGCAGAGCAGACACAACAACTCAGCACTGATGACCAAGAGGACCTCCCCAACATCGACACTGACGCCCTCCAGCAGCTCATGGACAGCTTCGGCACCCCACCTCCAGGAGCAGGGCAGCCCAGCTGCATCGAGGAGACCCCACCCCCTGCACAGACCACACTTCAGGAAGCACCCACCACCACGGCTGTCTCCCAGGACCCCCACGACCAACACATGGCATTCCAACGCCGTGTCTCAGGGTGCCAGGAGAAGATGGCTGATCAGCTGCGGGTGGGGTTCGACCTCATGTCAGCCAAACTAGATGCCATACGTGGGTGTCTAAGTCCCATCAGGGTCCATTTACATTCCCTAACGGACACCCACTGTCCGCTCCATGCTCTCCAACAATCCATGACTGACATCGCTGGAGTCATGACTCGGAGACAAGAACACTTGTCTAGTAAGAGTGCCTCCAGCGATGTCAGCCGGGAGTTGGGGCACATGCGGAGGATCATGGAGAACATGGAGCGGATGCATGCAGAATGATTGGCTGCCACGGCTGCACACCAGCGAGATGTAGCTGGGATCTTCCATGCCCTGCAGATCCTCATCATGGCATTGCCGCCACACGGCCTGGCTCGGATGAATGCTGCTGCTACTACTCCATCCACATCTCTGCCCCCAGAAGTGTCAGTGCCACCCAGTGCGGCAGACCAAACACCACCACCCACATGTGAGGCACCTGACACATCAGAGGACGAAGATGATGATGAATCTGGCTTGGTGGTGAGATTGAAGTGGTAGCATACATCACCGTCACATGGCCTGTTTCAGCTTGTTTCTGCCCTCTGCATCATGCCCTGGAATAACATCTTCCACTGTCCCCCTTTACACTCAGCGACACTCACCTTGGACCACGACATGGACTGCCATATTTAGAATGGTTACCAATGACACAGCAATCACACTGCGGACTGAAGTCTTCCTCTTCCGATGAACCTGTCAATCCCAAAGGACTCTGGCTGGCCCTCCATGGGGCGACAATGTAAAGTGGGGTTTGCATGGCCATGTACTGGTCCAGCTGAAACACCCCACTGAATGCGAATAAAACACTCAAATTCACACTGATGTGTCATGGCCCTGATCAATTATGCATGAAAGTATTGATGAATGTAAGGACAGTGATTCCACATAAATGGTACTCCCTGGGTAATGCAATCAATGCGCATGAAAGTCCGTGACACAGATAGGCAGTGAGACACATATCGTCATTCAAAACAACTCACATCACAGTTGAATACAAGTGAATGTGCGTAGACTTTATTAGCATATGCGTGTCAGTACGGGCAAGAGAAGTGCCACAACATGCGGAGCAATGCAGCAGCATGTCAGAATGAGGAACTTTGCCAAGCGCCGCTGTCCACTTCGAGGGAGTGCCTCACCTTTCACAGGTGTGTGTTACCCCGCGTGGTTGTCCGCCCACGTATTCGGGGTCCAGGCGAATGCAGCCATGTCCACTGTTGTCGTGGGATATGTGACCAGAACCCCAAAATGCAATAAGGCGTTGGGACATGTGCAATGGGTTCCAAACTGTTGTGGCTGCAGGTACGTAGGGCCCGATTCACAGAACTAATCTGAGACAAAATCCTAAACTTACTACTTTTGGTATTCACAGAATGCACTTACTACTTTTGGTATTCACAGAATGGATTTACGACTACTAACTTTACGTCCGCACTCGGGCCGGAATTTCCGCACTCGGAGCGGAGTTTCCGCACCCAGAGTGGAATCTCCACCTCCGGGCCGGAATCGCCACCTCCGGGCCGGAATCTCCACCTCCGGGCCGGAATCTCCACCTCCGACCCGGAATCTCCGAAATTGAACCTGAACCCATTATTTCATACAGGAAATGACATACAGGAAGTGGGGGACAGGAAATACATCACAGGAAGTTGTTGGCAGCCATTTTGTGTTCATAAGTAGTAAGTGAATTCTGTGAATACCAAAAGTAGTAAGTTTAGGATTTTGTCTCAGATTAGTTCTGTGAATCGGGCCCTCAGTTACACGTCCATGAAAGCGATTGCAGCTTCGTAGGCAATCATCTCCAACATGAGGTCGTTGTCGACTCCATCGAACAGGACGGCGAGGCTAACCATTAGCAGGTCCGGATAGATGTGCTACGTCCACCCCCTGTCACCAATTAGCACTACAGCCCAATAGGGGAGCGGCTCAATGTGGTCACTGCACACGAGGAGTTCTGCAATATCCCAGGTCCAGCTGCCAACATGTATGCCAAGTATCCAGGCATCCCATAGACGGGTATCACGGTGACACTCCTGGTCGTGGGCCAACAGGGGGCGCACACACATGTCGTAATCCAGTTCGCCTACCGTCCTGTTGGATAGGCAGACATCCATGGACCACTCGAATATGCACGAGTGGTCCATGCAACACAGGCTGAACGCAGGTGATGTTGGCAAGGCGGAAGCTTAGCCGGTAACTGACCCGCAGCACTACCAATGGCAGTGCCCCCAGTAAATGCAGCATACGTGCACGGTACAGTTCCACGTGACTGGGGTTGTGCATGTGTCCGGGATGTTCTGCCATTGCGTCAGTGGCTCTGGTTGAAGCAGCACTGTTCTGACCTGCGCCAGTTCTGTGGATGAAATGCTACAGCTCGGATCAATGAGTTGTTTAAGTGTGCAACGGTTGTACGCCTGGAATGGTGTGGGAGTAAGTGTGAAGGCCATTCCATGCAAGATAACTCCGAGCAAGGACTTCTGTGTGTGAGGTGTGTATACGTTGGTCTGTTGTCGGGCTGTGCGTAGTGTGGGAGTCGTCCTCAACTGCTAGCGTATCTGTCAGAGGGTGCCGGGCACATGCAATTCCGAGGTCGGATGTGCAGATGTGCCTCCGCCTGATAGTTCAGACAAAGGAGCTTTCATCCCTGATGTCAGTTTGTCATCTGCTTGCATTCAGGAATTGTGATGTGGCTTGTTTGGTGTGGGGTGGGATGTGTGCGACTTTGGGATTCATGTTTGACATGACTTGCATGTGGCAAATGAGCGGCATCACTGTGTGTTACATTGCCTCACAGCTGCTCCTCCCTCCCCCCGGGCCTATTCACTTGTGTACGCTGCGCGGTTGCATCACTTGCACTCCAACGGCACACCATTATCATGCCTGTCTGCGCATGTCCACAAGCCTGACAACCACACTGTGATGTTGGCCGTTGAAGGTGGGCGGCCACGTGAGTGTAGGCCTATGGTAAGGATAGTGCGGACCCAGATGTAGAGTTCATGCCTGGCTGAACTCGCGCTGCAATTAAGGCTAGGCATTTGGCTCATGCTGCGGCAATACAGATACACACAACACTTGGCATGTATGAGCCAAGACCCCGAGCGGTCTTGCGCCCCTTCATTTCACCGTTCGTGCGAGCCCGCCCTCCGGGTGCATGCTACATTGCAACATTGTCAATTGCGGGCCGGGTGGCGCCAACACTACAACAGAGACAAACGCATTGGTAACTTCCTTGTCCAGGCCAGAACTGGACCACGCCCTGAGCCCCGGGCTAATTCTACACACCCTTGCGCTGGACTGACGTACGCCGGCCCAGCCCACTCCGCTTATGCTTACAGGGGGGGGGACAGAGCTACATGTCCAAGGTCTTACCCACTGCCTGAGGTGACATGCTTACGTCCGCTGTCCACAGCACGATGTGATGTGTTAGGGCCAGGGGCCATCACGCATTCATTATGACCACACGGACACACTTAGATGTATGGTGAAACTGGCTACGGGAACTTGCGCCCGGCCCCTTTTTATTACCAGGGTCACATGTCCAGTGACGCCTGTGCTGGATGGGTGTGGGGGGAGTGTAAGCCAGCCCTCAGGGTGTGGTTGGTGCTGGCAACAACTAGAACAGTGATCATCGGATCACACACACAGATTCAATCATAAATGGTCCACGACTTGAGCTGCACTGAGTTCGTGGCACTGGAAGCGCTCGGCGGGTGCGCGGCCTGCGATGATGCGTCGTCCGGGTGGGCCACACTGGAAGCAATGTCTGTTGCCTACTGGTCTGCACCATAAATAAATCAAGACTCAATTCGAATTGTGAGCCCTGCTGACCGCAGTGTAGGCCGGAGGCAGTGGTCAGAAAGGGCCCACAGCCACGTGGTGATGACTTGTGGTGCACTGAGTTCGTGGCACCAGATCTGGAATCACACACACAAGATTCAAACATAAAGGGTCCATGACTTGTGGTGCACTGAGTTAGTGGCACCTGGAGCGCTCAGCGGGTGTGCAGCCAGAGTGGAAGGCGTGTCCTCGCAGGTCAGGATTGGATTTGATTTGTGAACCCTGCTGACCGCAGTGTAGGCCGGAGGCAGCGGTCAGAAAGGGCCCACAGCCACGTGATGATGACTTGTGGTGCACTGAGTTGGTGGCACCTGGAGCGCTCAGCGGGTGTGCAGCCAGAGTGGATGGCGTGTCCTCGCAAGTCAGGATTGGATTTGATTTGTGAGCCCTGCTGACCGCAGTGTAGGCCGGAGGCAGCGGTCAGAAAGGGCCCACAGCCACGTGATGATGACTTGTGGTGCACTGAGTTGGTGGCACCTGGAGAGCCCAGCGGTGTGCAGCCAGAGTGGATGGCGTGTCCTCGCAGGTCAGGATTGGATTTGATTTGCGGGCCCTGCTAACCGCAGTGTAGGCCACAGACAGTAGTCAGCACACACATAACTCCGCGGTGCTGTGCCGCTGGGTGCGCTGGGGGCCTGTGTCGTGGACGCCAGCGATCGACTGAGGAGGCTGGCGGTAATGGCGGCGGGACTCGTGGCAGGGTGAGGGGCGCCTCCCTGGCAAACGCGTTGGCCATCCGGGAAATGAACGACGCCCAGAGCCCCGGCCTATTTATTCACACTCCTACGCTGGCCTGGCGTATGCCGGCCCCGCCCACTCCGCTTATGCTTACAGGGGGGGACGACACGGATACATGACCGGGGTCTTCCCCACTGCCTGAGGTAACATGGTTGTGTCCACTTTCCACAACACTACAAACACCAGCAGTATATGTCCACATGGACATGTCTGTGCTCTGCATACTGTAGTCTGTCCAGCACATCACCGCCACACTTGGCATTGTGTACATTCTTATTCATGGGTGACTTGCCTCCTTCACACATACTTGGTTCACACCTCTCCCAACATTCTGCAATTTTATGGCTGAGGCGCCATGCCGTTTTGCGATGGTCAGCGGTCTTGTTCTGCGCTACCTCAGTGGTAGCCCGGGAGGTGGCAGGGTGGGGCCTGGGGGTGGTGGCGGTGGGTGTTGTGGCCCTCTTGGGTCTCCGAGCTGCAGGGTCAGTAGCACCATGACATGTGTTGGTCTTCAGATGTGGCTCTGGGCTGGGCTCCCTTTCATGCTGCAGGTTGTCGTCCGGCTTTACACCAGTAAAAGGCAGGTGTTAAATCCCTGCTGCTAACCCGCCTTATCGCCTGTTTTTGGGTCGCATCGCGGATGGGGCTGGTCGTTGAGAATATCGCAAAGTGGTGTTTTCGTGTGTTTTTGCACGGGTACGCCTACTCTGCATATCATTAGCGTTAGTTGTCGCTCTCATCCGTGGCGATGTTTTTTGCGGCAGCTATCGTTGGGAAACTGGCGATATCGGCAGTTTGCACCAGCTTGGTAATAGGGCGATGAATCTATCGCCACTTTTGCGGCGCTAAAGTGCCGATATATCGGCGATAAGTCCTTGAGAATATGCCCCATTGTCTTTTACAATGCCAATAGCTCTAACTAATGCCAATAGCTCTAACTCTCGCAAATGCGAGACCTAGGGTCAGATGTATGACCCTAACAATTTGCGAGTCGCAAATTGCATTGTTTTGCCACTCGCAATTTGCGACTCGCAAAATGTAATGTACAACAATGTCTCAGACACTGTTTGCGATTCCTAATGGGGTCGCAAATTGCCTGCCTCGTTAGTATTCATGAGGCAGGTGCAATTTGCGACCCCATTGGGAATGGCTAGCACTCCCAGGGATGGTGGCCTGCTGGGTTCGGCAGACCACCATGTCTGTGACTGCTTTTTAAATAATGCAAAAAGAACAATTGACAGACAGAATGCAGAACAATGTCATACATTCACCCCAGTACAGAGATCTGGGCCTAAATCCATCGTTTTTTTGCTCCCCATGCCATTCCAGTTTGAACCCAGCCATATGCAAATCAGTCTTGACCCTGTGCCCAATGGGAACAGTCCAGTCCGAACTGCCAGGCCAGGTCCTCCCTGGACTGGAAACAAGCATCCTAGGACCGGTTTCAGGGTTTCACCCCTCATCAGCCAGGATAGCCTGACTCCAGTGGCATGGAGAGCACGGGACCCACGTCTGGGCATACCCGTCCCACTCGGGGTGACAAATGCAAAAAGAACAATTGATGGACGGAATGCAGAACACTGTCATACATTCACTCCTGTACAGAGATCTGGGCCTAATCCATCCTTTTTTGCTCCCCATGCCATTCCAGTTTGAACCCAGCCATATGCAAATCAGTCTTGACCCTGCGCCACCTCAGTTCAGACCCAGCTATAGGAAAATCAGACTTGACACTGTGCCTCATGGGAACAGTCCATCACGAACTGCCAAGCCAGGTCCTCCCTGGACAGGAAACAAGCATCCTAGGACCGGTTTCGGGGTTTTGCCCCTCATCAGCTAGGATAGCATGACTCCAGTGGCATGGAGAGCACAGGACCCACGTCTGGGCATACCCGTCTCACTCGGGGTGACAAATGTAAAAAGAACAATTGATGGACGGAATGCAGAACACTGTCCTACATTCACCCCAGTACAGAGATCTGGGCCTAATCCATCATTTTTTTGCTCCCCATGCCATTCCAGTTTGAACCCAGCCATATGCAAATCAGTCTTGACCCTGCGCCCAATGGGAACAGTCCAGTTCGAACTGCCAGGTCAGGTCCTCCCTGGACTGGAAACAGTCCAGGGAGGACCTGACCACAGACTTTTAGATTACTTCTGGAATTCAAGAGGAACCTTTGCAAAGGAGAAGAGCTGGAGAAACTGAAGGAGAAGTATTGCCCCTTTGCTGTGTGCTGTCTGGGGTTGGCCTGCAGTGGCTGTTTCTGCCAAGGAAAGGACAAGGACTTTGTTTTGTGCTCTGTCCCCTGCTTGAGGAAGATCTCCAAGGGCTTGAAGTAGAGCTTGCCTCCTGTTTTGAAGTCTCAGGGATACAAAGACTTCACCTCCAGCTCCTCTGAACTCCCTTGCTGGGAGTTCTGACCTGCCAAGAGGTGCCTGTTGCTGTTCTGGACTTTTGGAGGTTGTTTCTGCTGTTGGGAGCTGGAAAAGTAACGCAACGACGAGAAGCGCGATGCATCCGGACCTGTTTCTGATGCATCACCGAAGAAATCGACGTGGCGGCTGCCCGCGGCTGGAGAAATCACAGCACACCGCATCGAGTGCACCAATCTACGGAGTCCGAGATCACCGCACCGATTCCAACGCAGGCCCTGCTGTGCCGCTGCCAGAACCAAAGTATCTTGGGACCGCGGTTGAAGAAACCAACGCAGCGCCATTGCTGTTGCCACATCAAGAACTGACGCATCCCTGATCCTCACGCATAGCACCGAGGCACCAAGTCTACAAGGACACCGAGGCCGCAACAAGAAACCGACGCTTCACCTCCCCGCACAGTAAAAAACCGACGCGTCATCTCCCCTTTAGTAAGGAACCAAAGCATCACCTTTCCTGCGCGTAAGGAACCGACGCATCACCTTCCCTGCGGCTGTTCTTGCTTGTGATTTTAACTCGTCCGAGGTACTTTGTGTTGAAAGTGCCACATCTATAGTTTGCTATGGACAGAACTGTTTCTACCTTTTAAAAGTCATATTTTGATTACTGTATTGTGGATTTTTCTCGTTTTGGTCTTGTTTGGTTTAGATACATATTACTTATTTTTCTAAACTGGTGTGGTGTCCATTTGTACTGTTTTCACTGTTTACTTTATGTGTCCACAAATGCTTTACACACTGCCTCTGAGATAAGCCTGTCTGCTCGTGCCAAGCTACCAAGGTGGTGAGCAGGGGTTATTTTAGAAGTGTATCCCCCTTACCTTGACTAGGAAGAAGGGTCCCTACTTGGACAACGGTGCAAACCATTGCCAACTAGAGATCCCCATTTCTAACACGCAACATATCTGAATAGGCTTGCAATACCATGATGTCATCTGGTAGGTCACAGCCACAGACCTGTCTGGTATTGTCTAATGTTCCTAAGGCCACTGCTTTTTGGTCAAAGCTTGCACGGCCCTTCGCAGGCAGCCTCACACAGAGCCTTATACTTATAAAGCCAAGTCTTGTCTGACTCTGCCTTTCCGTCCTTTCAGAGGCACAGACCGCTTTAGAATTGGTTCAGTGCTCCAATGGCCATTCGTCTTATGGTCATCGCTCTCCTAGCCCTCTGTGCCCTGTCCAGCATGTTCACTGGTCCTAGATACACCCAGCTCCTGTTCGCTGCACCCATGCTTCAGGCAAAGACTGGTGCCCCATTAGAATGGTCCTCTGTAATACTATATTTGTACATAATGACAACACAGAGTGCGCCAGAATATAATCAGTAGCTTTGGGAGCAGCTTCACCCTGACAATGCTTTTTACAAGTGTCTCCTGCCTCTAGCATGTAACTGTATCTTTCTCTAACTCTCTTTCACTCTCTATCTCATACTCTCTCTGTTCACTCTACCTGTCAATTATATATGCAAATAACTCTATCTCTATATACCATCTCCCTCTCTATCACTTTCACATTTGCACTCTCTCTCACATAAGTAAAACACATTTCCATTACAACACCAATAGCTCTAACTCTTAAAAAAAAAGTGAGACCTATTGCATTGCAATGATTTTTTTTTTTTTAGCCTCGGTAGGTTTGGGAAGAGGTTCACCAACCTCCCAAGGCATTTTTTTTCTCAGTGAAAGGACGATCAGCGTACATGGCGCACTGATGTAATTTCACTGAAACCGAAACTGAAATGAGCCGAT
Organism: Calotriton arnoldi; assembly: GCA_963921515.1. NCBI lineage: Eukaryota > Metazoa > Chordata > Amphibia > Caudata > Salamandridae > Calotriton > Calotriton arnoldi. The sequence continues at coordinate 294,177 of CAWUFW010012387.1, read as the reverse complement.
TAGCTCGTTTCAGTTTCACTGTCTACGTGCTCGGGGGCTATCTCAGCGGAAGAGGTATCGATGGAAAGGGGAGAATCTCCCCTTTACAATGGTACCCTTTTCTAGTGGATCCCTACTTGGGAATTGCTGCAGGAGGGAGATCTCCAAGCAGGGTTCCACCTGCTAAACACCACGGAGGAGGAGCAGCCCCTTGGACAAGGGCTTTTGCTCCCCCCAATGTTTTTGGCAAATTTCAGTCTTCATGCCCCCCCTGGAGGCAGATGGGGGCAATAGCCCCCAATCTGCCACGGGGGAGCAGAAAGCACACTAGGCACCAGGGATTTATTTAATTTATGTATGTAGGGGTGGGGACTGCCCAAAATGGGCATGCTAATGCCCCCAACCGCCCAAAAAATGCCACAGTCTTTCTGCTCCCCGAGGAGGCAGATGGGGCAATAGCCCCTTATCTTCCCCTGGAAGGGGCAGAAAGCCCATTAGGCACCAGGGTTTTTTATTATATGTAGGGGTGGGGGCTGCCCAGAATGGGCATACCAATGCCCCAACACCCCAAAAAAATAAGCCACAGTCTTTCTGCCTCCCTCAGGAGTCAGATGGGGGCAATAGCCCCTGATCAGCCCCCGGGAGGACAGAAAGCCCACTAGGCACCAAGGATTATGTTTTTTATTATACGTAGGGGTGGGGGCTGTGATTTTTTTCAGCTAAATTTGAGGTTTGCAGGGGATTCTGGGTAGGAAAATGTTGGGGGATCCACGCAAGCCATACCTTCCTGAACTCCCCCGGGTGTCTAGTTTTCAGAAATGTCTGGGCTAGGCAGGTTTCCCTAGATGGCCGCAGTGCCCGGGACCAAATATGCAGGTGAACCCCTTGCAAAACCAGGTTATTTTGTGATAGATAATTATGATGTCTCCACAATACATTTTGGGCTCTTCCCTGCCATGGGTACTTAGCCCATCCACACAAGTGAGGTACCATTTTTATCGGGAGACCTGAGGGAATGCTCGGTGGTAGGAAATTTGTTTCAGCCTGGTGATCCCACAACTTTTCCACACAGAAATGTGAGAAAATGTGATTATTTCAGCTACATTTGAAGTTTGCAAGGGATTATGGGTAGGAAAACGTTGGGGGTTCCATGCAAGCCATAACTCCCTGGACTTCCCCGGGTGTCTAGTTTTCAGAAATGTCTGCGTTAGGTAGGTTTCTCTAGATGGCCGCCAAGCACGGGACCAAAAACGCAGGTAACCCCCTTGCAAAACCAGGTTGTTCTGTGATAGATAATTTTGATGTCTCCACAATATATTTTCGGCCCTTCCCTGCCACGGGTACTTGGCCCACCCACACAAATGAGGTACCATTTTTATTGGGAGACTTGGGGAAATGCTGGGGGGGTGGAAGTTTGCGGCTCACTGCAGATTCCAAAACTTACCATCACAGAAATGTGAGGAAAATGTTTTTTTCTTTGACAAAGTTTGAGGTTTCCAAGGGTTTCTGGGGAACCGAACCTTGTAAGAGCCACACAAGTCACCCCATCCTGGGATCCCCTGGATGTCTAGTTTTCAAAAATGTACAGGTTTTCTAGGTTTCCCTAGGTGCCAGCTGAGCTACAGTCCAAAATCCACAGCTAGGCACATTGTGAAAAAAAGGTCAGTTTTCACTGGACAAATGTGATGTGCCCACATTGCTTTTTATGCCGTTTACTGTCGCGGGCACTAGGCCTACCCACACAAGTGAGGTACCATTTTTATTGGCAGACTTTGGGGAATGCTGGGTGGGTGGAAGTTTGTGGCTCCCTGCAGATTACATAACTTTTCGTCACAGAAATGTGATAAAAAAGTGTTGTTTTTTTTTACAAGGTTTGAGGTTTGCAAGGGATTCAGGGTAACAGAACCTGGTGAGAGCTACACAAGTCACCCCATCCTGGATTCGCCTAGATGTCTAGTTTCCAAAAATGTACAGGTTTGCTAGGTTTCTCTATGTGCCGGCTGAGCTAGGGTCCAAAACCCACAGCTAGGCACATCGGGAAAAAAGGGCCCGTTTTCACTGGAAAAATGTGATGTGCCCACGTTGCAGTTTGGATCGTTTCCTGTCACGGGCACTAGGCCTACCCACACAAGTGAGGTATCATATTTATCGGGATCCATGCAAGCCATAACTCCCTGGACTCCCCCAGGTGTCTAGTTTTCAGAAATGTCTGCGTTAGGTAGGTTTCTCTAGCTGGCCGCCAAGCACGGGACCAAAAACGCAGGTAACCCCCTTGCAAAACCAGGTTGTTCTGTGATAGATAATTTTGATGTCTCCACAATATATTTTCGGCCCTTCCCTGCCACGGGTACTTGGCCCACCCACACAAATGAGGTACCATTTTTATCGGGAGACTTGGGGAAATGCTGGGAGGGTGGAAGTTTGTGGTTCCCCACAGATTCCAGAACTTTCCATCACAGAAATGTGAGGAAAATGTGTTTTGTTTTACAAAATTTGAGGTTTGCAAGGGATTCTGGATAACGGAACCTGGTGAGAGCCAGCCACGTCACCCCATCCTGGATTCCCCTGGATGTAAAATTTTCAAACATTTACAGGTTTGGTAGGTTTCCCTAGGTGCGGCTGAGCAAGGGTCCAAAATCCACAGCTAGGCACATTGCGAAAAAAGGGTCAGTTTTCTGTGGAAAAATGTGATGTGTTAACATTGCGTTTTGGGCCGTTTCCTGTCGCGGGCACTAGGCCTACCCACACAAGTGAGGTACCATTTTTATTGGGAGACTTGGAGGAATGCTGGGTGGGTGGAAGTTTGTGGCTCCCTGCAGACTGCAGAACTTTCCATCACAGGAATGTGAGGACATTTTTACAAAGTTTGAGGTTTGCAAGGGATTCTGGGGCACAGTACCTGGTGAGAGCCACACAAGTCACCCCATCCTCGATTCCCCTAGGTGTCTAGTTTAAAAAAAATTAAAGGTTTGCTATTTTTCCCTAGGTGCTGGCTGAGATAGGGTTCAAAATGCCCAGCTAGGCACAATGCGAGAAAGGGTCAGTTTTCACTGGAAAAATGTGATGTATCCAGGTTGCTTTTTGGGTTGTTTCCTGTCACAGCCACTAGGCCTACCCACACAAGTGAGGTACCATTTTTATTGGGAGACTTGGAGAAATACAGAATTGTAGAACAAGTGTTATTACCAATTGACTTTGTATGCATTTCTGCCTTCCAAATGTAAGACAATGGAAGGCACATATCTCGGGCCCTGTATGGCTGGTATGGACGATTCTGATATCATTTTACTCCTGATGGTGAGTTCTAGACAACAGGGCAGTTTCAGCAGACCTCCCTGACTCCAAAGCAGTGTAATCCACAGGGCACTGGTTCTCATGGCTCCCTACACCAGCCTTCCTCCTGGTCTTTCTCTCTGGGCACAGATGTCCAGGGCTTTCCCTCAACTGGTCCTCAGAGGGTGTAAGGGGGGTAGCCTCCCTGGCCATTGAGGGGACCCACTGTTCCTGGGTTCAACTGGGGTAGAGTCCTTAGTCCTTTCTGGGCATCAGGGTGTTTCTCCTTCCAGTTGTCCATGGTAACCCCAGGGTCAAGCAGCGCAGAGGAGAAAAACACCAGCTAAGAGAGAGTCTCCCCCTTGCACAAGAGTTTTTAAAGGGGAGTGGAAGGTTCCAAAAGCCAGGCACCCATGGCCATTTCTAGGGTGCCATGTCACCTCTCCACCCTGTGAAGATGGTGTCATCCAGGAGTCACATCTCCTCTGGGGGGCCAGGGGAAAAAAAGCCTGGGCTCTGATCCTGAGCTGAACCAGAGAAAAATGACAATTCTGGATGACCCATAAGTTGGTCAGATATCTTTTAGGAACTTACCGATTTGATTTTCTCAGGTTACATCCCATTTTGATATGTCACTGGACTTTGTAAGCTAAAGGGAAGCGAAACTGCACCCTAAGGCAGTTTTACTCCTATGTGTATAATAAAGTGTCACTACAGACAAAACAGTAAATCACACTGACTTTCCCTAAAGCACATGAAATCTTGTGCGTGAAAAGGGTTATGCCCCAGGGATTCGTCGCTCAAAAACCATGCACGATAAGGAGTCGGGGAGGCGTGACGCGCATTTGATTACAACAGTACATGCTGCCTAATGGTATCACATGATAAGGCTCCGCCGCCAACATTGTATTTTACACTATAAATAAGTGGGGACCTTAGAAGCAACAACGTAAGGGATGTAGATGAGATATTGAAGTTAGGGTAACCCCATATGAATATTTTGGCTGGTCATGAGATGGAATCATTACAGGGAGATTTTACTACAAAGGGAAGTTGAGCATGATCCTAGTTTTTGAGCGAAGAATCCCTGGGGCATAACCCTGTTCACGCACAAGATTTCATGTGCATTACTTAGGATGGACATATTATTTTATAAGATACTCAGTGTTACATATATATCTACACAATTTGACAGGTGGAGACTGATATTTACAGTCCGACAGGCGAATACGTGACCTATTGGCGCGTTACTCGCCATTGAAGAGGGTTGCAGGTACGAGGGACGACAGCAACCACTCGGTAAATAAATAATTTTGAGTTGGGGTCTCATCCCCGGGCCTTTGCAAGAGGATGTTTCTAATAATATGATGTTCATGATCGGCACGTTCTCTTTTTTCTTTTTATTATGTCAATAGCCACAGATACGGTGCAGTAAAATTTAAGAGGTGAAGACTGGTTCCCCAATGCCTTGATGAAGTTGCCTTGAGAGTGTTGGCAACGAAACATGTTGGCCTTTCGTGAGTGAAAATGGCCATATACATGCCTGTTTTTTAATCTGAGGACACTTACAGCATTCAATAAAGTACGTCTTGCATGTGAGCAGTACCTCGTTTTAATTGTGAGAATAGTTTTTCTTATTCACGGTTGGGGCACAGTGGGCACTGAGTGAGCTGCACAGACTCAGTGCTGTTTTGCACACTGTTTTTGATTTATTTTCTGTTTAATTTCTCACCTCTGAGGAAGTATTAGCACATACTCTCTTTTCTTTTCTGGCCATGTAAGCAACCGATGATGATAACGTGGGCATACTGGTGAGTACCATCCAGCAGCTCCTTTGGTTTGCGTACGTGAGGTGCTCACTGGCCGTTCACACATTTTTTGTTTTTAATTTGTTAATACACAATTATGTGAGGGAGTAATGTTATTATACACTTCTGTGGCTATTGACGTTGGTTTAAACTGAACAGTACGGACCAGAAGGCCTTTTGCTATGAGCAGGCCTTGTTCGGGAAGCCTTAAAATGTAGTAAAAGCTCCCTTAGGTCCTAAATTATTAATTGGTCTGTTCGATTGGGGTCAGATCTTGTAGTGTTTTTTGAACGTTTGAGTGGGGGGCGATCTGACTCCTTATTCCCCCTTTTGCTCCTTTTGTATTTGTGACACCGAAGAATGAATCAATTTCAGCCAAAATCAAAACTCTTCATTGGTTGTCAGTGAGGAAACGTATTCAATTCAAGGCCCTGTGTTTGGTTTTTAAAGCTCTACACGGAACCGGGCCCGAATTTTTAAAACAACGATTCCATTGGTATACCCCAAAAAGGACACTGCGGTCATCTGATGCAAAATGTGTGACTGTTCCCAGGGTGAAAAAGGCCAATTGGGGTGGCAGAAGTTTTATAGTCAATGCAGCCAGAACTTGGAATGCTCTTCCTCTATCTCAAAGAAGTACGACCAATCTTTTGGCCTTTAGGAAGACTTTAAAAACATGGCTGTTCTCTAACTGATTGTACTTATCTCTCTCTCTGTCCAACTCCTCAGTAGGCCTTTACTCAGCGCCAGGACACCCTTGGGTAACAGTTGCGCTTTATAAATATCCTTAACATCCTTAACATCCTTAACATATGCGTTGGCGTACCTCCAACTCTCCCATTGTGTTATGAGGTGATTGTACAGCAGCTGAGCTGTGAGAGTGTGTGGAGGTTCACAAGGCTTGAGTTATTTAAAGCTTAGGTGGAATCCAGTGGAACCACTATGGATGGTCTGTCATTTGATGATAAAGAGGTGTCATCAAATTTTGGGGTGCACCTCCACTGCTTGACGACACTACTCTGACAGAGACTATGTCCCAATTAAGGGACTGGGACACACTCATTGAAATTAAGAGGTCACAGGTTAAAAAGTTGCCCCAAGGAGCCATTATGACTGAATTCCTGATGAGAAATGCTTCACCATGTGGCTTGTTGGTCACAAAAGAACCAAGGATTTTCTAAGGGCACAAAGAATTCAGAAAGGATTGGGCTCTAATAGCCTGGAAATGTACCAGAAATTGGTTGGTCCTAACAATAAAAACAGCCAAGAGACTATCGGACGCATTGGTTGTCAAGATCAAGGCTAGTGAGAACACCTTAAAATCTGGTATCAGTACTAAAGTTCTTAAAAAGAAACTAGAAAAAGTAAATAAGATCTCTGAATTTAAAGAGTTTTTGACACAATCTAAGATTACAAAGTTCCAAAAGGATCTAAAAAAATTCTCACATGAGGTTTATCTGTACTCGAGGAAAGACTATGTAGCAAAGCTCACCATCACCTCAGATACTTCATCTAGGAGTAGTTTCTCATCGGATTCTGACAATGGACATACAGTATTGAGGCAACCAAGAGGAGGAAGATGGACAAGGAGGTTTTTTTTTCCACCCCAGGGACCTTTTGGACCTTCACCTTCTAATGAGAGCTCATGGATGTGGCCACCCAATTATGGACCTCCAATGTATCCTCAGGCAGAGAACTTTCCATGGTTCTATCAGAATAGGCCTTTTTTTTAGAGAGGCAAGAGGAAAGGAAGAGGAAAAAAAAAGATCAAAGTGTCATGTGGCAAAATATAGAGGCATCACAAGGGACCCCCACAGTGAGGGATGCAACACCAGGCACTGGCTGTTGAAAAGGCAATAAATCAGGAGATCGATTCGTTGAGTAGGGACCAGCAAAATATCTTTAATAACATCACCAAGGATAAAAGAAGAGCGCTAACAGCGTTAGCTACGGATGATACAATTGTAATTAAACCTGCATATAAGGGTGGGGCAATTGTCACTCTATTGAAATCAATGTATAATAATGAATGTTTGAGACTTTTGAATGACACTCGAAATTATGTGTCTCTCAAAAGATCCCACCCGCGAAATACAGGATGAGAGTGCATTTTTGGTTAGGGAGGATCTTGATAATGGATTGATTAGTAAAGAGGAGGCTGAATTCCTTATCCAAAAAGAACCCTGTGTTCCTTATTTTTACATACCACTTAAAGTTAATACAAATAAATTCCTTCCCCTGGATGCTCCATCGTGTCAGGCCTCAATCTCAATTTTCTGACTTCCTTCTCAGACCATTAGTTAGATGTATGCCTTCGTTTTTGAAGGACACTAAGGATATTTTGAGTATATTGAAAGACTGGACCTTTGACAGTGAAAGAGAAATTTTGATCAGCCTGGATGTTGAGTCCTTATATACTAGATCCCACAGGAAGCGGCATTGGACGTAATAGAGAAGCTCCTACCTAGATTAAGCTGGAATTACATAACACCACAAGAGTATGTGTTGAATTGCACTCACATCGGCCTTACATGTAATTATTTTGAATATGATGATGAATTCTTCCTTCAGGTAATCAGGACATCAATGAGGAGTACCTTCGTCTCAAGTTTGACATGTTTATATGAACATGCCTTTGAAACAGAATACATCCTCCACACTTCAAATCCTTTTAAGAAACACATTAAGTTGTGGAAATGATATATATTGACAATATTCTATTGATCTGGCAAGGTAATGAAGAAGTTGCTCTGATCTTTTTGAAATGACTCAACTCACTTGCACCTTTCATAAAATTCTGTATTACAATGGATAAAGCAAAGTTGCCTTTTCTTGACTTGATGATTATTGGTGAGAACAGTAGTCTAAAGACAGAAGTGTTCTTCAAACCAACTGATAGAGACAATCTCCTTTGGTTTGAAAGTTTTCATCCACGATCCCTTAGAGAAAATCTTCCTGTAGGGCAATTTTTACACCTCAGATACAATTGCACTAAGTTCCAGGATTACAAGGCCAATGCCAAACAACTCTCCTTTAAACCTTTGGAGAAAAATCCTTCTCTCCTGATAGAAAAGGTAAACAAGAGGGCCCTAAATAATAATAGGGTTCAGCATTTGACCACATTTAACAAAACTAACCAGGACGGGCTCATGTGCGTCACCAACTTTGGCACTAAGTCCAATGTGATCCAGAAGATTGTCAATAGAAATTGGTGTATTTTGACATCGGGAGGTCTTTATTTCAACAAACCAATGTTCTCGTTTAGGAGAGGCAGAAACCTATGGGACATTTTGGTGCACACACATCCTAAACAATTGGGAAAGAAAAATAAACAACCAACTCTGTGGAATTAACCTGCTCCAATAGGACATTCTCCTTGTCGCAGTTGCATTGCATGTGGCTTGACATGTAGGGTAACCAAGATAAACCTAAGTTTAAAGACACTATGTAAACTGAAACAGTTTACAAATTTCAATGTGAAGAATATGGTGAATATCATTCAATGCCCTGCAACCAGTGGTGGCTCGCCGAAGGAGTGGTGCGGGGCGGTGAGTCGGGGCGGGGATGGAGGGAGTGGTGCGGGCCGGTGGGGTGGGGGAGGGGCAGGGTGGGGGTAGGGAACTTGGACATACGATGGACAGAACTCAGAGGGAGTTCTGTCCGTCGTAAGTCTGAGTCCACTACCCCCCACCCTGCCCCTCCCCCGCCCCACCGCCCCGCACCACTCCCTCGGCGAGCCGCCACTGCCTGCAACCTTATATACGTAGGAATGACAATAAGAAGCATACGCACCAGAATCACTGAGTACCGCAGTACTATTCGGTGCAAACGCAACACTACTAATTTAACCAAGCATTTCACTGATAAAGGACATACCGATATGAATCCGGTTTGGTACATCATTGAAATTCTCATACCATTTGCCAAAGATATGACAAAATCCCTGCTGTTTTTTGGACATCGCTTGATATACAGGCTACATACTGATGTGTGGGCGCTCAATGATGAAATCTTTTGGTCGGGTTTAAATGTCCATAGACAATAATAAATGAAGATTATCTTCCTCCCCGAATAATATCAATGAGGGTTGCACTGGGGTGGTTGCAGTAATGTCCTGTTCATATATATATATATATAGATCTGCCACCCTAAGGGCCAGGTCATAGTGATTAGACAATGAGTGCGGAAAGTAAAGAGTGCGGTGATTTAATATATAGGTGTGGATGGAGTGATCTACCTTCTGTGGGGATGGTTGTTATCAGACAATACATGGTGGATGCGATCTAGAATGAATGTTTGAGGGCTAAGGAAGTTCAAATTCTGTGGTTCGTACTATCTGGAAACAGAATATTGATATGGTGGCTAATGCCCAACTTCCACAAATAAACCAACAAGAGTTGATGTTTTTCTTCGTTTTTGGCCTTTTTTCAGACATTTTAAGGGCTTAGTCTGACCTTACACCTTGGGATGCGAGGATTATCTGTCTCTAAACCTCAGCGGGTATCGGGCGCTGAGTTAACTACATTTCCCATCAGACACCTTGGGGCTCGCGTCACGTCTATGACGTCAGTCACTATTTCCCTATTTACCTGTGCCGGCTATCAACATGGACAATGAGCAGCTAGGTTACGGGAGCCCTTTTAGGTTTCCCATATGGTATGCCTCTTCACGAAGTAGGTTTTTTTGCACTCAGCACTATTAGGAGGTGAAATATTAAGTATTATTTTTTGTATGTTGATGCAGATGAGTAAATGTGAAGGATACCGCTATTAACCCCTTCGCTGCGGGGTAATTCCCCGCGGTGCGGCGGGGGGAGGAGCCCGCGGAGCCGCGGTGCTCGTGACGAGCTCAGCTCGTCACGAGCCCGCCCACTCAGTGGAACGCCCAGCACAGCAGGGGAATTAGCCCCGCACAGGCGTTCCACGGGCTCTGCGGCAGTTATGACGAGCTCAGCTCGTCATGAGCACAGCTCCACTGTGCCTCATGACGAGCTCAGCTCGTCATAAGCATGGAACGGGTTAATCCATGTGAGCTGTGTGTTTTGCAAGAAAAATCGACGGTGGAGACTCCCACTGCCACCAATGACTTCATCTTTAGTTACAATAAATTTGGTTGTTTGGAGGTCCAACTATCACTAGATGTGTGAGCCACCGCATATATTTTCAGGACAGCTTTTCATCTGTTTTCCAAACCTATGTGGGCTGAGTGCAAGGAAAACGGAATGGAGAATGCTCCCACTGCCACCAATGTTTTTAATTACAGTGGCAATATGGTTGTTTGGAGATATCACTCACACTTGTTGTGTGAGCCACTACATATATGTTCAGGGCAGCCTTTTGGCTATATATTGGAAATACACCCATCCTGCCAATTTCACATAGAGTTCCCCCATCTTGTCACCACTAGCTTTCCTAATGTTATGGGGTTTGCAAGTCAGATGTTGAGTACCTACTAATAGCAATGACCCGTCTAAATTAGAGATGTCTTATCAGAATAATGAACATACTAAAGTGGTTTTCTTCTCGTATTTCCTTTAGTGGAGAAAATGATTACCTTTATGTCACTATTTTAGATAACTACAGTGTGACTACAAAGGATACTATCTTCACCTAGACCATGATGTTTTTCCTCCTAATGTTAGGGTAAGCAGCCAAAAATTAGGTATATGCATGTGTCCACTGTACACAAGTGTGTTTCCCTGTTTGCAGTGAAGTGTCGCTAATTTAATTGCACAGATGTATATTAGCACCCTGCTTGTAATGTTCTACTTGAGTGCCAATTGCAAGTCCAATAATGCTGTTAAAATGTTTTTTGTTTTTGTTTTGTTTCGATATATTTTAGGAACTTTATCCTAAGGTGTCAAGGTAGGACTCACTGACTTACGTGAATTATAGAGATAGTGAGCCCCATTGGCCCTGAAGAATGCCCCTGACCAGTACTGGCAAATGTAAGGGCAGAAACATGTTGCCTTGTGACAGATGGTGTGCCCATTGTACCCGTACACCATCCCATTGTTGTTTTTAGGCATACCGAAGGTACTCATTAAATAAATGTATTATCCTGGGTTATCCTTTAGGTATTTTTAGCATATCTGGATCCCTCCTTATCCAGTTAGTTTTATCTAAGAACTCCCTCATATTTGAGGTTGAGTCCACCTTGGTAGTATTATCTCACCAGGGTGAGATGAGGCCGCCTATGATGAAGCGTGCCACAAATAGGGGGTTGGTACCAATTGGTCCTGTGGATAGCTCCTCCGTCAGACCCTAATTGGAATACCCTTGATATAGACAAAAAATTGGGCCTTATTTCTCCAGCCATGGCACTTGTGTTTTCTTGATTCTTGCTTGTGAAGGGTGTGCGTTGATGTACCTCCATCTCTCCCGTTGTGTTTCGAGATTCCATGTATTGAGTCATTGTTCATTTTATACTAAATCTGTTTCTAAAACAGCTAGTGAGCACTTAGTTCTCTTATTTATCTTTGAAGTCTCGAGACGCATTGAGAGTACACATTTAAGCTAAACACTAATTGACTTGAAACTGTATATTTTCTAAAGACTAATCAATGTTCGGGGGTTTTGAGTACATTTTACAAACTCCTCTGCAGTAATCTAGTACAGAAATACCCCAGGATCAGATATTAGATATATAAATCTGTGATCACCAGTAAAAGATGCAGCCTCTTGCTTGTACTTTGCTGCCCCATGTAGCCTTTTCATACCGAGCATATTTTGATTCAGTTCTGAAAGACAAAGCTAAAGAAAATCCCTTAAAAGCATTATGTTGCTTACTTCACTCTCGGGTGAATCCCATCTGGGAACAGGGCCTTTAACTTTAATAACTATATCCAGATGTTTCTTTGCTTTCTCTTAAGCAAGAGAAGTCTCACCCAAAATATATTAAAAAACCTCTTTGGCCGACATTTCCCTTAAGAGGTCTTTATTCCATGAACTTTGATTGAAAAAGGCTGCTGAGAATGTCTGCTTTCTGACATCCCTAGAGCCCTATTAGTGAAAAATCCACCCACGTCCATCATAAAGGGACACAAATGAAGCCTGTTCAATCATATTTATGTCCCCAAAGATTCCTATGAGAGTCTATTTACTCTCCTTTAATCCCATCACTGATTCTCCTTATTGGATAAGCGTGGAATTGCAACATAATGCTGAGCATTAAAGATGCTATTACATATGAAGGATAAGAAAAAATAAATATTAAAGGATAAAACATTAATTTTCAACACTAATATCATGAGTTCCCATTTCTAAGCGACAAGAAGAGCAAAGCTTCCCCTTGCTATCACCTTATACTATTTCTTACTGTCTGATTTTTTTAATTGCCTTCTGTGATATAGCATGTTTTGTGCAAGCGTTCCTCAATAAAGAGGCCTTACTTTGTGACTTTGTGCAGCAAGTAATCAGCAGTGCATTCTGTACTTGATATTATAAATGAACATGCAGGGAGGCCTGTGCCATGCTGGAAGAAGTAGGAAAAAGATTGATTATGTGGGCACCACACAGGGTCAAATGGCCATAGTAACTGGCAATGACCATATAGTAAATTGTGCTGCCAAATTCTCAATTTAGTAAGAAAGGTGCCTTTTATTGGGCGCAGGCGGTGGGTGCTCCAGGACGTAATCTGCTCTAGGGCTGCGACGAGTAAATCAAGGTGAGGCTGTGAGAACATGTACTTCTTAGGGGAGAGAGGTTTCGGATTTCTGTTTCACCCGTTCAAATGGGCAACTATTGTAGGTGGTCAGGTATCGGTGGTTAAAAAATTTCTCATAAAAAATGAACACTTGCAAGAGAACTCGTTGGAACCCTTCGTGTTATGTTGTTAGATTTGGATATTGTCTCCTTCCCCTCCTGACATAGCTATTTTTATTTGTTCATCTATTTGCCTGTTTAGAAATAGTTAAAGTGGGTGATTGGCTGTCACTCAGGTATGTTTAGTCCCCACACTTTCCTTACATATGGAACTTTGCACATGTTTCTTTGTTAAGATGACCCTTGATTTCAAAGTGCTGGTTTCCAAAGTTGCATTTCACAGGTACAATGATGATCTACACGTCCTTGCCATGACATTGGATCTCATTTGAATACTAACACAATGGTCTTGTTTTTTTCCTTATAACAAGGTGTGAAGATCATGCTGTTGCAATGTACATTGAAGCCTAATGGGTGACATCATATGCACATTTAGAAAATGGTGTTGCTATATCCAGGGGATATTAGAGATATTAGTAGTGAATAGGTTTGATAAAACTAGCAAAAGGGAATTTATTCAATTACAGTCATATGCCTCTTTTTTAATGTGTAATAATGTCAAAACGTCATCCTCTGATTTGTATTACGTATTTTACCTCTGATTGACTTACCCCAGTTAAGGCCATCTATCTAACTAGGCTTTGATTTCCGATTTTATGTCAAGACAGGAGGCTAGCATTATGCATAATAACCTTTGTATGCCACCTCTGAGCAGCAACCATTAAAAAGCTAATCGAACCAAAAAACATCACAAAACCAAACAGAATGTTCAGTCCTGTAAATAGACTGTGTCCTCCATTTTCCTCCTCTTTTGTTTGCTGCTTCTGAGCAGATAAGTATATGGACTTTACTTTGAGTGTATATTTGATATAAGTGTCTTTTGGTTTGATTGCTTGATTGGGCTTGACTGGTAATACCCAATTTATGTGTGTATGCTGTATGTATGCCTTTAAAATGGGTTAAGAACGTTTAAATGAATTTTTAAAACAAAGGGTGCGTTTGTTTGATAGGAAGATAGTTTAGTAAGTTTCTAATTAGTTAGTATGATGTAAAGAGGGTGCCTATTTTGAAGCACAAAGCGTATTTTAGTTGTATAGGGGCGTGCTTCAACAAGTTATTTAAAAAAAAAAAAAAATGTTGTTTGTTTCCTGCGCGTGTCTTACCTGTTAAGACTTGCTCATGCAGGGTTAACTGACCGCGAGATAGGCGCGTGGTTCATATTCGGCATCTCGAGGCTCAACGTCCCGATTTCTGACCGTGACCTAGGAGCGCGGATCGGATTTGGCTGGCTCGAGGATTATGGAGCTACTAGCACGTCAGATTTGACGTGGTGACATCGCGGGTTGTGTGAGGTAGTCTCGCAACTCGCGTATTGATTGGACAGGTTCAGGCTCCTTTTTCGTAGGAAATGGAGCGCGTTGTCCAATGTTAGGGCTTGTTTCAAAAGGAATTCGCTCGATGAGTAGGTTGCCATAACAACGGTACTCGTCGAGTGAATCGGTTTCAGTAAGAGACGATCGGTCTGCTTGACAGTTACTTTTGCGAGGAAAATTATATGAATATAAATATGGAAAGTAATAGGAACAAGAGAGCTTTATTAGGGAGATAATATCTAAGGAATTTAAAGATGTTATTAAGGAGTCTGTTAAACAGGCTTTGGGCAAAAGAAGTTACCTGAGGAAGAGGAGTATTTCTCAGTTTCAGATGAGGAGAATGGCGAGAGGGGCCCAGGAGGGAAATGCCTATCTAAGAGGAAACATTTGGAGAATATTGCTTCACAGAGTGGAGTCCAAAGCGGCTCACATGGAGAAGGTACCCAACGCGGTACAAAGAGAGGTCAGTCAAGCACTGAAAATGACGGTGATACATCAGAAGATGTGTTGAATAATTATAATGCAGAATTGGATGAGTATATTATTGATCTAGAATATAAAGATGATTTGGATGAGGAAAATGAGAGTAGATCTGATAGAGTTAAGAGTAGTGAAAAGGTGGTTGATCCTTTTGGTGAGGTACTCTTTAACCCGAAAAAGATTAGACATCCTAGAGGGAAAGATTTGTGGCCCTTAGAGCATGTTGCAGACTACATTAGGTCAAAATTAAGGAAGACTCTAGAGAAAGAGGAAAGGAATATAATGCGGGTAGAATGCTCGAGACCTATTATTGAGGAAAAAGTGTCAGTAACACCGAATTTGGATCCTGAGTTAATAACTTATTTATTCAAGATGGGCAAGGATCCTAGGAAAGGTTTAGAAAGGCCCCTGAAACAATGTCAAGATAAACTTCTTGACATTTTGGGTCCTCAGGCAAAACTTTTTGACGCAGTGGAAGACGCGTATATTAAGAATCTAGATTTAGATTTAGGCTTGTTACGTGGATGGTGCCATAGGGCCATTTGTTTTTTTGGGAAACGCGAATGCGGGGCTGTTGGCTGAAAGGAGAAAGACAGTACTCATGCTCAGTAATCCCAAATTAAGTGATCTGGCAAACAGGGAATCAAGTGTTGATGCCCGAGGTTTGTTGTTTGGAGGAGGAATGGTGAGGTCGTTATCAAAGTATGTACAAACCTTTACTAGCCTTGATAAGGCGCAGAGTTCAATGAGAAGGTTATTTGGATACTCTAGTTTTTATGGATGGGCTGGTAGGAGAGGGCAAACTATCGGCCGTGCAAACTTCAGAGGCCAGTACCAGATCAAGGACAAGGCTATTTTAGAGGACAAGGAAGTTCTCAGTTCTTCCCTCAAAGAGGAAGGCCATGGAGTAGTGCAAATAGAGGAAGGGGCCAATTTATACCTTATGGACAAAATCAGGGTGAGTACGAGGATTATTTCCATTTCTATCCTGAAAGGTGTAGGAGGAAGATTAAAATATTTCTAGAAAAAGTAGAAAACGATAACAAGAGAAGTATGGGTTCTAAAGGCCATAGAGGGCTATTCTATAGATTTCGACTCAGAACCGGTTCAGTTAAGCTAACCACAGAAATTGAGTTTTCAGGAGGAATTACAAAAAGTAATACAAGAGGAGGTCTCACAGATGTTGGAAAAAAATGCAATTGTTCAGGTGGACGAGAAAGAGAAAGGGTTTGTGAGCACTTTGTTCATAGTAGAGAAAAAGGACAAAGGGTGGAGACCGGTAATACATTTGAGAAACTTAAATCAGTATGTGACGTGTCAACATTTCAAGATGGAAGGGATTAATCTTTTAAGAGATATTCTTCTGGGAAAGGATTGGATGGTGAAATTGGATTTAAACAATGCTTATTTCACTATTCCAATGGCAGAGACGAGTCAGAAGTTTCTGCAGTTTCGTTGGAAAGGCCAATTATTTCAGTTTCAGAGTTTATCTTTTGGACTTTCTTTTGCCCCTTGGTGCTTTATGAAAGTGATGAAACCAGTAGTTGGTTTTTTAAGAGAAAGGGGTGTGAAAATGATTGTGTATCTAGACGACATTTCACTGATGAATCAAGAATTTGGAGAATTAGAAGAGCAGTTGGTGATGGTGAGAGACTTGTTGGAGAGTTTGCGTTTCATAGTGAATTTGGAAAAGTCAATTTTAAAACCTGTACAGAGTTTGGAATTTTTACGATTTGTGGTGGACACAGTATCAGGTCAGTTACATCTGCCGGAGACAAAGGTGAAAAAAATAAGGCAGGAAGTTCAGTCGGTATTGAGGAAGGAGAAGGTGACATTGAGAGGTTTGGCAAGAGTGATTGGCTTTCTGACATCATCTATTCAGGCAATTTTTCCAGGCCCTTTGCATTACAGGGCCTTACAACGTTTAAAGATTGCAGGTCTAGCGAGGTGTTTATGGTATGGAGACGAGATAGTAATTTCAGAATATGCAAGGGAGGAATTGCTTTGGTGGAAGGTGAATTTAGATGCTTGGAATGGCAGAGCAATTTTTGGGGATGCATGGATTTTGTGATGGAAACAGATGCAAGCATCTCAGATTGGGGAGCATTTGGCTTTGGAGAAGAGACTGGGGGTCTTTGGACCCAGGATAAGGAGAGGCATATAAATTGTCTAGAAATGAAGGCGGGCTTGTTTGCTCTGAGAAGTTTCAGAAAAGAACTGCAAGGGAAGTCTGTTCTCTTAAGGATGTACAATATAAGTGCTGTGGCATATATAAACAGGTTAGGAGGGATGAGATCCAAAGGTTTAGCAGAGTTAGCAAAGGAAATATGGGAGTTTTGTCTGGAACAGAAGATAGGATTGAGAGCAGAGTATTTACCAGGGGAGCAGAATGTTTTAGCGGATTGGAGTTCACATTATTTGACAGATTACAGCGATTGGAAACTGAAGGAGGAAGTGTTTCAGAGAATTTTGGAGGAGATGGGTCCGCTGGAAGTGGATCTTTTTGCATCAAGATTAACCTACCAGTTGGAAAGGTATGTCAGTTGGAGAGCGGATCCGGGGCCAATGGCAGTGGATGCTTTTCTGCAGAATTGGAAAGGGATGAGAGGTTATGCTGTTCCCTCATTTTCAATGATTCAGAGGGTTCTGGTGAAGGTGAGGAGACAGCAATGTCAGATTGTTTTGGTTACTCCTTTTTGAAAGACCCAACCATGGTTTCCATCGGTGATGGAGTTGACAGTGGAAGTTCCTCTTTTGGTGGTAAATCTTGAGGGTCTGTTAAAAAACCTAGAGGGGAGAGAACATCCGATGGTGGAATCGGGTTCTCTCAACCTTCTAGTATGGAAGATATCAGGCGTTCAGAGGCATTCAAAGAACTTTCGAGCTCGGCTACAGAATTACTCAATGAATCTTGGGCACCAGGGACTAGAAAGAGTTACAGAGGTGCTTGGAAAGTGTGGTTTAGTTGGTGCATGGAAAGGGGTTTGGATCCCTTGCAAACAGATGATGTTCAGGTAGCAAACTTTTTAGGAGAATTATTTGGAAATGGCTTCTGCTATACAACAGTGAATTGTTATAGATCAGTGATTTCTGCGGGTCATTCACTTAAACATGGTGTAGCGATTGGGAGAAGCCCTTTAGTGTGTAGAGTGATGAAGGGTATTCGTCTTAGGAGACCTCCGATTTTGAAATATAGTTCTTTGTGGAACGTTGATTTGATTTTGAAGTTGTTTGAAGGGTGGCCATCTAATAAATATTTAGGTGTGAGAGAATTGTCATGGAAACTAGCTTCTTTAATATGTCTTATATCATTTAGGAGAGTTTCTAATGTGCAAGCAATGGAGCTCTCTCATAGGTTTTATCAACTGAATGGGGTTGTTTTTGAATTGTGTAAGAGAACCAAGACCTTGTCTGGTTCTGTATTTTATCCTTTGTTTGATGATCACCCTAAGTTGTGTGTAGTAAGTTGTCTTAAAGAGTACGAGAATAGATTGCTGGAGAAAAGAGCGGACGGAGTTGATCAAGTGTTGATTTTGGTTGTAAAGCCTTATAAAGCGGTGTGTAATGCAACAATTGCAAGATGGGTTAAGACTGCAATGAAAGAAGCAGGTGTGAATGTTTCAAAGTTTACAGCTCATTCTGTGAGAGGAGTAATGGCGAGTAAAGCGTGTATGCTTGGTGGTAGATTGGAAGACATTATGAAAGCGGCGGATTGGTCTTCAGCTGAAACTTTCACAAGGTTTTATTTTAAGTCAATAGATCATGTATCAAGATGTGTGTTACAGAAGCTTTGAACATGCATAATGCTAGCCTCCTGTCTTGACATACAATTGCGATTCTAAAAGGTTTACTGTATAAAGAATCAAGATTTTATTAAAGACTAGGAGGCTAGCATTATCCCTCCCTCCCAACCCTTGTTTTTTGGGAGGTGTGGTATTTTGTGGATTATAGTTTATTATTATTGCTGTTGGAAATAATTTAATGTGGAGTATATGAAGAGAATGGAATTTGTATGAACTTTCTTTCATATAGTGTTCTTGTGTATTTTATTTCATAGAGAACTGAAAAAGGAGAAGGAAAAGGAGCAAGGGAGCAAGAAGGACAGCAAACGAAAAGAGGAGGAAAATGGAGGACACAGTCTATTTATGGGACTAAACATTCTGTTTGGTTATTGTGATGTTATTTGGTTCTATTAGCTTTTTAATGGTTGCTGCTCAGAGGTTGCGAATAAAGGTTATTATGCATAATGCTAGCCTCCTAGTCTTCAATAAAATATCGATTCTTTATACAGTAAACCTTTTAAAATCGCAATTCTCCTAGAAACTGAGTTTCTGGCCAGTTTGAGAATTACTGGACGCAATGCCCATTCCTGCTAATAAGTGGACGTTTCGTCAGCTTAAAGTTGATGAAATTCCTGAGTAAGAAACGTCAGAAAACGGAAAACTGATGGCTGCTTTAACTCTGACTCCTGTGGTAAACCCCCATTTTTAGGGGCCTGCTTAGCTAGCAGTATGGCATACCACGGTATCCCTGCATATAAGTGTATAGCATGCGCAGCGTCTCTTTATAGCTTCCTGCAGTCGCGGCTCGCATGACTCGCGGGTGGGGGCGGGTGGGGGGGCCGCTCTATAGTTCGCGCGGGGGGGTGAAAAAAAACAAAAAACTTACCTTACCGGGTCCCGCGCCGCCTCCGCTCCTGGCCGGGTCCCGTTTCCTGGAACAGGAAGCATGCATCCGCCCTCCCCTCCCCTAAGCCAATCACAATGCTGCAATGGCAGCATTGTGATTGGTGCGGACAGGGCCCAGCCGGGCGCCTGTAGGGAGGCCATTTTCTCTATGTAGTAGAATGCGCATGACTGGTTTGATTGACCCCAGAGGGCCGACCAAACAGTCAGGGCCCACAACAGTGGGCAAGCCACTCCTCCCCAACCCGCCCACCCACCCACCCCCAACCAGGCATACCCTCTGGCCCACCCACAACCAGGCATACCCTGCCTTCTGCTTACTCGCAGCGCGAGAAGCAGAAACATAAAATGGTATTTAAAATACCATATCGGGAAAGGAGGAATATTTGTAGTTTATTTGGGAACCCAAAGCAGCCCTGGCAATTTTGTCCGACCCGCCTTCGGACGGGGCCGGGCTGTGCAAGTGTGAAGCACTGCTGCTTTTGTTACTGGGGGTCGATATTGCAGCACTGCCGCAAACCTCCGCCCCCCCTGTAACAAAACCGGCCCCCACTGTGACAAAACCGCCCCCCACCCTTTCAGCCTCCCGGGAAAACACCCCATGCCCATGTGGGAGCAGGACTCAGACGAATGGGCATTTTATTCCTCATGATGGGGACTAGCGGAAGGAGGTATATTACCTTATGTTTTTTTATTTCTTGCCCTGGGGATCTTCAGCTCCATCGGAGTTGTGCTGTGGCCAGACAGGTAGCCAGGGCTGGCTCCTGCATTATTTAAAATACCATTTTATATTTCTGCTGCTGGCACTGCGAGAAAGCAGTGGGGCGACGCTCCTCTGCCCTAATGGAGGAGCCGCCCTGGCTACCTATCTGGGCACAGCACAACTCCGATGGAGCTGAAGATCCCCAGGGCAAGAAATTAAAAAACATAAGGTAATATACCTCCTTCCGCTAGCCCCCATCATGAGGAATAAAATCCCCATTTATCTGAGTCCTGCTCCCACATGGGCATGGGGCGTTTTCCCGGGAGGCTGGAAGGGTGGGGGCCAGTTTTGTTACAGGGGGGGCGGGGTTTGCAGCAGTGCTGCAATATCAACCCCCAGTAACAAAAGCAGCAGTGCTTTACACTTGCACAGCCCGGCCCTGTCCGAATGTGGGTCGGACAAAATTGCCAGGGCTGCTTTGGGTTCTCAAATAAACTACAAATATTCCTCCTTTCCCGATACCTACCCTAACCTCCACCTCCCCTTCTGAATTAGGCCCTCCCTTCACTATACCTTTTAAAGCCCTTTTTTCTGTATAAATTTGCATGTCTCTGTCACCTGTGCTCCTATCTTAACCTCCAATATTTTTTAAATGTCTTCCACTACTTCTGTAACCACTAGGTACAAACGTGTAATGTTTGCTCTTTGAAAGCAATCTGCCATTCTTTTTTCCTCCATTAATATTATACAAATAAATCCATAGGATTAAAGTTAGAATATATTTTTTATGAAATATGGCTGCTTGTGAATGCGTTACAAATTTAGGGCTTTTACACTTCTACTTAAATGCCGCTGCATATTGTGAAGACTAAGGTGCAGCCGTCTCTTCTCACAAACTTAATTGACACATTCTAACTAGGACTACGTTTTTAGTGTGCACGCAGAGGTTTTTATACATTCCATTATTGGCTAAGCCATAGTTCATGGTATTTCCAGCTTTTCCTATGTTTACATCGTCTCGCCTTTTATACCTCCTGGATTTTCCAGTGGATTGGAGCCATTTGAGGCTTTTTTTAGGGCAGAGGGCTGCTGCTGGTACCTCTGCCACTTTCTCCAGCTCCCTCATGTTATTACAGCAGGCAACAGAGAGAAGGGGAAGCGAGGACTGGGAGAGGATAGTGGAGAGAGAGATAAGAGAGGAGGACCGCTTTTGGTTCCCAGGCTGGCCCTGCCCACGTGGTATTTGGTGCTGAAAACAGTAATTCAGTATTCTCACAAATTAACTTTAGAACTGTTTTACAGACATTAAACCTGTGTGGGTGTTTGCAGTCTTTTTTTTGTCTTAAAACAACTTGAAAGGAGTGTGAAAATCCTGATTTCAATTTGAAAACCCAGATTCAGAAAACTTTGAATAAGTGTACTATTTTTTTTAGAATTACGAAGAGTTCACAAGAGAAAAACTTCTACTTCACACACACACCGAATTCAAACACACCACCTATGATCTGAATGGTCATTTTGTAACCCTAGTCTCACAGATGTTATCCCAGGGATGAATGGCTGAAGAGAGAGAAACTTTTCCTTCAGAACTTGGGGCAAGATGTACTATTTTTCTGGGCATAAAAAGCAGTCTCAATTTGAAACCAGTCTTTTTGCGACTGGAAACTTATTTTGTGGAACAACCTATGTATAAATTGATCAGTTCACAAAATAAGGAAGAGGAGTGAGTGACAGTCTGACTTACTTTATCAATATGAATTAGGTTGGTTGCAAATATAAACTCACTCTGAATGGTCACACTCAAAGGAATGGTGTGCTGCAAGATTCAGCAGACTACCATGTCTCTGACTAATTTAAACAAAAATTAACGGGGCATATTCTCAAGGAGCTATCGCCGAGTTATCGGCACTTTATCGCAGCCAAAGTCGCGATAAATTTATCGCCCCATTCACAAGCTGGTGCTAACAGCCGATACCACCAGTTTACGTGCGAAAGCATCTGCAAAAACCATCGCCACAGATGACCCCGGCAACTATCGCTAATGAGATGTAGAGTAGGCATTCCCGAGCAAAAATCAGCGACAACACCACACCCCAACATTCTCAACGACCAGCCACATCGGCGATAAGACCCCAAAACAGGCGATAAGGCGCGTTAGCAGCAGGAAATTAACACCTGCTCTGACCTGGTGTAAAGTCGGACGACAAGCTGCACCATCAAAGGGAGACCAGCCCAGAGCCAGACATGAAGAACAACAGATGCCATGGAGCCACTCACCATGCATCCCGGAGCCCTGAGAGGGCAACAACACCCACCGCCACCACCCCCAGGACCGCCGCCCCCCCACCGGATCCCCCCGCACCCTCCCGGACCACCACAGAGGCAGCGCAGACAAAGACAGCGGACCTTCAGGAAATGCACCAGCCTCACAGACCTAACACCAGACAATATCAATGGCCACTACAGGCTCAAAAGGACATCCATCCCTGCATCCTGTACATCATTGCCCACAGGCTGATGGTACCAACACAGCGACACAGCGGACAACCAACATCCCTCCGCAGACAAAGCTGCTGGCTGTGCTGCACCTGTTGGCCTCTGGTACCTCCCAACCAATACCCGCCAGAGTCGGAGGAGTCTCACAGCCAGCCCCTTCCAAGTTCCTCACACCTGTCCTGGATGCCATCATCAGCTAGGTACCCCAGTACCCCACAATGAGCAGGAACAGCTGGAGACCAAGCAAGGACTATACGCCATAGCTGGATTCCCGCACGCTCTCCTCGCGTGGCCCTATCTCACTGCACCGCAAGTCACCGTCCCGGGGCGGTGTGCCTGTGGTAGCCGCAGTGCATCCGGGGCCACTAACTCTGTGCAGCTCAAGTCATGGCCCCTGTCTGATAGCATATTGGATGGCCTCTGGGTCGATGGACTGGGGGTCATCAAGGCCATGTGTCTGTGGCCCTGCACTGTCCGCTGCCTCCAGCCTCAACTGCGGTCCACCTGGGCTCACACATCAAATCGAGTCCTGACCTGCCCTGACGTCGCATCACCGCAGGATGCACACGCCACCACCGCCAGGACCAACTCCAAACAACAGGTGCCAGAGTCGGAAGTGTCTTACTGCCAGACTATCAGAGTTGCTCACACCTGTCATGGGTGCCATCATCAGCTTGATACCCTGCTCAGCTCTTCAGGTGCCACTAACTCAGTGCACCACAAATCATGGACCATTCTGCTTGCATGTTGGGTGAACACTGTACTTTCTCCGGCTACCACCATGATGCTTCACAGTTGTTCCTGTTATGCTGGTGTTTTCTGTTTCCGCTTTAATTGTGATCACTGTTCAAGTTGTTGCCAGCACCAACGACTCCATGAGGGCTGGCTTACACTCACCCCACACACATCCAGCACATGCGTCACTGTACATGTGACCATGCCAATAAAGGTGTTGAGCGCACGTGCCCGTAGCCAGTTCAATGAACTATCTGAGTGTGTCCGTGTGCTCATGATGTATGCATTAGGGCCCCGGGCCCTACAACATTACATTGTGCCATGTACAGAGGACGTAGCCATGTCACCGCAGGCAGCGGGTGAGACATTAGACATGTAGCTTTGTCGTCCCCCACTGAATACGTAAGAGGAGTGAACTGGGCCAGCGTATGCCAGTCCAGCGTGGGGGTGTGGATGATTATCCCATGGCTCTGGGTGTGGTTCAGTACTGGAAATGTGCAAAGGCATGTGTCTCTGTCGCAGTGTGGGTCTCCGTTGGGGAGTGTAGGTGGTCCCTGATGGGACTTAGACATCCACGTATGTGATCTAGTTCGGCTTCCATGAGGTAGTACCCCACCCGGACATGTTTGGCCACCCCCTTCTGGCAGTCTGACACCTGGCCTTGGTATGCGATGTGTGCTTCGGTGGGCTGCTGGGAGCTAGCCGGGGTGGTGGGTGCGTCCAGCTGTGTTGTCTGTGCAGGGGGTGGGGTATCCTCGATGCAGCGGTGCTGCCCTGCTCCTTGAGGTCGATTGCCTAAGATGTCCATGGACTGTTGTAGGGCATCGGTGTCGGAAGTGTGGAGGTCCTCTTCAGCATCACTGTAGAGTTGTCTGGTCTGCTTTGCTGGAGGTGTTGTTTGTCCCTCTGCAATGTGAAGGGGAGATGCTTGTTGACATTGTGTTGGCATGTATGTTGCTGCATTGTCCAGGTTTACATACAGACTGCATGACAATGTACATTGTGACTGTTTGGGAGGGGCGGACTATTTGATGCGGGACAGTGGACATTTGGACTACATGACGTAGGTGAGGTTGTACACGTACATTTGCATCTCACAGTTTCCTGCTATGTCAGATGTGATTGGCCATTTTCTACGCACAGGCGGACCCAGTTGTGTCCTCTGTTCTGCAGTGTAAGTGTTGCACTGTGTACCACATTGTCGTCCATGTGGATGTGCTGTCATTGCTATGTGTGTGTGCTGCATTGTGTGAAAGTCACACCTACAGCTGTGATTTTGCTGCCCCTTATCCCTTGGAGGCTGTGTGTCTTTGGCTTTTGTGCTTTTAAGGTGCTGTGAAGTTGGCGACTTGGGTCATTTGTGCTCTTGGACGGTTTTTGTACTCTTGTGCATTGTTTGTCTGCAGATGTATTGTTGACGTCAGTCGTTGTTTGTGCATGTGGATGTGTCAGAGTGTGACCTGCTCCTTTCTGGATGTGGTCCACACTCAGCCACCTCAGTCTCGTGGCGTGCACAATGTCATGGTGATTGTACTCCAGCCATGCTGCTCGTCATGTGGTGCAACTTGCATTGTCAGTGTGGCTCTCACATACGCATCTTTGCTGTGTTTCGCACGGTGCATGTGTGTGTTGTGTAATTGGTGATGTGTGGGGTGGGACCCCTTTGGGCACATGGTGGACGGGGGCCTACCTGATGTTTGTATGTGTGCTGCAGTGTGCCACGGGGATCAGGGACATGACCCAGGGTCATTGTGGGTGTGCGGTGTGCTACACGTCGTTGTGCATGTGTGCCATTGTGCTCGTCCCCATAGTCCCTGTTCGTCACTCACGCTGTTGATGTTGTGTCAGGTCATGTCGAGCAGTGTGTGGACTCCCGACTGCTTGCACCGTCTCCACACTGATGACTGTGGCCACCATTTGCTCCAGCTCCTCCTGTGGCGCACGACTCCCACCTCCATTCGTCGTTGCTGCCTTCCTGTTGGCAGCGGGTTTCTGCTTGGTTTGGCTTTTCACATCGTGCCAGCGCATCTTGGCCTCCTCGACACTCCGGCTGCATTCACAATGGAATGCCATTTTTCCGTCTGTGTTGCCAATGACACGGTGGAGGTGACGGACAGTTGTTGTTAGTGCTCTGTCACCTCCGTGACGACGATCCGGTTGTCATGCGGACTGTACCCCGCCTTCCTCTTCCTCTTCTCCTTGGCCTTCCCAGAGGTTCCTTGCTGGTGGTCTGTGTGGCTTGTGGGGTTCGCGTTGACCTGGGCACTCGTTCCGGGTGCATCCATGTTGCTACGCAGTTTATTTTGTTTATGGCGTGTTTTTCTTGTTCAGCTTTTATAGTGCATTTTCCCGCATGACGCGTGGGAATTGCAGGCCTGTCGCTGGTTATCGCAGATTTTTGTATCGCGGTTGGCCTCATCGCAAGTTTATTCGCGTTCGTGTTTTGCATTTTTGCGGAGTCGCGTTAATTTTAACGCTGTCATTTGATGCGTTATCGTGGGACTATCGCATGGTGCCGCCAGGTTGGGAATACTACGTTAACACAGCGTTGTTTTCCCGCAATAGACTGCGATATGCAAAGTTGCGTTAAGCTAAACTTGCGGTGGTTATCACACGTTCTTGAGAATATGCCCCAACATTTTTTAAAAAGCAGCCTGCTTTCCTTAAAGGAAAAGGACATGTTTTTTTTTTAAGTTTTGATTTCATTTTAAAAGTTTCAGTGAGAGTTGGCAGTGGTTCCCTGGACCACTACCTACCCCTCCTGAAATTTTACCTCAGCTAGCAAAGAGATTGGCGTTTCAATGGTTTTTAACCAGAATTACAGTCGCAAATCATTGATGCTTATGGCACCGATTCACAATTAGGAAGAAATGCCCACAACATATCCCTTTAAATTACGAATTGGTAACAATTTTCAAATCCATTTTAGGAGTCAGTAAAACTTTACCAACTCCTAAAATGGGTTTGATACATAACTAATACCTATTTTGCAGTTGCAAACACTCAGATTTTGTGAATCAGAGTAATTGAAACCTCAAAATTGGTTAGCATACCTCGCCCTTATTCTCGCCCCTAATCTTCACCTTGGTGGGCCGTATTCACAATCCTCCTCCTTTGAAAATCAGGCATTTGCTCTCACAAAATTATTCTTACATTTTAAGAAAACATGTGAGTGTCATAGAATTCACTAATGATCCTAGGAGTATACTGGGAAATCTATAGCAGTTGTAGATTGTTAGGGTGAGTACCCCAATGCGCACAATGTTTATATGTGAAGTTTAAACCTGGTGGAACATTTTGCATGTGTCAATGTGATGCAAAGGTGCAGTCTCACATTTAACTTTCTACTTTTGTTTCTCCCCAGGGGAAACATTTTTCCAGTGTAGATACCTGTTACCATGCATCCCCATTAAATATGGGGACAAAAGATTCCCAATCTGATCTTGGAAGCATACTTCTGTCTTTGACAGAAGTAAACGGCAGTAAATCTAATTGCCTTTCAAAGGTGGGAAACTACCTACAAATAGTCACAAGCGTGTGTTGTCTTTACCTTCAACTGCCCCAACATTAAATTTTCGAATGCAGAAATGCTGGAGCAAGATATCTGCATTTAAAATACACTTGGGCAGAGGAAATTCCAACAATCCTGAGTTTGTGAATTAGGATTGGGAATTTAAATGTCCAAAGTCATCATTTATGCACTTCAGTTCACCCTAGTTTTGCAAAGTGCTTTATGAACTGGGACCTATGTCTCAGTGGATTGAAATGCACTGTTGAATCAATGATTGAAAGCCTGATGACCTTTAGACTTCATAAACTAGGACTTTCCCTCGTGACCTCTGACGTCACATTTGTGGAATATAGCACAGTATTTGAAAGGATTCCCAACGTCGCCAGCACTGTAAGCAGGAGTAGTAATACATTGACATATGCAAAGATTTATGACACAAAAGCCAAGATCTGCATGCAGTATTCTGTTTTTCGCTAAATTGTAGTCCTGCTGTTCGCATAGCACATAGTGTTTATCAGAATATTTTGACCTCTTATTTTTGGGTTCCGTTTTATTAGCAATCATCTCTGCAGATGGAAGTAACAATGCATGGTTAAACTTTTGGATTCAATGAATAAAAAATGCCTAAACTTAATCAGAAGAGAAATCTCATGAGTTGCTGTTGCAAAGAGGAATTGGATGGTTTCCCAGCCAACAAATGTTTCTAATTTCCTGTTAGAATTTGCAGCACTTGCTAGCATAATGAAACGTTCACTTAATTTTACAGACAACGGAGTGATAGAGAGAGTAATTTCCCAAGTCAGTTAACTTCTTCTTCCCTAGACCCTACCACGGTGTGAACATGTTTGACTCCCACCTCTGTCTACACAAACTTTCCTTTGGTTTAGATTTACTTAGGATACATTTTTGGGGTGCTTTGGATTGATACATCTTTTATGTCATGCAAGGATATTTTGTTGTGGGGACTTCCGCACAATATGCCTGCCAATGGAACTGAGAAGGGCACGTGCCCAGTCAATAGAGGAAGGCTATTTATGCATAGCACAGTGCAAAGGGAAAACAAGGTACCTAGCATCTCAATATATTCAGATAATAGCGTTTTAAGTATGCAAGGACCTTACCGCATCATGGGTAATAACACACAACCTGATTGTGGTATCACCCATCCAAACTGTAGCTTCAGAGTGGGTAAACTTCATAAAATGCATGTGACTTTAGAAACAGCGTTTTACTGAGGTGCTCTAGGACAAACTAATGCAACAACATGATTACATGTATGCTGAGCAGTAAATGATCAATCATGCAAGTAGAAAAAATGCATATGATAAATACAGTACAAACTGAATTCCCTACCACAATCCAAACAGCACCAGGGCATCAGAGTAATAAGTGCCATTTAGCAGTATTACCACAATCTCACAAATAAGTAGCATGGCCATGCAAGCCACACAATCCCAAATACCCACTATCAGAAATCAGGTTGACATCATGAATGTAACATGAAATGGATGCCCTCAAGAGGAACATCGAAATAAAGGTTGCATCCACCCTTATCTAGGATGTCAAAAATTGGAAACATGCGCATAGCATCCAGAAGTTTGGAACATGCCCTACTGAGGAACTCTATGCGGGCTAGCAGTGCTTCTTCAGATTCTTTTCTCACACGGTCATAATCTCTCAATTCCTGTTACTGAAGGGGCATTTGAAATCAGAGAATTCAGAACTTTAACAACTCTTTCATCACTCTACAGATAGTCGTACTCAGTGTGTTACAGCCTTTGAGCACAATGGCAATAAAGGCCAAATTACCCCAAAAACCTTTAGTTCCTATATGTACCACAATCCCCAACAGACAACCGACAGCCATTTTCTTCTCTGTGCATACTTATGCAGCATTACATAATTCAAAGACTTTTTACACATCTTTCTTGCATGTAGCGTTTTAGTGTTTATGGCTTCTTTTATGGTTCCCCTCTTTCTTACTATGGGTCCACGGCCTCATCTTCTTGTTATATGGGGAGCTACACTGGTATTTACCATCTGCTTAGTCCCGGCCAGCTCAGATGAGATTACTATGGTCATGTATCTGAGTTACTTCCCTGTCATTATAAGCTTACATTTAATCTGCTTCAAATGGTCATGCATAGGTGGTAGGATGCTGGATGACAGAGTTGAAGACATCTTCTTGACTGCTTTTGTCTGGGACAATGAAAATAAAGGGTGGGGGTAATAGCTCATGCATTTCAGAAGATTTGAGACACTTGCTGTATTTTTAGATGTAAATGTAGTTTAGACATATATTGTCTTGGATCTAGTTGATCCTGTGTTTCTTTCTAAAACATATTCCCATTGTTTTGTACAGGCATCTCTCTGCTTCCTGTAGTTCAGAAACATATTGCTTGGGGATCTTTTTTTCTACGTTTTTAGACAATCTTACATCGGGCATCCCCCGACACGAACACATCAGCCAACACCTACGAAGTCTCCACTGGCTCCCTGTGGAGAAAAGAGTCACTTTCAAAATCCTCACTCACGCCTACAAATGCCTACACAACAACGGACCCAAATACCTCTACGACAGAATCAACTTCCACGTACCCAAAAGAAACCTCAGATCTTCCAACCTCGCACTGGCCGAAACCCCACGCATCCAGAGAGCCAGAGCAGGCGGAAGATCCTTCTCTCACATTGCAGCCAAGACCTGGAATGAGCTACCGGCAGACATCAGATTCGCCCCCTCCCTGAACACCTTCAGGAAGACCCTTAAGACCTGGCTCTTCGGCTAAACAGATCTGCGGACCCCCCCCCCTCAGCGCCTTGAGACCCTCACGGGTGAGTAGCGCGCTTACAATTCCCTGATTGATTGATTGATTATTTCCTTCAATTGTGTAAGATGGTGGCTCTAACCATGATGGCCTTTGGAATGGTAATTTTGTCTATGCTCATGCACTGAGTACAGCTGAGCTGATCACACACAATGGGCTTAATGTTTTTTTTTTATTAGACATGGTTTTCTATCACAACCCTTGCTTGATTTGATGATGAAGTGCTGTCCAAGATCAATTAACTGCACAATATTGAATATGCTTCTAGGATTACTGGTGGGTGGCTATGATAACTACTATTAAATACAACATGCATGGACAGAGCCATTTGGTCTGGATGTTTTAGACATGAAAGTGGTTTTGTATTGATTGAGAAGTTTGGGTGTGTATGCGAGTGAATGGTGGTAAATCTATGGTTCAATGTTTATGACAATGCATTGATGTATGTATGAATATGTAAGTGGATTGAGGTATCTTTAAATAGGGAAGGCATTAATGGATCAACATTGATGTATTGGTTGATGGAGACAGGTTACTCTAATCTTTTTCAAACAGTAGTAGTGATAATGTTATAAAATGTCAAAATGACCAGTATTAGGCTTGTGGAAGAATTGCACCAGTGTCGTGGCTTGCCAAATGTGCTCACCCCCACTCCCATCCACCTCTTGTTCTTGGGCATTATTGGTTGCACCTTCTACACCTTGCTCAGGGCATTGCCACTCAGGATGTCATCCGCACTGGTGTGAGTCGTGCCGCCCAGGATTGTGGCTGCTACATTTGTGCTGTCCAATAGTGACTCCCCCATCACTTGCAAAGCCAATCATCTCCCCTTAAGGGGATCCCAAAAGCTGTGACATTATGCCCCATCTGAGTGGCAGGCTACACTGGGATTCGAGGGTCACTGCAGGATTTGAAGATCCCAGGATTCAAGGATCACACAGTCTATAATAGCCAGAGCCGGGGCATGGTCAGGTGCTAGGCTTTCCTCTTTTTTGATGGGATGAAGCCTCTGCTTGAGCTCTGCTCATTATCTTTGTTCATGTCATTCCAGCTAAACCAATCTTCAAGCCAGATGCTACATTCATCTTCTCAGAAATTACTTGCTTGTGCACATCTTGAAACCTCTTCAAACAATTTCCTCACATCTTTGGAGTAATCCTACCTCTTTCAGGGCTGTCCTCAGAGGCCTCAGTTTAGTCATTAGATTGGGAGAGCTAGATTTATTTGTTTGCATTGTGAAACTACTGTTGGATTCTTGAACTTCTCCTTGTGCCTATGTCCTGGAACTATGACTCGCCTGCTACGTTTTGCTATGACAACTGTCTCTTTGGTCTTCACCGAGTTATTTACAAATCCTAAGTGACTCTTTCTATGTGTTACGTGCCTCTTGTTTTGGAGCTTTAATAACTGTGTGTAGACTTCTGAACAAGACCAGTCTCACAACAATTCCGTTGGCTTTAGCATTAGTATGTTGAGTGTTTGCTATCATGCAACTGTTGCTAGAGTGATTCCTGGGTATTTTTTCGGTTTCTGTAGAATGTCACGGTCTGGGCCTTTGAGTATTTAATGAAGTGAGATATACCGGGCTCCAGCCCTAGAAATTGTGTAATCACGGATGGTTGGATTTTCAATGACATATTATTTTTGTCTATTTCTATGTACTCTCATATGTCTTTTTAAGGCTTTTTTTAACAAAATGTGTTCTTTGATGCATATGTGTATGAATTATAATTAGGAGTTTGTGTAAGCTCATTTAGATATGTTGTGCACTGTAATTTTATGATCTATGCTGCTGTGGTTTTTTATGATCTATGAGATTTTTTTAATAAAAGATTTTGATATTTTTCCAAATATGTGGTATATTGTTTAGATTGTTTTTCAGATGTATGATCAGTTTTCCCAAAGGTATATCTGTAGTGATAGTATTTGAGTGTGTGTTGTATGATATTGTCAGGGTTAAAACTCCCAGTTCTACTGTCACTAGTAATCCAGTCCAAAGGATTTTTCTCTCTATACTTCTGTAGAATGTTACCATTAATGTGAAATCCATGTTATAGGAAAAATGCATGCAAATTGAATTGATCTAAGGCCAAAGAGTAACAGTTTTGTGTTCTATTTAGCACAACAGAGCTGCCACTTGTGACGGACTGAAGACAACTCAGGAGAGACCCCTTTTGATGAGACGAGCTGTGTGTCTTTTGTGAGTCTTCTATCCCTGTCCCTCTTCTACACTCTTCACCATCAGTATCATGCATAGTGCTGATTGTGTGTTGCAGAGGGACTAGTGGGTTCCATGTCACTCTTGAACCAACATTCAGATCTACAGGTTAGTGGTAAATTGATTCTGAGGGGCTGGGCAACATAGTGCCAAGACTACCTTTAATGTATATTGAACTTGTTAGACTGTCAGTTTTACGGTGGTCTTCCCCAAATGTTTTGCTGTACTTCTCCATATTTTTCTTATCTTGTTTTTGTGGGCCTTAGGACTTTGTGCACCTTACCACTGCTAACCAGTGCTAAAGTGTGTGTGCTCACTCCTCAAAATATGGAAACATTGGCTTGTCCCCAATTGGCATAATTAATTTACTTATAAGTCCCTACTCAAGTGGTTCTAGATATACCCAGGGCCTGTAAAGTAGATGCTACAAGTGGGTCTGCAGCACTTGTTGTGCCCCCCTTGCATACTTGTCACAGGCCTGCCACTGCAGCATGTGTGTGCAGTTTTAATGTGCCATTTCGACCTGACAAAATAAACCTTTTGTCAGGCTCTAACCTACCTTTTTAATACATATAAGTCACACATAGGGTAGGCCCTTAACAGCCCTCTGGGCAGAGTGCAATGTATTTAAAAAGTAGGACATGTAATTTTAAGTTTCACATGTCCTGGTAGTGAAAAACGATTACATTGGTTTTCCAGTACTGCAATGCCTGCTTCTCCCATAGGATAATATTGGATTTTTAAAAAATTATTTATGGAGTTTCATATAGCGCGAACTTGACCCAAAGGTATAGGGTATCAGAGCGCTTTACATAGCACCAGTTGCGATACATGAGGACACATTTGTTTTTTTTTGTTAGGCACGGGGAGATTAAGTGATTTGCCCAGAATCACAGGATGTTCAGCGTCATTGCCGAGACTCGAACCCAGTTCCCCAGATTAGAGGTTGTCCGCCCTAGCCGTTAGGCCAACTCCTCTCCCCAAGTAAGGAGTTACCTTATTACATTTAATAAGCTGTAACTTCCAAATGGGAATGGGTAAACAGTTCATGTATGGTGTATT
This sequence comes from Calotriton arnoldi, assembly GCA_963921515.1. NCBI lineage: Eukaryota > Metazoa > Chordata > Amphibia > Caudata > Salamandridae > Calotriton > Calotriton arnoldi. The sequence goes on along the minus strand of CAWUFW010012387.1, from coordinate 261,266 downwards.
TGGAATTGTAAGGAAAAATCCTCTTTTAAGTGAAGTCAGATATTTGATTACAATTGTAAAAATTCCACGTTTAAAAAGTTGCCATTTTCCTGCCATTTAGTGCTTGCAGCCTGTCTCTGGGTCACGTGACTGTGTGTAGTTGGCAGTTGGTATTTGCGTATTCCTTTTAGACCGCCACACACAAATGAGGAATTAGGTGTGCCTGGATGGGCCATCACTGGCAGGATGTGAGGGAAGAGTTAGGCACAGCCCCACTTACACCTGAATAGGCTGTGTCCTGCCTTCATGCAAAGGATTGTATACCCCCTGTAGATACTCTGGAGCCAGGACATTGGAGGCAGGAAACCTGAGCGCTTCAGAAGGAATCCTCTAGAAATTCCTCCTACTCGAAAGAAGGCACCAGGTATAAATATTGGACCTCAGATACCAACTCTTCAGTACACTCTTGGACCTGCGGATACTACAGAAGAAGGACTTTGGTGCTGCTTTGCTGCCAGAAGGGCTGCTGCTCTGCTGCCCTGCTCTTCTGCTGCTCTGCTGCCCTGCTTGCTGAGAAGGAAGAAGGACCTGCACTCTTCATCCCAGGCCGTAGTAACTTCAAGGGTCAGCCAGCTGACCTCCTGTTCTGCGCTATAGGGAGTTAACAAACTCTAGATGCCCCTGCAAATGCCCAGCTGACATGCTGCTTGGACCTGCAATTGGACCTGCCTGAGCCCTGCTGGCTTCTGCTGGAATGAGTTTCTACCCCCAAGTTGTGTTCCTCTAGTTCTGGGCCCTTGGTGTGGCTCAGTTGAGCTCTCCTGAAGTTTTTGGGCTCTGCGTGAATGTGAATGGGCCCATCCACGCCATGACTGTGCTGCTCATGCCAACCACCAACGTGAAGTTCCGGCGAACCAACTCTTTGTGCTACAGCATCAACTGCTGCAGCGACCGTCTGTGACACCGACAGGATCTTCGCACTACAGTGACAACCATCCACGATGTCTGGCTGGCCCTTTGTGCTATTTCAATGGCCATCTGCAATGCTCTCCCTGCTCTTCGTGGAAGGCCTGACTTTGTGACTTTCTACCGGTTTCGCATGACCTGATAGGCGACAGTGGCACTTTGTGCTTTTACACACTATTTTCATCAAAATCCATAAAATTGCACATCTCTGTGTCTATGGATTGGAGTTTTGTTGTTTTGGTGTCAAATTATTTATTAAATGTTACTCTATTTTTCTAAATTGGTGTGGGATTTTTCTTGTGTTGTGTTTTCACTTTTTTCATGTTTAAAGTACTGCATAAATACTTTACCCATTGCCTCTAAGTTAAGCCTGACTGCTCTGTGCCAAGGTAACAGAGAGGTGCGCAAAGGTTAATTTGGGATTTGCTTGTGACTTAACCCTGACACGGATTGTGGTTGCTGCTTGAGTATGGTTTCACCCCTCTCAACCAGTAACCCAATTTCCTACGGAGCTTAATCATTATATTATGCACATAGTACACCAGAGGTGGGCACCATGGTGCCAAGGGTGCAGCACTATGCCAGTTGGCTCATTATGGCAGTAGATAAGATAGGGCAGATTCTTTGGAAGAATGGCACTATAGCATGATAATTACTACTATTGTAAACTGTAGAGCATGTTCAGAATTCCTTATCCTTATCCTTATGTGCATAAGTGTATGTTTGGATTTGGTTTATCAATTGATCATCCCTACTGTATGTTTCTTCTATGGTGTCATCTGCAGTGCACTGAGTCCTTTGCATCAAAAGTTATTGCTGAGAGCAGCCATAGGCTGCGCACTTCCAAGGATGATACACGTTGCAGGAAGTTGGTGATGTACTGCACACCAGAAGTGGAATCTGGGTTTTTGACACAAGCCAATACCACCAAAACTGCCACCAATGAATGGGTACACTTTAACGCTGTAACATGCATGGCACCGCAGTGATCATTCATTGCTTGGCACCAACGACGTAAAAATAGAAGCACTGAAATCGAGGATTTGTCCCTGAAACTGTTGAGAATGATAAACATATCTTTTTAAAAATAATTATTAAAACAAATCTTATTTTAAAAAACAATACAATGAAAGGCACAAGCATGCTGTTAATCACCATTTGCCATAATAAAATGGCAGAACCCTTGCAGTGTGAGGCCATCTTCAAACAAGGTCATGATCATAGAAGTATGCCGGAAGCCAGAAAAAATCATATTGAAACTAGCCATGGATGCTGCGTAAAACACAAAACACTTATAACGATCATCTAAAAAAGAATGTTAATACACTATAATAAAGATCAATTCTCATTTTTAATTATATTTTTTTCAGTTTTTTATGTAGCCTTCTCACACATAAGAGAAAATTATTTACTTTGAAAAACAACATAAACAAATATTATAGTGTATTTATTTTATACTTAATGGTTTATTTCAATGCTGACGCTTTCTTTTCAAGATGGCTTCTGTATTCACCAAATAGTACCTGCCTACTGCTTCTGAAAATAATTCATCCAATGCATTACAATGGAAACCTTTGGTAGGAGGTGGAATAATACAACAAGAAGCATGACAGTGTGAGAGAAATACTCCTCTTGAGTCCGCCTCTGTGTATATGTTTTAGGAGAGTAATGAAATAAGGTCTGGCAGAAAGTTAAAGCTGTCTGTGACCAAACAAACAAAAATAAACCAATGTAGCCTCTTTGTTTATATTATTATCTGTACCAGCCTTTTTAAAATGTTTAAAAATGTTCAATTATGTTTCTGAATTTGGGTTAACTATGCTTCTAATATATTCCTACAAGATCTTGTTGGGTGATATTATGAGCTGTGACACACCTTCTTTCTAACTTATTAATTGTAAAATCCTAGAATTTCATACCACCCACCCTGAATTTGAACTATGTTTCTAAGCCCCCTCACCATCAACAAAAAAACAGTGGGCTAATTCACAATGTCATTTATGAGGCTGTGAAGAAATACCCCTGTAGTACACCTTTGTGAATTGGCCTCAAAGCATCTGAAATGGGAATACAATTGGAATTTCTGAGAATATTCATATATAGTTAGCACAGATAGATAGGACTGTGCCTTCTCTGAATTTGTATTAACATGGAGTAGGACATTTGGGGCCAGTTCACAAAAGTAGTACACCTATAGTGCTACAGGAGAACTACTTCACATACTCATCCTTACGATTTGGCTATAGTTTCTATTGGCATTCTTTTTGCTAATTTTCAGTCGTTATTGAATTGACTGATTAGTATCTTCATTTATATTTGTCCTCAAAATAGCCTATTCTGTGGATAGAATTCCTGGTTGCAATTTTAATAATATTCTTATGGGTGGATTTCATTGTCTATTTGCAAGAGGAAGAAAGTGTTGATTTTTTGAAGCTCATGTGCAAAAATGTTTTAAATTGTTGATAAACTATATCCCTTCAAAAAGAAAATTCATTGGTTGACCAAATAATTCCTCATATCCTCCTACTACATGGTGACAGTTAATGAAAGTAAGTGTTAGACCCATAAGCCATGGAAAATGTATCGAAAGTCATATGATTCAATCTCTGCTTCAGTGTTGAAGGATGCAAAAATGATGCTAAATCCTTAACAAATTAACCCATATTGGGGGCATATTAACAAGGGCAGTATCGCCGCTTTAGCGGCACTTTTTGCCGCTAAAGCAGCAATATTTTTATCGCCCTATTTACAAGGTGGTGCTAACATGCATTAGCGCATGTTAGCACCCGTTTACCAGACGCCTCGCTTTGCATCTCTAATGAGATGCAAAGTGGGCGTCACTGCGCGTACCCCTGACGGACTACCTTGTAAAATATCGCGAAATGTACATCGCGATATTTACAAGGAGGCCCACGAATTTTAGCAGACGTTAGTTTTTGGCGAAAACAAGCGATGTTCCATGGAAAACACCGATATCGCTGGAAAATTATCGCCATTGCGCTATGCTTTGTTAATACAGCGATAGCCGGCGATAAAAAAGTTCTCGCTAAGAGGGGCCAGCTATAATTATCGCTGCCGCCTGTTAATATGCCCCATTGGTTGGTTATAAATGGTCCATCACTGTCTCATGCCCAGTACTGATCAAAATCTGCTGCACTTCAAAGGGAATTGTACTAGTATTATGAATTCGTATTGGACACAACGTCTTTGAACAAGAGGTATTGTTTTCACACTGTTTAAAATGGTCACATGAGACAGTACAGCGCTCAACACAGGCCAACTGTTCCTTGAAAACATCAATGAGGAAGCCTGAAAAAAGCCCTTAATTTTGAAGAAGTCTGTTGCATTCTTGAGCTTCTCTTGTGACAAGGGTTGGCTCTGACCCCATGTATGTAAAAAAAAATGGATTAGCAGTTCAGTAACTGGATCACTGTTGTACAAAACAGATCCAGGAGTGCTTGACCATACTAGATTTTCAGCATAGCCGCAGATAATGTAAACATGTTCCATTTACATTATGTGTATTATCAATGTTTTTGCAGATAGTCTAAACCTCTAGCATGGATCTGGCCATCCTGGCTCTGCATTAGACACTATGCCACGCTAGTTCAGTGGAGTCTATGTCTGAGTTTTTCAGGTGAAATTTGTAGTGAAATGAACCGTTGATAAAAAAATATTTTTGGAACTGGTTCATTGGTGTGCCTGGTGGTGCCCACCATCTTCAAATCCAACTCTGCAACATAGTTCTCGCACAGGCCTAACTAAAGAGATGATATCACTAGCAAATAGAAAATGTCATAGATTAGTCCTGGATTTTTAGAAAAACACATAGAAAAGGACAGTGTATTCCAGAGTCTGCGTGGTCAATTCCCGCCCTGTAGGCAAAACTTTCAATTTCCGGATTTTGATGTGGAGGTACCACCGTCGTGTAGTTCCTACAAATCTTTATAGGATTTTCGTGTTTAGACAACATGAACCAAGTGATAGGTGTCCAAACTGATTCCAGGCACCCCCAGAGGATATGTTAGTCTGTAGACCAGCTAGCTCACAGTGCCACTACGAGCCCCTCTTACCAAGGAGCAAATAGCTTCTGGTAACTATCGAACATGACAACCCTGACCCCTCAGGGATCGTGGAAACAGTACAGTACTTTACACTCAGTCACTCGTGCTCACTTTGTCTCAGAGATATACACAGTATAAACGGTGGGGACGTTTTCAATAAGTATTTGTTGAACCAGCGCCATTCTAGTATAAAATACGTGTATTGCAACAACCATGAGATAGAAATAGATATATACAGATATGAGAACAAGCAGAGCAAAGAAAAGGTAGAATTCTACCATAGTGCTAAAACAATAAAAATATGCAAGCAAATAGATACATGACAGTAATAATGCGTACCCCTATGATGCAAAACCTAACTAGATGTACCTAAGTGTATCTGGCATGTATGTAGGCTTATAGCCAAGAATCCCCTTAGGATAGAGCCAACCCCATTACCTGCTGTGGGAGAGCAAAGGACCCTGTCTTGGTCTCGAGATGGATACCCCGCGAGGGATGTCAGACCACTGCGTGCTGGAGTGTCTGCATGCAGGGACCTCAGCGTCTTGTGTCAGCATGGAAGTCTTTTCTCCTCTGGTTTGCCCAGTGAAGATGTAGTGCTTATATACCCAAAAGGTACCCTTAGAGGTTCTCCCTAGATGTGTACTATGGGCATGTCAGCCAAGGATGACGATAGTGGTGACCCTTATACAGAGTTATTATGCAGACGATGGTAATCTTGCTGTGATACTAAGAATCCTCATGCATAATAAATGAGGCTAGTTTTCGGAGAAAACCACATGACATTGATGCAGCACCTAACTAGGTAAAAGGTCAGCACCAGACCCGTTATGTAGAACAATGGTAGGACAAATGTAGGTAAAGGGTCATGCAACTACCTAAGCGTATGGTGGGGCACATTGGGGTTCATAACACCCACTCCTCATCCAACTGGACGACATAATAATAAATGCTAAAATATGCCTGTTTAAAAAGCATAAAAACATTGTTAAAAATATGAGTATAAAAACATCTAAAAACATGGTATGTGTTAAAAAATGGTGTAAAAGCAAAAAAGCTCTCTAAGACCTCTAAAAAGTCAATATACATGTTTGACCAGCTGAGCATGCCGAAAGCCATAATGCTCAGTGAGAGCAGAAGTGGAAAAATAAAATAAAAATGATGTTTTCGAATTCCAATTTAGGTAGGTTTTCGAAAAAGGCCGAATTGTTCCCAGTGCACAGAGAGCCAAATGCTTATGTGTCCTGTGTGGGAGATGCAACATCACTGTTGCTTGCCTTCGCAGACGACGGTCCCTGTAACACCTCTTGGATCAGGTCAATGGAGCAAAGGTGATCTTCTCCTGTTCCAACAGCCGTTACTGAGGAAGCACCTGATGCCTGTAAGCCTGGTACAGAGCCGATGTTCATTCCAACAGGAGCTGAAGCATCCTGTGGTAGCTTTAAGAATGCCGACATCAGGATTGGAATACGCTGAGGACACTGCACTACATGGGTATTTAACGGGTCCAGCAGTACATCCACGTCCGGAGGCGTAACCAATGGAAGTGTTAGACAGATGTCCAACATGCATTCGTGCCAGCAGAATAAGAATACAGGCAAGACGCAGTCGACCCAAACTGATCTGAAAGACAGAAACATATGCTCGCTTAGTTGGAGTTGCATGCGTTCAAGGCAACGTCGCTCCAAGAGTGCTTTTTCCATCTCCTGTTGGGACGTCCATTGCGTAGCAGAAAAATTAAAACCAGGATACCCACTACAAGTAGTAGGACCAGCGGAAGCCCTCCAAAAACTCTTCCTACCACAGAGTGTATCAATGATGGAATAACTCTGAAGACTGTCTGAAAGGTGCTTAATAGCCCTGAGCCTATGTTCTGAAGAAGGTGTACTATCACACTCCTATCAGACATGTTAAAGATGCGATGTACCATTTCTACAAAATGGAGCGGGAAGTTAGTTTGGACTAGGGCTTGTATTTCAGCAGAAGACCTTGCAACCTGGAGATCAAAAGTCTCTCGAGCTGAGGTTATGGCTACTTCTTTCTACAAAAGTATGGCTTTCTGTCTGCTCAGAGAATCAAACCGTATAAGGGAAACATTCAATGAAGGCCACAGCGGCGCCTCCCTGACTGTGTGGGTCAGTGGAAACAATATTTGCATACAACAAGTAACCCTGGAACTTACTGTGACCAAATATGCAATACTTGGCAGCATCCCGCAACAACCTTGATCATTTAACATCAAATAACACGTGTTCCAGAGTAGTTTGAACACTGCATGGATCAAGGCAGCTGGGGATCATTTCAAGTGACAAGATAGGTTTGCAACCAAAGCGTTGCAATCTCCGTGAAGCATAATATCCTGATAAATTAGAGACCCACTTAACGAATTCTCACAGTCCGAACCACTGAGAAAGACTTTAGTGTCCCCATTCCTGCATCTAAATCTGTAAGGCAATTCCCAAGATTCATGGATGTATTCCCTACCCAAATCTTCATACCTGCTTACTTGGTGGTATTGTAGACAATATTGAAATTGGAATGTTGTCACTGGCAATGTTATATGGCCATGGATTAACCATTCTGTGGAGGGTGAAAGGAAGTTGGTCTAATTTTTCAATGTGCAGCATTGTATACGTTGCGAAGATCATTTCGTCCATTAAACCTAACAATCATTACAACGATCCCCTACCTGCAAAGTGTTGGTCAACAATAAACCATCTGCTCATCCCTTCATGGACAAAGATCATCAACGCTTCGTTGGCACAAGGCGCAATACCGGACTGCCTAAAAACTGGGCAAGTTACTCCAATTTTAAAAAAACCAACAGAGAACCCCTCTGTCCCTAACAATTTCAGACCAGTTACAAACATTCCCATGCTAGCCAAAGTCCTGGAAAAATGTGTACAACAACAATTGAGCCATCATATCTCTGAATTCAATCTGTTAAATGACTTCCAATCAGGATTTAGACCAAACCATAGTACGGAAACAGCAATTCTGCACATCGTGGATGACGCTCTACTTGCCCTCGACCACAACGAAACATGTCTCCTAATCCTGCTTGACCTATCGTCGGCTTTTGGCACGGTAAACCATGCTAAAATACTAGATCGCATGAAAAATAGAATGGGATTAGAGGGTACAGTCCTAAAATGGTTTAGCTCTTTCCTAGAGAACAGATCGCAAAAATTCATAGTCAACCAAACATTATCAGCTTCATCCAGAAATACAATCGGAGTTCCTCAGGGCTCAACACTATCCCCGGCGTTATTCAATCTGTACGTAGAGCCACTCACGGAAACATTACAACGAGCAAACATTTCTTTTCACATGTACGCAGATGACACACAGCTGTACATCAAAGTCACATCGACAGAAGAGATAGGTATCATGAACCAGGCACTAAAGAGAACCATTCATTGGCTAACCAGCAACCAACTGAAGCTTAACCCACATAAAACCGAATTCCTGCTGATCTCCCCACAGAAAAGCGCTGTGAACATCCTAGAGTGGTCCAATCTGATCACGGCTTTAAACTGTACTCCAAAGATTGTTGATTCCACCAAATCCTTGGGAATTATTCTTGACAAAAACTTGAACATGCTATCACATATTAATACAATGTCAAAAAATGCCCAGTTCCATTTTAGTTACCTCAGAAAACTGAAACCATTCTTAAATAAGTCAGACCTTAAAACAGCAGTCCAGGCACTTGTCATATCAAGGATCGAGTACGGTTGCACAACTCTGGCCGGTCTTCCCAAGATCTCAACAGCCCCACTGAAAGCTTGTCTTAATGCGGCCACAAGACTTATAACTGGATCCAAAAAATTCGACCACATCACCCCTCATTTGAAAGCACTCAACTGGTTGCCTTACGAAGCAAGAGTACAATTGAAGTTGGCATGTATCACTCACAAAGCGATACATTACAAAACACCAGTGTACCTAGCCCAGAAAATCACACTATCAGGAGGATGCCGTGTCTTCAGGAGCCACGGAGATCTACTACTGAAACCGGCCCATTTTCGTAAGAAAAGAACTTATGACCGAGCGTTCTCTGGTGCAGCTCCTAGAATTTGGAACGCTCTCCCTCCTAACATTAGGAAAATCCCGTCCATCTCTGCATTAAAAAATGAAGCAAAATCTTGTTATATGATTAAATACCTCCCATAATCTCAACAGGCTCGCCATCATCATGGATCCTTCATGATCATATACATGCTACCTCTCTTCGAACATTAACCTTTTTGTGGTCTTGTATATATGTATATTAAGCTTAATGTTTTGCTCTAAATCATTGTACAACAACTGATGACTTGGTAACATAACTGTTTTTGGAAATGCAAATGTAAAGCGCTCTGATACCCTACTCAGGGTCATGTTCGCGCTATATAAAACACCAAATAAATAAATAAATAAATCTCTCTGTGCCATTGTTGTCTATCTTGTTGTTAAATTATAAGCAGAAAACAGAGACGTACTGTTAATATATCGCCAGGGCACGTGACCAGAACACAACGATTTTAGTGTCTAGCTTAATAACATGATAGATCGTAACTGCGATTGCCCATGTTGAAGAATGGACAAGTCCTGTTCTCTTATATCTATTGCAGAAGATACAATGTTGCCCAGTAAATAAATCCTGGAAGTTAATGTGGTGATGCCATTGTCAACAACTGCCAAAGCCATTTCTATGTTAACCTTATCAATTTCACGTAATCTCTCCGCAGCTTCCTGTTGAGAGATCTTCCATACTTCGTTGTAAATGGCGTATAAGAAGAGTTTACGACGGGGTTTCTGGGGACCTAGAAAAAAATACCCTTAAATCCATGTCATCTGAAAGTAAGGACAAGTGTTGTTTCACCTGGGACAGTGTTGAGGTTTTCAGCCAATCTAGGCATAACTTCCCAACGCTGTAGGATGTCACCACCCCCAGATGTTCTCGTTGTACATAGCGTTGGTCCGACCTATGGGTACCAAACCTCTTGGTTGTAACCTTGAATCTTGATTGACACCCATTTGTGTCGATAGGCCAAACCAGCAATCACTTCCAATTGGGGTCTGAAGAATTGTCTGAACCCTCATGACTAATGTCATCTAGTGTATCCTCACTATGTTGTGCATGGTTGTTCCATCCCTCAGAGTGTGAAAGCGAGTGAATCCAAGGTGTGTTCAAGTCCTTAATCTTGGCTAGTCCAAGACAGTAAGTCTGTTGCACTGTGTTGTTCAGGAATATAATCTGCTTTGGTATGAGGCATGCTCTGAATAGTGCCTCAGTTCCCTGAACTTGCCAATCTTTAGTCCCCCAGACAGATTTTGTGCCTATGGTGTCCCTCCAAAAGTTGAAACCCTGTAAAGACAGCTGGGAAATAAAGGCAGCAGAGTATATTTATTTTGTGTTAGTGAGCATATTTTTCTTTGCAGGTGTAGGTGCAACCTTATAATAGTATGAGGTCGGGTCTGAAGTGTTAAACCCAGAAAAATAAGCAAACTTTGTGCAAATGTTTGTGAATTACCTTTCGGCGGTGTCGGGCAATGTTCCCATTGATGGTAAGTAAAAACATTACATGGGATACTTGTCTTGTTCAAGAAGTGATGACCATAGTGTTGGTAACAATACATGGTGTCAAAATCTGATGTTTCATCATACATTTCATTTTTAGAAAATGCAGCAGATTGTTCTAAATCAGACAGCATACCATTCACAGTTTCAAAGTCCCAATCATCAGAGAATGTACTGGAGGCGATGATATCATTCAAAGACAGTTTAAATACATGTGATATTGTCATAAGTTCAGCGGGACCAAATACATCATATGAAACCCTATCCCAAACTATTCCTTCAGGAATCGGAACTGCTTTTGTGTTCACAAAGGACAGGTCTTTTCATTCACGATGAGATGATGTATGTGGTTTCAGGGCCAAGTTCACATGTTGTACTGCAGAGCATTCTGGGAGATAATGTCCAATAAGGAGCAGGAAAAAGACAGTCACTACACCTATCCAAAGGACTAGGAACAGTAGACCAATTGCAATCCAGAGCTGTAGCCAGGGAGAGACAAAGAAAGTCGTTTCCAGCCAAAGGTAGAGTTTAAATATTTTTTCTTTAAGGGGAACAGGAGCTGATGGTCACTCAGGTTCACTAGGATCCAGAGAAAAGGTGTCAACATCAATGAAGTAGCCAGGCGCTGTCGATCTATCTTTGGTAGCTCAGCTGGTTTTGTTGAACTGACAGAGGACTCGTTGCGAGACATATTTACATAGATGTCGGTATTAGGCAGAATTGAGATCTGTGTTTCATTTGTGTTTTCTTGTTCAGTTTCCACTGGTACGAGTTCCACACCATTGTTGGCAACTCCGTTATTTTGTAGAGAAGAATCTTCAAACGTTATTATTCTTTCTGTCTGAACTTCCTGTATGGCAGCGAGTGGAGATCAACAGCTACTCAAAAGCCCACGCCGCCTGCTATTCAGTATCTGCAACATAGTGTTGTTTGATCAGATCAATGGAGACGAATCTCTTTTCTTTTTTGCCGGCAAGAGGCGGAAGAAGTACTGTTCTTGTTCCTTCGACAGCCAGGACAGGTGCAGGCGTTCTGTAAGATGGTCCAAATTCCTTTTTGTCCACAATCTTTTCTCTGACCAGATCCCCAATCTTTGGGACCCAGGCAGGTCTTGCTGAAACTGCTTTAACTTCCCCAGTGGTGGTACGTTTTACTTGGACGTTGCTTTGTAGTGCCCTAAATTCATTGAGTTCCTGTAAAACAGCCAAATGATCATTGATGTCAAATGCTTTTTCATCCGCCACTGTGCTGCCACAATCGAGGTCGGGTATCCACATGCTCGTCCCAAGCAGGACCTCATGTGGAGTACGGCCTCCCAGGGAGCTTCTTGGCATGCTATTTAGTGCCCTCTGTACCCCATAGAGGTGATTGACTCAACTACCACCAGAGCCTAATACCCTTGCTGTTAAGGATTGCTTTAAGTCCCGGTTTTTCCTCTCCACAATCAAATTTCCCTCTGGATGATACGGAGAGGAGTACCGCAATGCTACAGCCAAGCTTCCCATGGCTTCTTTGTAAGCCCAAAAGCTGAACGCGGGACCATGGTCAGAAAGTAATTTGCAAATTGCGTATGTTCCTATGAAGACTCGCAAATCCTTTATAACAGTTCAGGCGTCAGCCGAGTGCTGAGGCCAAACCCACAGGAATCTAAAGCATGAATCCACTGCCACCAAGATATACTTGAAAGCCCCATCAGATTGAAAGGGGCCACAGTGGTCCAAATAGACACATGCAAGAGGTCTGTCTGATATCAGTAAAAGTGTTTGTGGCGGACATGCTACGGTAGAACCCTTCATCTGCTGACAGATGTTGCACTTAAGGACAAAGCACTTGGTCTGTTTGGTAAGACCTGGCCACCAATAATGTTGTTTCAGCTATGAAATCATCACAGAAATACCGGCGTGTGCTGAGCCCAGACCCTCGTGTGCAGCTAGTATTAAACCTAATCTGTGACCCATGTTTGGTATTACTCTATCCCCCACTCCTGGAATTTGAGCATACAGAATATTTTGTGCATCTAACTTGTAGGAGTACTTGAGTGGAAAACCTTTTGGCAAGGCTGTGCTGTTTTTACGCCAAGCGATGACAGCTACCATCATCTGTCCGTCTACTCTCATGCTAGAACAAGTGAGTGCAGCAACGGCAGCAGTTTGCACTGTCCCCTTGGAGGCTTCATCAGCCAATGATTTCCCTTCAACGTGCACACCTACATGTTGATGACTCAGCGTATGAATCACGTGAGCCCGCGGCAAGCCTTTTTTAAGCTCTGCCACTTGTTCCCAAAGCAATGTATGCTTTATTGGGCAATCTTTTGAATCTTTGAATCCATTCTGGCCCCAGTAGTCAAGATATTCACTGTATGACTGGACACAATAAAAGGAATCGCACACAATTAGTGTGGGGAATTCTCGATCCGTGTTTTTTAGTGCCAGTATCAAGGCTTCTAGTTCTGCCAGTTGAGCCATGCAATCTCCTAGAGACTGCGTCTGCGTATTGCTAGGACGGAAATTACCGTCCCGCATACGTCCCTTTACAATCGCACAAGCTGCGCTTTATTGCTATTTATTTCCTATGGCTGGCTGAGCTGAACCTTCAGTGTAAATTATGTATTCATACTGATCTAGAGGCATTATTTCATTCAGAAGAGGATATTCTTGTTCGTATTGCAAAAATGCTTGTGTTTTTAATGTAGAATCAAATTTGTAGTCTATATCTGTTGCAGTGAGAGAATTAGCCCATTGTATCCATCGCGGATGCAGTGCTTTAGCGTTAGGAACGCTTGCTTTAGTAATTCCTCTAAGGTTGGTACTGGCGTTCCGAAGATCATTTGTTTCCCCTGAGCCAATGCTCTTTCTCTTACTACAGCAGTCTGTACTGCTGTCAGAATTTTTTCGGTTGATGCAAAAAGCATTTCAGCATTTGTATACAAATGTGATTTGTATGCAATTAGTACAGATTCTCCTTCAATGAAGATGAGATAAGTGTACCCAGATTGACCCGCGACTACACGGATCACCAAATTCATAGTGTTTACAAGTGTGTGTAAGTGTTTGGAAGCTATCATGTCAGCTTGTAGGGAACAAAGAATTTCTGTATGTTCCTGTGTCCAATGTTGAACTGAGAAATCAGGTTTGATTAAGTCATAGAAAGGTTTCACCTTATCTGGGTAATCCAAAATGTATGGTCTGCCAAAATTTAGGACTCCTAAAATGGATTGTATGTTTTTCAGAGTCTTTGGAGGTTGGAGCAGTGCACATTTTGCAATAGAATTGGCTGCCAGGCTTTTCCCATCATTTGAAAGCTCATATCCTAAAACTTTTGATGAGGAGGCGTTGTCCTATGTAGATGATATTTATCTGACAGACGTTGAACTATTGGATCATTTGGCAAAGGTGAACAATATAATTTTGTGGTTTGCCTCAGAGGGCTACAAATGTAACTTTAAAAATCAAAATTGCCCACCTCAATGTCCTAACATTGAGGTAGGCAATTTTTGATTTTTTAAAGTTAAATTTGTAGCCCTCTGAGGCAAACCACAAAATTATATTGTTCACCCTTGCCAAATGATCCAATAGTTCAACGTCTGTCAGATAAATATCATCTACATAGGACAACGCCTCCTCATCAAAATTTTTAAGTATCTCTCATACTCTAGCTGAGGACAACCCGGGGCTATTCTTATACTCTTGGGGCAGTCTACAAAATTGACGTTGAGAGCCAAGGGCTGAAAATGCTGTTAACTATCTGCTCTCAGATGCTATATTTTGGCAAAAGAATCCATTTGAGATATCTAGTGTTGTTTTGTATTTTTTCCACACAATGTTATTCATTAATGCAGCACTGCATGCATTTTGTACTGCAAATGTTTTTGTGCATGTGTTCAAATGCCTGTAGTCTAAAACTAGACGGTATGAATTGTCGAGTTTCATTACGGGAAACAAAGGATTGTTCATGGAAGAGGTGCAAGTCTCTATTGCACCTTGGTATTCAAGTTGATCTAAGATATGCCTGACTTGTTTTTTTGCGTCATGTTTTATTGGGTACTGTCTTTGAGGAGTTGGAGTATTTTTTACTGGGATTTCATTGTGAGGTGACTCAGCATCCCACCCTATATGATTGCGGTATAATGCAGGAGCTAGTGCTACCACCCAATCCTGTGCGTATGAATGTTTTAGTGATACTGGAACAAGGTCTGAGAAGGCTGGTAAAATTACCGTTTCTCCCTTTGGGCAGTCCATGACAAACTTAGGCGGCCAATCTTTTTCTGCTAAAAGGATGTCGTATCCAAAGGACAGGTTCTCCCAAAAGAGCCCTTTAACCTTCCTGGGTATGTCCCCTCCATATGGAGTGTTATTTCGTTTAACTTGTGTGGGACACTTACCCTAGTATCAGGTGTCTCCACCGTGATATGTTCACTCAACGCCGCTGTCACTAGAAATTCCATCAGGTTCTGGCAAGCTATTGTTACTTCTGCTGCGTTGGCTGGCATCGTCAGAGCACATTCCATGTTCAGAATTTGAGTCCTCAGTAGCCTGGGCATTTCTTATGTTAAGGCCAGCTATTTTATTCTTTTTAAATTGAGGTTTTGATTTTGGTTTATCTTCTTTTTTGATATTATAGTCTGAAGTGCGATGTATGTCTCTTGGCTTGGCTCGCTCTTCTGATCTGCATTCTGAACGTCAGTCCCTCTCAGAGTTTTTTGATGAACATTGAAAGGAACAAGAGAAACTTGTATCAGTATCCTGATACCTATCAGGTTTCTTAATGTTATCACGGTTTCTAAGCTTATACCTCCTGTCGGAGGGCTCCTGTTGAGAAGACCCACCACGTGATTGTGATGCATTCTGCTTATTTTTATTGTTATTTATTATCCCATTTCTTTTTTGAAGAATCTGGTGCTTGCTTAATGTTATCCTTTTCAGGATTACCCATTACTTGTGGTTTCATAGGTCTAGCTCCCAAATTATCTCTACCTAATTCAGCGTATGTATCTTTGGTAATTTTGGGTAAATCCCGCTCCTGTTGTGCAGGAGTGCATTCTCTCAGGCGTTGGCGTATGGCCTCCCCTTTTATGTTTGCTAACATAATTGTAGATACCTGGGAATAATTGCCTATTAATTTCATCCCTAAGTTTATAGCAGGTTCTTCTCCATGCTCATTCTGTATTTGTCTCAATACTTCTGGTATCACAGCTATTGAAGGGGCGCCATGAGTCTTGGTATAGATGGCAGCGAAGACTGTACCCCAAGTGGTACAATCCTTTATTGGGGGAGCTATCCCCATTGGTAAGCAAATTGTCAGTATTCTGTATTTTTCTTGTGGGCCTGTGTGTGGAAACACTGCCTCTAATTGTGCTATTTTCTGTGCTATCCAGAATGGCATTTGCTCACGTTTAGTGGGCATTCTTCCCATAACTGCGTTCAGTGTTTGTGGGGTTAGTTGCGGTCCCTTGTAGTTGACCTGCTGGAGTAACCCTTGTAGGTTGAAGTGTGTGTTCTCATAATGAACTGTGTCAAATTCCTGTAAAGTTGTATTATTTCTTTGTGAAGTGGATGTAAGTCTGCTATTGGCAGTCAGTCGACTTCTGGATGCAGTGTGTAAACAGCCAGAACCGGCCAAGTCACTCCGTCTCTGCTGAGCGGACCGAGTCTCACTTTTTCTGTGGTGTACGGGAGGGTGCCTTTAAACCAATTTATATGCTCTTGGTACATGAGCGGAACTTCTGCGTCCTCATATGGACTGTATTCTTCTGGTATTTCATCCAGAGTATAAGAATGAAATGTATTTATAAGTGCATCTGCAGGTGGGAATTTAACCCATGAATAGAATAGCTCTGTCCTCAATGACTCATGTGCCTCAATCATGAATGTTACTGTCCCTCCTAGTGCTAAGAGACCAAAATTGTCTAATTTTGCAGCAAGTGCATTTCTGCAATTTTCTGAAATGTTTATTGCACCTTCCTGCTCTGCCTCTCCTGCTGCATTTGCATGTAATGCTGCCACTGCGTTATCTTCGACAGACATTGTTAGAAATAGTTTCAAGGAAAATAAGATAAGGTTTTATGCACAATGTAGGGAACTCTAATCCTTCAAGCTTGAACAAACTTATAGCCAATACATAGGATATACCTACTCAGGTGTGGCGGATTTTTTCCCTTCTCAATCCAGACGTCTCTTGGTAAATGTGAGTAGGGGTCTCTAAGAAAGCACGACTGAAATACTCAGATTTGACCGTTAAATAAGACCAAACCAACCTTGGCGGCGCCATGTCGTAAAGTTCCTACAAATCTATATAGGATCTGTGCATTTAGACAACATAAACCAAGGGATTGTTGTCTAGACTGATTCCAGACACCCCCAGAGGATATATTAGTGTGTAGACCAGCTAGCTCACAGTGCCACTATGAGCCCCTCTTACCAAGGAGTGAATAGCTTCTGGAAACTATCAAACATGACAACCCTGACCCCTCAGGGATTGTGGAAACAGTACAGTACTTTTCGCTCAGTCACTCGTGCTCACTTTGTCTCAGAGATATACACAGAATAAACGGCTGGGACCTTTTCAATAAGTATTTATTGAACCAGCGTCATTCTAGTACAAAATATGTGTGCTGCAACAACCATGAGACAGAAACAGATATATACGGTTATAAGCACCAGCAGAGTAAAGAAAAGGTAGAATTCTACCATAGTGCTAAAACAATGAATATATGCAAGCATATAGATACATGACAGTAATAATGCGTACCCCTACGATGCAAACCCCAACTAGATGTACCTAAGTGTACCTAGCATGTATGTAGGTTTATAGCCAAGAATCCCCTTAGGATAGAGCCAGCCCCATTACCTGATGTGGGAGAGCGAAGGACCCCGTCTTGTCTCAAGATGGACACCCCACAAGGGATGTCAGACCACTGCGTGCTGGAGTGTCTGCATGCAGGGACCTCAGCGTCTCGTGTCAGCGTGTCAGCATGAGAGTCTTTTCTCCTCTGGTTTGCCTAGCGGCGATGTAGTGCTTATAAAGGTACCCTTAGGGGTTCTACCTATATGTGTACTATGGGCACGTTGACCAAGGATGACAATAGTGGTGACCCTTATACAGAAGATGGTAATCCTACTGTGATACTGAGAATCCTCATGCATAATAAATGAGGCTAGTTTTCAGAGAAAACCACACGACATTTAAGCAGCACCTAACTAGGTAAAAGGTCAGCGCCAGACCCATTATGTAGAACAATGGTAGGATAAATGTAGGTAAAGGGTCGTGCAACTACCTAGGCCTATGTTGGGGTACATTGGGGTTCATAACACCAGCCAGAGTTGTAGATTCTGCCCTTCCCCGTATCCCCAAAACAAAAATCAACAAACTTGTAATAAAGGATTAAATCCAGACCTACAAATATTGGAGAAACTAGAGGTGGGTGAACCACTGAAAACTCGAGCCGGTATTGAGCCTCATGCATGGCTCTGGCTCAGCTCCAGGACCTCTTGGACTTCCTGCAACAAAGTCTCTACCCTGATGCACCAATAATTAAAGACAAAGCATTAATGTTTGATGTATAGTGGGTGAGAGAAAAGATACCCGTGGCTCAATTGCACAATGCGAAACTAGTAAATGTGAGAAAAATCCTTGCATTCCAGTTTAACCAACTTTTCTTATTGTAGGCATATATTTTATTTCGCAGAGTTTCCTTTTCCTTCATTATCACATATGAGAGCACATTCACGATGTAGGAAATTTGGTTGTTGGTTGAGTGGGGTGAAATCCTGCTCAAGAAGGAGCCACAATGCCTGTCAGCGTGAAACACCAGCAAACCCCAAATTAACCTGTGCTTAACCCCCTGGTAGCGTGGCACAAAGCAGTCAGGCTAAACTTAGAGGCAATGTGGAAAGTATTTCTGCAAACAACACACAGTAATAAAGTGACAACACAACACAAAAAAAATGCACAGTAATTTAGAAAGAGAGTAAAATTTAATAAATAATGTAAGACCAAAACAACAAAAATCCAATTAGTCCAACCGGAGTTATTCAATTTTAAATGTTTTGAAGAAATCAAGCGCTAAGATGCAAATGGTACAAACCACAGTCATTTGGTTGTGGTGGACCAGGTCCAAGTCACAATTTGAGGCTGACTGCTATGGAGAGCTGCCCAGATACAGGACTGAGTTCAGTCCGCTTACAGAGGGCCTTATTTAGATTTTGGCGGATGAAATACTCCACCACAAATGTGACAGATATCCCATCCGCAGTATTACGATCTCCATAGGATGTAATAGGATCGTAATACACCAATGGGATATCCGTTACATTTGTGATGGAGTATTCCCCTCTGCCAAGATGTAGATCAGACTCAGAGTACCTTGTGGCCTGGGTGTTAAGATGCAGAGTCCTTGCATCGAACTGCGTGAGCCAATGTTGAGGAGTTGTCGATGAGTAGCTGCAATGTGAAGTCCGGCATCGAGATGCATCGCACAGCAACCAAGTCAATGAAGCAATCAATGGGAGCTTGCGAGGAGGTCCAGTATCGAGGTGCGTCGTCACTTGGACTGCGAGGACTTGAGCTGTGATGCGTCTGTGCTGAGGATGAGATGTGTCATCGTCAAAGAAGACGCCGGGACTGCGGGGACCTTCGCTGGAATGCATTGACATCGAGATGCGTCATACTTGGTCACTGCTCGTGTCGAGCTGTGTTGCACTGCTTTGAGATGCGTGGAGTTGCATCAACATTGAGGAGCCTGTTATCTCCCTGTAGCTCAGAACAGGAGGCCAGCTAACTGCCCCTAGAAGACACTCTGGAGTTTCTGGGTCAGGGCGGGCAGCTAGGCTACAGCATGGCAGTCCACAGCAGCAGAACAGACCTTGAGCAGCAGAGCAGGCCTTTAGGTAGTAAAGCAGTTTCTGGCAACAGGCCAGACTCCCCAGCTTGGCAGAGTCCTCAGGTCCAGAAGTGATCTCAAGAGTGGGTCTGAGGGTCCCCTTTTTCTAACTGGAGCCCACTTTCAAGTGGGAGAAGCTTCTGAAGTTTCCCCCTACTGAGGTGTCTGGAAATTTCTGCCTCTGTGCCCTAGTCCCAGTCTGTCTGAAGGTACAATGGGCTAGTATCAAGTCCTTTGTTTGAGGGCGGGCACAACTCACTGAAGTGTAAGTGTGGTAGGTGACAGCTCCGCCTTCTATCAAGTCAGAGTTGGCCCATCCTGCCAACACCCTTACCCTCTATTGTGATGCTGTCTGGGAGGAATATACAAAGGCAGACTGCGAACTACATCTAGTCATGGAACCCAGGAACATGCTGCAGGCACCAAATGTTTAGTACAGGAAAATGCCAACTTTCTATAAGTGGCATTTTCTGAATTTTGACTTAAAATCCAACTTTACCATTAAAAAAAGATTTTAAATTACAATTCCTTAGACACCAAACTTGACTTTCCCAACTGCTCCCGATCAAAAGTCAGCATTTATTAAATGTAATAAGGTAACCCAATGTTATCTTACTAGAGAGGTGGGCCTTGCAATAGTGAAAAACAAATTTGAGAGTTTTTCACTACCAGGATATGTAAAACCTAAAAATGCATGTCCAACTGTTTAAATACATTACACCCTGCCCTATGGGCTGTCAAGGGCCGACCCTACAGGTAAGTTATCAGTATTAAAAAGGAAAGTTTAGGTCTGGCAAAAGGTTTCTTTTGCCAGGTCAAAATGGCAGTTTGAAACTGCCAACAGGCTGCAATGGCAGACCTGAAACGTTTACAAAGGCTACTACATTGGGTGGCTGAATCAGTGCAGCAGGCCCACTAGTAGCATTTAATTTACAGGCTCTGGGTACATGTAGTACCACTTTACTAGGGACATAAAAGTAATATAAATATACCAATTGGGTATAAGCCAATTTCACTATGTTTAAAAGGAAAGAGCACAAGCACTTTAGCACTGGTTAGCAGTGGTAAAGTGCACAGATTCCTAAAAGCCAACAAAAACGGGTTCAGAATACAGGAGGGAGAAGGCAAAAAGTTTGGAGATGACTCTGTAGAGAGGGCCAAGTCCAACACATGAAGTGTGCTGTACTCAACCCTCTTGTGATTTAATATACTATAATGTTCTTCATGCATAATAGGAATCTAGACCAGCTACAGGGTACACATCACAACTGACTTGGCTCATAGTTCACTAATGGCACCATCATCAGGGCGAGGGGGCAGGAATGTTTCTAAGTCCATGTCTAAAATCTTTTAATAAATGCCTCTCAATGCAGTGGTATAATCTGAGGTACTAAGGTGGAATACTTCAGCAGAAATACACTTTTTGAAGAGACTTTGTCATATTTTTACATGATGTTGCATGCCAGCTATTTTCATTGCTTGGCACGTGCATGGGCTTTCAATGCCACGCCAGACATTTGGCTCAGCTCATCCTTTTAATCTGTTGGCTAGACTACCTCTATAAAATTGCAGTACCGTACAAAAACCTAACATAATCCTAAATCCCACAGATATACCTGACACCTCCAAATTCCTACTGAAAAACCCACCCCACCCAAAACCCTAATACAACCCACAATCTCTAATAATTACTTAACCCCAGAATATATCTGAACACCGGAAAAATAACTGAACAAGCACTATCCATTAACTGCCCTGATATAACCAAGAACTCACCAAAGAATTACATGAACATTAAAAATATCCCCAAATATAAACAACAATGCAAACCCCTATGAAAACTCAAACTTCTAATAAGCTAATAAATACCAAACCTAACAAAAGAAAACCTGCAACAAATTGATAAAGCTAACAATATTATATTTTATCATTTTACTTAATTATAATTATATCCCACAATTGTACCTAACAAGGTAAAAAAATATATTATTTACCAGTGATATTTTGACTCACAATATTCTGCTCATGGAATTGTGGCTGAACAAAACTGGAAACTGAATATTCAATGCATGTACTGAGGCATTACAGGGCAATCCTATCTCACGGAGTACAAAATACCCCAAGAATGGAAGATGTGACAGCTATCTTGAACTCCTTAGGTCACAGGGTTTATAAAAATGTGAAGGTGAACTCTTGATTCCCTAAATGACAATTGACATCCTGACAACTAGGGGTTGACTTTAATTTGCTCTGTGTTTCACAGGTGTAGTAGTTGAAACATTTGATGGAATGCCAGCCCATCTGCTAAAATGGTGTTGTATTATGAAAAGTATTGTTATTCATCTTAGCTCTGGTTTGGTATTCACGATAGTGTCTTAAAATACTAATCTCTTTTGACTCACGTCTTCTAATCCTGCAGGACCTTTCTGACACCACACCTATTGAATATACTAAGAAAAAGAAAGAGCATGGAAGGCACAGGCCTTAATAGGGCCATCAGCTGCCTAGAAAACAGAGGTGAAAGCATAAAAATAGCCAACTCACTATCCAGTACCTCAGTGTTACACAAAGGAGTCCCTCAGGTACCATACATTTACCAACACTCTTCAACAGACACATGGAATTATGTCCACACTACTTAACAACACAAATGTTCCATGCCACTATGTTGATGATACCTCTACATGAACATCTCTTCACTCATTGATATGATATCTGTATTTCAAAACGTAAAATAAATACAGTCTGGCATATCACCATCTAAAACTAAACCTTCCCTAAACTGAATTTGTATTATTGTTAACCCAAAACAGCTTCATACTCATGCAGCAAAGGTTCAGCCATTCGATTACAGATTGCATAAAGGAAACAATCACTTAGCTTTTCACTCCGACAAAAACATCAGACTACAAGCATACATAAATGCATTGGCTAAAGAAGCCCTCGTCTACAGCTCTTTCCTTGCCGTCTGCAGTTTGCGTTAGCAGTAGCCGTATTCTGACGTGCAACGAGCACGTGTGCGCCCTGTCGTGCTCGTGCCCGCTCACCCGCAGCATCATCGAACGCGGATGCCTGCGATCGGATCGGACATCCGATACCAACGCTAAATTTGAACAGTAGGAGAAACTGAATAAAAGGGAGAAAATATTAATTTGTTGTGATCTCACCGTCGCTGACCCCTGGCTCAGCGGAAAAGGTTCTAGAGAAGGCCTGGAGTAAAACGCTGAAAGCAGGGTTGGGCAGCGCAGTAATCCTCAGCTCCCTCGAAGGGGGGCTAGGAGGAAGAACAGGTACAAGCAGTATCCACGGCCGCAGTACACCGTTAGAGTCAGGACCACCAGCAAAACCGGTAAAATCTCCAACAATTGCTTGCAATTAGCTAATAAAAATTGGACTAAAACTGGACTAAATATTAGCAGAAGTTAATTTAAACATCACAAAAGTGCAGTAGATGTCCCTGGAGGAGTGCAAGGGAAAAGTGCTGCATAGTAGTGGGAATAGCACCTGGCAGAGGTAAATTGTGGAAAGGCAATGGACCGTCAACAGACACCATAACGAGAAATGGTCCTGTAGATGAGGTTAAGGCAGCATCAAAAGTAAAAAAGTCAGCATGCCAGATCAACAGCAGGATTTCCCAGGAAAGCCCGCAACAAGACGAGAAGGGTTGGTCCTTTCTAACCCCATCAAGGACTTTGTGAGCAAACATTTTAAAACAAAAGAGCAATTGCCAAGTCCAGGCATAAGTGCGGATGGGCAACAAATAGAGGCCCAATACGAGGTTAGGTTGAATTACCTGATTCCACCAGACCCAGATTTACCCATCATTATCAACCAATCATTATCCAACCAAAGTGTTCATACTTTTAATCCAAGGTTGTCTTCATCACCATGTCTATTCACCCCCCAGATAGGTGGAAGCCCACATCAACAGAAGGAGAAGGCGGGACGTATAGAGTTTAGTACCACAGGATTGGTGGATAATGAGTCCGAACAGGGGGGGCAGATGGAGAGCCGTGAGCTAAACCCGAAAAGTGCAAGTGAGGAAACTGCGAGCTCAGTATTTGACTCTACCCCTAAACTAGAGATTTCAGCGACCCCATCTTCAACTAAGTTGGATGTAATGGTGATTTTACAAAAGACTTTACAAGGACTGTTGGAAGTATATATGGTGAATAATGATATATTGAAATCCCAAAAAGTACAGCTGCAGTTAATTGTGGGCGAGCTGAAACAAATCCGAGAAAATATGCCCTGTATAGTCTGACCAGTAAGGAATGAAAATGGAAATAGGGAGCCAGGAGAGCAAACTATACATACAGTAGGGGGTCACAATGTATATGTCTCTAGGTGCCCAATGCTTTTAAAGAAATTTGGAGAGGCAACCAGTTATAGACAATACATACCAAGAGCGAGAAGGGTGGTCAAGAATATAAAGGGGAGGGAGAAATTATTGGAAAAAAAGAACATCGTCAGTATCAGGGTTAGTGATAGTAGAGTTAAGAAACCAGAAAGACTGAACTCAAAAAAGAACCCCCAGAAAACTCAGAAAGTGCTAAAGCATAGAACGAAGGATGAAAATGAAAAAGGAGGAAAGAAGAAACAATTAAGATTAAAAAAAGAGTAAAGTAGAGAGCAGGAGAATGGTGGCCCAAGTAGACTACTAATTAGGAAAGATAATGTGACGGTGCAAGGAATGATTAGTCGGAACTTAACCAAGTGGGAGAGGGAAGCGAAAAGAAAAAACATAGAAAAAATTAAAGATAAGGAGAAAAGGAGGGGAGAAGTTTGTGGCTGTACCTAGAAGCATCACACTGTAGGGATGGCGGTAAAAGATTAAGAAAACTACACCCCCTAAACCGATCTCAGCTATTACTAACCTTTTCTAAATGTGCCAGCCTAAGAGAGATAGGGACAATCGACCTTCGACAAGTAAGGTTTATACAAAATAAAAACGGGAAGGAGGTAACCAAAGCTCTGATGTATTTTGGCTTAGTAAAATAATAATAAATAATAAAAGCAGAAAAGGAGCTGCAGAAGGAAGGAATAAGGTTTGTCTCAGATGCAGAACTACCTACAGTGGATAATCAAAGCTCAGTATTTCTGAGCCATCATGCAGGTCTTGGGCAAAGACAAATAAGACTAATTGAACAGGAGCTGGATGGAAAGGAAGGCATGGAAATCACAGTAACTGGGGGAAGGATGGCAAAGGGCTGGAGTGATGAAAACTGTGGAGATACGTTCTTGAACTGTACTACGCCAACCCAGAGAGAAGAGGGGTGGCTAAGTGAAATAGATTAGGATACTGGGCCATTGCACAGCCTTTGGGTTCTTTCTTGGAATATAAATGGCTTTAGTAAAATTTCAAAATCAGAAACCTTCAAAAAAATAATAGATACCCATGAGATCGTGTGCCTGCAAGAAACCTGGCTGTGCGATGTAACCCCAACAATAGAAGGATATGTGCCGGTTCTTAAGTCTGCAACAAAAGGGCAGCAAGGACGACCTGCTGGGAGGATATCTACCCTAATGTCAACCAGAATAGCTAGAAAGGTAACACCCCTATCAGTAAGATTCAAATGGCTGGTAGCATGTAAGGGACCCATACCCTATGAATGAAAAGTTGATAATAGCTAATGTCTATATACAGGGTGGGCGGTCTGAGGAATATAGGCAGGAAATGAGAAGGATGAAAGAGGACATTGATTGTAGGTTGTGTGAAAGTTACTCAAAAGATATTTTTATATTGATGGGGGATCTGACCACAGACTGAACCCAAACAGAATGGATAGATGGTCCAAAGAAATGCTGAAATCATTCAATATGAAGATGGCAAATTTCCCTAGAACTAAAGGATCTAAATGGGATATAGCGCTGGGAAACTATCTGGGCTCAAAAGGTCTAGTTGTTTAAATGGGCGGGTAGGTGAGGATTGCCCAGCACAACAGACTTTTAAGATCGGCCAACAATTATGCCCAATTGATTATATGTATATGCATGCTTGAAACTTTGACAAAATAAGGGATTTTAAAGTGGGCTCTGAAGAGGGAAGTGATCACCATCCTCTAAGTTAACATTGAGAAGAGGAAAAGTTGTACAAAGGGAAAAGGTGATCCCCGTTCAGATGGATTACCCTAAACGACTGTCCACTAGATTAACAGAGGAACATATGGAAAAATTGTCACATTTACAGCAAAATACATCATTGAGTGATAGCTTGGAGCCTCACCCTGAAGGGTATGAGAATATCATTGGACAGGTAGTACAGTGCCTTAGAGCAGTCTTAAAAGGGAATAAGAAATGCAAAGCTCCCAAATAATCAAAGCAATAAAAGCAAATGGTTCACTGAGGAATGTAAGATTCTTAAGGCTCAGCTAAGGAAAGAGGAGAGAAACCTTAAATTAAGGTATGACATAGAAAGCCATAATGCGCTGATGAAGTTAAGGCAAAGGTATAAAAATTTAATCAGAGACCCGAAAAGAGAATATAAAGAGAAGTGTTGGAGACTTATGGTAGAGGCAATAGAAACTAAAAACATTAAATATTTTGGGAAATTAGTACAAGAGGGGTCAGGAAGTCTCAGGGACGGATGGTCTGTGCGGTAGAGGAACAAGCTTGGGTGGACCATCTGGAGGAGATATATGGTAAAGAAGTGGCGATGGTGGGGAACAAGTAACCCCTGGGGAGAAAGAGGATGAGGATATAAGGGCTATGTTTGCATTAAGAAACATTAGAAATATTATCGCAAGATTAAGGCTTACCCGAGCTGCTGGACCCGATAATATGCCTGCAATAATTAGAAAAACTCACCTGGACTGGTAGGCGGAGTTATTGTATAGATTGTTTGATAGAATTTTGGATACAGGGATTATACCTGAAAACTGGAGAGGGGCAATTATCAGGCAGATACAAAAAAGGGAGATATAAAAAGCCCAAAAAGTTATAGACTGATTAACCTCTTGGATGTGGCCGAAAAGGTATTTGCAAAAATAATCCTGGGAATGTTAAAAGATTGGGCAGATATTAATGGTATAGTACCACCTGAACAGGGGGGCTTTGAGGAACGGCACTCGACAATTGACCACTGTTTCTCGCTCTGGTCTATTGCATGTAAGTCTGTAGATCAGAGGGGGAGCCTATTTAGCTGCTTTATGGACTCCCGTGCAGCTTTTGATCTTGTAGATAGAAACCGCCTATGGGAGGCATTGGGAAAATTAGATATCCCAAAAGACCTCTTAAGACTGATTCAGGAGTTACATAGGAGAAACTGGGCCCAGGTTATTTTGGATACTAAGGGGACTCTAACACAAAAATACAAGTGAATATTGGGCTCTTTATTTGTCGCTGATCTGCCTGTGACCCTGGCTGCCGCAAATTGATTCAGTCCCAAGATGAATGGTAAACATGTGGCATGCCTCCTGTATGCAGACGATCTTGTGATTTTAGACCAGACAGAAATAGGCCTGCAAAGGAAATTAGATAAATTTGAGAATTATTGTAGGTAGAAAAAACTAGTGGTAAATATGGACAAAACTAGGGTGCTTTGCTTTGGAAAAACTAAAAGCATATTTAATTGGCACCTAGGCTCAGAGAGACTTGATTAGTTAATGAATATAAATATCTTGGAGTCTAGTTTGAGCGATCCTTAAAATGGAAATTTCACCTAGAGGCTTTAAAGACCAGGGCTATTGCCTCGGTGAGTGGGCTGAAAGAATTTAATAAGGCCTTTGGAGAAATGTCATGTAGACCAGCCCTAAAAGTGTACGAAGCAATGATCCCCCGCAACTTCAATACGGAGCTGAATTGTTATATATTAGTGGTAAAAACAGGTGGGATGCCGAGGAGGGGAAATGTCTGAAGTATTTTCTGTCACTTCCCAGGTCAGCCATGATCTAAGCAATAAGATTAGAAACTGGCATGATTTCATGGGATATTTTGGCTGCAAAAGCCTTAATAAAATTTTGGGGAAAATTGAGTGTGGAGGATGGACAGAAAGTTTCTCAGTGGTGCTAGAATGAAATTGTGCAAAGTGAATTAAAATGGGCAAAAAAGGTTAGGACCAACCTGGTTGCCGTTTGTACAGATATGAAAGTAATGCTGCTCCCACAGACCTCACAAATAGAAATCTCCAAGAGTGAGCTAAAAGTGCTAGGCAAAGAACTGTCCAACGAAAGTGACAATCAATATCTAAGAGAGAAAAAATCGGTGTATTTTATGTTAAATGCATGGCGGAATACAGTGACTTATCCGTATGTGGATACCCTACCAAACCAGCTGCTACGAACCGAAGTGTTGAGAGTAAGAACTGGACTCAACCCTTACAAGATAAGTGGTATGGTAAAAGCAAAAATGATTGGTATAGGAGGGAATTGTTCTTGTGGGTTGAATACTAAATGTGATATGTTGCATATTTTGTTGGATTGCCTAAAAATCAAACAACAGCGGGGACAGTGGTTATGCCCAATATTCCTAAAATATGGAATTATGACTCGCGGGCACGCTGCAGAATTTTTACCTGATATGTGCTTTTTAGACATAGCATGTGCTATTGGAAGATTCATGAGGGCAGCTAGTGCAGTGTTTATTGAGAATTAGTAGGAATGCGGATGTATTTTACAGGATTACCTGCAGATTTTATTGGAATATATCTTTTACATGGGTAATTTTTTATGGTTTTATTAGATGAAATTTATCATTATATATGTATTTGCTATCATATTTTAATGTTGTGTTGTTTAAATGCCATTGGTCTAAATAAACATATCTTTGATTGAAAAAAAAAAAAAGCTAAAGGAGAACAATATTATGAGGAATTCTTCACCTCATCCCAGAAGAAGACTTCAAGTGACACAAGTACTAATGTTTTCAAGATTTGATTACAGCAATGCCCTGCTGCATAGAAAGCCCAAGATCCCCTTAGCTTCTCTCAAAGCAACACTCATTCAGCAGCTAGTCTCATTACAGGGGTGAAGACATTTGACCATATAACCTGTCCATTGATCACACTGAACTGGTACCATAACCGTTCAAACGAAGCTGCATTGTATACGAAGCTGTCCACTCAGGGACATATTTATCATTATTTCACGCAGCGCAGCAAGCCACCTTGCTGTGCTACACTGCTTGAAAGGGAAAGGGCAGGAATGTGGTATACTTAACATTATATGGTGCATTCCTAACCTTTCCTTGCGCTGACGCACAATATGCTGCCTTGCGTAAACGCAGGCACCGTGGTGCAAGGGTGCCTGTATTATAAGCAGGATTGTTTTTGTGCAGGAAGGGACACCTTCTTGCACAAAAGAAATCCTCTGAGACATTTTCCTCTTTCTATGTGTGCTGCAGAATGCAACACACGTAGAAAGAGGAAAAAACCAGGAGAAATAAGGATCTTTCTCCTCATTACACATCACCTGGGGAGGCGTGGCATTTTGATGCATTCCCAGGTCTACCAATAATGGTAAATCTGGGAATGCACCAAATTCCATGGGTGGATGCATGAGAACACCCACGCTCCACCCATGGACAGCCTCCCTGGGGCAGAGTAATGCAACACAGCAATTTGTGCTGTGTTGCATTACTCCAGAGGTGGCCTTGCGTGGCTAGATTACTCTAACTTAGTAGTTGCATCGCCCTTGTGCCCTCTTGCATGGCACAAGGGCGATGCAACTCGTTGATAAATATGCCCCTAAGTATCTGCTACTACCTGTCCCACAAACTGGACATCTCAGGCAGTGAACACTCCTTAACAAGTTCAGATACCCCTTGCTGGAAATCATAGCCTTCAAGGAAGAAAAAACACTAAAACACAATAGTTCTCAGAACATACACCAAACACCTGTAAGTCCATGTCCCCTCAATAGTAATACTGCCCATGTATTAAAGAACAAACTTAATGTCCTAATCTTGTGCCAGAATAGACTGCCCAGGATGAAGCCATCTCAGCTGAGATTCTTTTCTTATGTGACATCTGAACTGAAGGTCTTTAGAATAGTTTGGTCGATCACTAACCTTCTCCTATCTTCAAGTTTACTTTATACAATATTTAAGGGGGACTTTGCTTTTAGCTGAATTATTTTGGCTCTAGCATATAATATTTTATGTTGTAGCACTGTTAAACCAATTGCTAACATTTGTAAAGGATTCTGTTGCCACTGTTGGTCTAGTTTGCACCATGTAAACCTGCAAGTAATTAAATATTCTGCTAGTCTTGTAAATTAAACTAGGTTATCTTTGATGGCTGAAATCTCTGTCTGCATTAACCGTACTTTGGAATTTAATTCTTTGCTTGCCAGCACTGTCTTGAATATTTTCTTGAACCAACTCTAAAACCGAAATTGTCCTACCACAATGTAAAAAAATTAAAACAGCTGGGATTATTTACAAGCCCCTTTCACCGCCTTTACGTCACTTTTTCCCATATGAAAAGTGGCGCATTGGTGGCGCAAGGGGCTTGTAAATAAGCCCCAGCAACTTTCGTTTAGAGGCCTCCTTTTTCAGGTCTCCTATGGGTCTAGCAAAAAACCATTTGAAAATGTTTTGACATTTCATTTTAAAACCACATGAACATAAAACAAACATCTTCCTACCCCTGACATCAGAAACACAAAACAAACAAGTGAAGAATTATCTGTATTATTTGATGAAAAGATTTGAAAATTCACAATCTTTCTGGCGATTTGATCAATTGACAAAACACTCTAAACTCTAATTCTAAAAAAAGCAGCTTGGCTAGTACAATTTCAAAGAAATTGGAAAAGGTGAATTGAGTAGGATAGTAATGAATTCTAGACCATCATCTCATTTCACTGATCTGATATGTGCCACCGCACTAACAGATGAGTCCATCTCTGGCTATGTACAGGAAGAGTCTGATCAACTCTTCATTGACTCAAGATGAGAACAGTCTCAAAACTGAGCAGGTCTACCTGCTCATGAAAACATGCATGGTCTGGTCCTAAAGATCTTAATAATTTTCATTCTGAAGCTAATTGTAGAGGGCTACTGCAACCTACTCGATGGGCTACAGTCAGAAATTAGATCTGAAGGATGGCTGTTTCCCTGCTACTTCCAAATTCTTGATAATGTAATAACTTGACAAGTGTGACTTGTGTCTACTTATCCTCCATGATCTGTAATCAGTTTTTTATATTTTTGAATCACAACACTGTACTTAACACACTCAAGGAAAGAATGGGCATAGTTGGCATGGCAATAAGCTGTCTGGAACACTGATTGCAGAAAGTACTATTGATCATTAATCACTCAGATCCTTCAACCCTAGGCCAGGGAGCGCCACAAGGTTCAACTCCAGCTCTTGTCAATCTGAACTTGGAACTGCCCACACATCTTAAGTGCTAAAACATCTTCTGTATTGTCTCTTGAAGTATATAAGCAACTGTACCTAAAAGTCACCTTCTCTGACTACATACCACTTCTAGGACAGACACTGTAAGACAAGCAATGAAAAAATGTTTTTTTACTACTGCAAATAAATCCACTCAGGACCGAATGCCTACTCATTTCCCAACCTTTGAGTTTAATTCCTAAAACAGTCATGGCAAGACGCACTCCATGTACTGGAGCAAGCCCCACTCTCTCAAAATCTCTGGGCTTCACTCAAGATTGAAACCTGACCCAAGAACACAGCTACAAGAAAAAGAACAGTAACGCAAAGAACATGTATGCTGTTTACTTTTATGCAAACTTTTGCTGTTTATTAAAACTTCACTGATGTACCATTGGCTTGATTCGCAAGTGGAGAGGCGTTGTCCTCCTGTAAAGCTGTATGAGACCCTTGGGTCTGATAATTGCTATACAAAGGTTCAAATAAATATAAAAAAACAAAATAACTATCCGAAAGTGAATTCTTCAAGCACTCACAAAGTAATCGTTGGTGCGCCATCTCAAATGTGGCTGTACAGTGTATGGCCCCGGGAGATTGACTTGCTCAGATAGTTAATAAATTGAGAATTCTCTTCGATTCTGAACTTTCTATTTCTCCACAGGTGGAAGCTGTTTTGAAAAAAAGTTTCCAGTTGAAATCTCTCAAGTGGCTTTTCTCTGTTATTTTTCTCCTGCTTTAGGAGATGATCACATTGCAAAACCTAAATGCGACATGACCAAAGAGTGCATACCCAGGCCTGCCTGAAGAGCTGATGTCCAGGCCGCAGAGATTGCAGGATGCTCCTGCTCGGCTTCTGCTTGCCATGAGATGAAATCATCCCATCATCCCACACTTACACCATCCACGCGCCTCTGGTTTCTATCAGTATGTTTTTTAAGCCGCCTTGTGTGGTTAATCAGACTTGTTAGGGAAGAGACCCATAATGTTTGTGCGAGAAATTCCAACCACAAGCTCTTTATGAACCACTATTATCAATAATTTATCCCAAAAGCCTCTTGGAAAAGAATGGGAGGTTTTGTCTCATTGGAAAGGGTTGCTAGACTAAGCAGACATCTTTGAGCCAAGCGCCACTGATAATCAATCTAAAAAGTTTTTGTGCCACAAGGCAGTATGCACGGTGGTAGAGGCGCTCTTTAAAAATGGGCGACATAATATACAATATAGACTGAGAACTTGAAGGGTGTCATAAAGTTTTTAAGCACCAACATCTAAGAAACATAATTTTTTTAAATGTAAGAATACATCAAAAGAAAAAGTATACATTTTCAAAACAGATGTAAGTTCCAGGTATATTAATGGAGATTGAGCTGTACCTCTGACACAATGGTGCAAAATGTTTGCACTAATATTTGTTTAAGCAAACATAATGCACGTGGAAAGATGCATGAGCAGCTCTTCGGAGCAATCTTGTCAAAGAGTTGTATAATTATTGTAGTGTTGCAACTGTGCCAGTCACAACTTCCAAACTCGTATCTTGTTCTCATGGCGGTAGCTTTTGCCATTTAGCCGTGCACTTGGGTGATACAAAGCCAGTGTAGGGCCGCGAATGAAATGCTGGCTCTTCACAAAACAAACCAGTAAATCCATTCAGAAATAAATAGATTAATAAATTAATCTATGACACGTGCACCCGGCCTACATAAAAGAATCCAGTTCAGTAGACTCATGTGACGCAAGTTGCCTCAAATTGTCCCGCCGTACACTTGCATCGCCATAAATAACTTTTAATTAATTTTCACAATACTCTCTTGTTTTACTGATGTACGGAGGTTCCACTTTGCCAAGATGTTAAATAGGCATCATTTGATCGGCCTTCTCATTGTAAACGAGTTTCATAAACGTGACGGAAAATCAGTACAAAACGTGATGCTGCTACTGTTGAGATTGATGTGTTTTGCAGAATAAACTCTTGTCGGGGATCAGGCGCGCGCGCAACAATGGGCGGGAGCGCGTGTGCCGGGAAGATTCTTGGAATGCACTCTTATGAAGCACTCACAGCACATCAGCTAGCAGCAGATCAGGCACTGAATTATTTACTCTTCCATCTGGTTTGAGGGACACCAGGTGGAAATCAAAGAGGACGAGGCTGCAGAATGGATGGACATCATTGCTTAACAAAATAGAGCAGCAAACGTTTGGGCAAACGATAATTTGTTATTGCAGGGTAGGATCCGCTGGCCCGTCTTGCGCTGTTTCCATCCAAGAGAGCTTATTAAGTGCCTGGTTTAAAATATGTATAGGAAAAAAGTCAATTATTCTCATCCCGACAGTTGCCAACACTGGGAAGAACCAAGAGCAAAGGCCAAAAATGAACACATTTTGAAAACGAGACTCACTTAACCTACTTCCCATTCAGGGCACGGGAGCCGAGCGGGAAGAGCCGCCTTCTGTGGTAAAGCCTGTCCAGGGACCGTGGAGGACGGAAGAGGGAGGAAAACGTGTTCTCTGGAACGTAATATTCGTAAGAGTAGGTGGCAGGCAAGTTGATGCCCCCAGAGAAAATACGTTTTATAGATACGTTGTTTACGTATCTTAGGTCTTATGCCTTACACGAACAATCACCTCTTAAAGATGTCAGAGCGTCGACCTCGCTTAATCAGTGGATTAGCTAGGTTGCTGTGGGCCCTATTGCAAAAAAAGTAACTGGCCCCCTCAATAGGGTGAGTCTCAGTCTGTCAGCTGCCCCCAACATTCCTCAACCTCCTCAGACAGAGTTTGCATCAGCCATATCAAAAATCACTACCATTCTCATACACACACTATTGCATTTGCACTCTCTGCACTGAATTTCTTTAAGTCAAAGCCATATCCCTAAAAAGCATAAACAAATCCAATAGGTTTGGCCCTTGTAAAGTGCATACACACAAAGACACAACATGCAGGGGCCCCAAATTCACTCTGCTCCCCTCACATGGGCACATCCCTCATGATGCACTCACACAGGCATATGCCTCACTCTGTATTCGCACAGGCACAACTTTCAACCTGTAGACTACTCAGCCTGCACTAGCAAAAGGCAATGTTAATCCTACATTCTCAGAGGCACACCCCTCACAATGCACTCACTAAACACAGTAGCTATCATGGACTCACACAAGTATGCTGCTTACACACAAGAACATCACTCACTAGGAAGAGCATTGTTTGGATAGATGGTGGCATAGGAGGGTTTCTAAAAAGCAAGGTGGGTTTCTTTTTATTGCAAGCATATGCTCAAATAAATAAAGAAAGAGAAAAAAAAGCCAAGTAAACATGGAGGGCATGTGCTTCAACAAACAAATTTAAAACTAAAGCTTCACACTAGTCTGCCATCTTGAAACAGTAAAAAAAAATTCAGAGTATGCAGAATATCGTTTCAAGATGGTGGAATGGTTTTGAAGCTTGCAGCACTGATGCCTGGTGCTCTACTGCATAAGAAAGTTGTGGTTCAGTAGCAATGGCAACACAGCCTCTGGTACTTTCATTACGCAATTAGCACTAGTCTGCATTTGCATGAGCTGCTGGGGAATTCATTTAAAGGAAATATCTCTGGAGGTTGGACTCCTGTGGAAGCACAGTAACACAGTGTAAGCTGGCAAAATACTGTTACTCAGAAAGCCTGACATCCTAAAGACCAGCAGTTGTCTTCTACGCAGAGCCAAACATTGGCAACAAAGCCAAGTGCTGAAGAGGGCTGATCCACTGCCCAATTGTATGTATGCTGCTCTGAAAAGCTGAAGTAATATGTGAAGAACACTGATGAATACCTAAGTGAGTTTACCCAAACCCCATTTTCTCTAAGAAAGATTATGTATCATTTTTGCAAAAATATGATGCTGGTGAAACAGCTAAATCAGTCTTTTGGCAGACCAAAAAGACAGAAATAGATAGAGCACATGAAGCAGGAGTACAGGGGTCCTTTGCTCACATGCATACGACATACATCACTGGTGAAGAGCATCACAATCTTCCCTGAAAGACACTTGACAAGTATGGTACTGCAGACAGTGAACAAGTGTGGTACTGCATGACCAGTACGAGTTTCCTTCAAAGATGTAGAACAATTGTGGTGCTGCAGTACCAGCCAGTGCAAGCTTCCTTCAAAGACATTGAACAAGTATGCTACTGCAGGGCCAGCCAGTGTAAGCTTCCTTGAAAGACATGGAACAAATGTGGTACTGCAGGGCCAGTGCAAGCTTCATTGAAAGATATGGAACACACGTGGTACTGCAGGGCCAGTGCAAGCATCCTTCAAAGACATGGAAAAAGAGTGGTATTGAAGGGCCACTGCAAGCTTCCTTTGAAGACATGGAGCAAGTGTGGCACTATGCAGCACCACTTAATGCTTCCCTTAGATACAACAAGCAAGCTGGATTTCAGATTTGATAGAAGTGTAAGGAACACTCTGGGAAGTATGAGTACATACTTGACTCACAAGCAATGCAAGATTTCACACCCAAAACAGGTACAGTGCTGGGCAGGAGTAAATGCTTCCCCCACACTCATAGAATACATACTTACATGATCAGAAACAATGCAAGCTTCACTCGCATGCACAGAACATGGACAACATCTGCAGCAGCAGTCCAAGACTCTGTGTAAACACACATGATGACGCAGAAAAGTTTTCTTTAATTTAGCCAGTTCAACCAGTGACTTACAATAGGGGTCTCCAGCTTCGCACCGAAATCTTCTTCTCTGCAATGGATCTTTCCCACCATTTTAGAATGGAGCATCAATCGAAATCCTTTCACTAAACATTATCAATTTAGCTCAGTCAATAATGAGAGTTTTGGATCAGTTCGAAAACCTTTATTTATCGATGAGAATTTAGTATATAGTTTTGGTCTCTTTGTTCAAATTAGTGAATCAGAGAAATCCGTTTACAGAAATATCAAGAAAACCATCGTCAGAGTCAATAAACAAATTTACAGCATGCTCCTTAACCCCTTAAGTGCTGCTGTCGGCCAAAGGCCGTCGCGAGCACTACCTCCGTAGTGCTGCGCACGTCCGTTGGCCGACGCAGCCCCGCCCGCTGATTAAAACCGCCGCACCGCGGTGGAATTCGAACCGCGGTTAAGGGGTTAAAGGAAATTAATCCCTATTCTACTCTAAGTCAATCAATCAATCAATCAGGGAATTGTAAGCGCGCTACTCACCCGTGAGGGTCTCAAGGCGCTGAGGGGTGGAGTGCGCAGATCTGATTAGCCGAAGAGCCAGGTCTTGAGGGTCTTCCTGAAGGTGTTCAGGGAGGGGGCGCGTCTGATGTCTGCCGGTAGCTCGTTCCAGGTCTTGGCTGCAATGTGAGAGAAGGATCTTCCGCCTGCTCTGGCTCTGTGGATGCGTGGGGTTTCGGCCAGTGCGAGGTTGGAAGATCGGTGGTTTCTTTTGGGTACGTGGAAGTTGATTCTGTCGTTGAGGTTTTTGGGTCCGTTGTTGTGTAGGCATTTGTAGGCGTGAGTGAGGATTTTGAAAGTGACTCTTTTCTCCACGGGGAGCCAGTGGAGACTTCGTAGGTGTTGGCTGATGTGTTCGTGTCGGGGGATGCCGAGGACGAGTCTGGCGGCGGTGTTCTGTACTGTCTGGAGTTTGCGGAGTAGGGACTTGTTGATGCCGGCGTAGAGTGCATTTCCATAGTCCAGTCTGCTGGTGATGAGTGCGTGGGTGACTGTCTTCCTTGACTCAGGGGGGATCCACTTGAAGGTCTTGCGGAGGATGCGGAGGGTGTTGAAGCAGCTGGAGGTGACAGCGTTGACCTGTCGGTTCATGGAGAGTGATGAGTCGAGTACGATGCCGAGGTTCTTGGCGTGGTCTGAGGGGGTAGGTGGGCTTCCGAGGGCAGTCGGCCACCAGGTGCTGTCCCATGCAGAAGGGGTGGTACCGAGGACGAGGACTTCTGTCTTCGTCCTCATGGATCCTAACCTACCAGAACTCATTAAGCGCCCTTTTGGAAAAGAACGAGATTTGAAGGAGCATTGAAATAGAATCAGATTGCAGTTGAACTCCTCATGAAGAATAGTTCCAGAAACTCGTCCGAGTCTCTTCTCTCAAATCAGCATCAGCAAACAGTTGCAGTAACAACTGTTCAAAGTTAAGCTAAGAAAATAGTCACAGCACCAGCAATAACCGCTAAAGAAAACAGACACCCGCAAAGTAGTAGGTACCAGTAATCACTGTCAACAGTAGCTCACAGTGAATAGGGCAAAAAGTTCTAAGGGAAAAGGGATGGTCGCAAAAGAATGGCCTGGACCAGTCAGGACAGCACTGACTTAATTCTAACTACGAACACATATTATAAAACACAAAAACATATGGAACAATCCATGTTGGTGTTCGGTCATCTTAAGCCAATGAGGAAGGATCGTCCGATGGTCTGCTGCTTCTTCCTTCATTCCCACTGTAAACGTATGAAGTCGGTAAGGTGCTATCTAC
This sequence comes from Calotriton arnoldi, assembly GCA_963921515.1. NCBI lineage: Eukaryota > Metazoa > Chordata > Amphibia > Caudata > Salamandridae > Calotriton > Calotriton arnoldi. The sequence goes on along the minus strand of CAWUFW010012387.1, from coordinate 224,001 downwards.
AAGTGTCAACTTAGTTGCTAAACATTCATGTGCGTTAGCTTCACTCTGATTTCCCACGAGAACCCTACAGTCTAAACTATTAGCTATTCAGTATTCCACTGCGTAACAATGAACTATTCTAAAGGCAGAAACATTCTAGTTGTAACTTATGAGATTAAGTCATGAGATTCATGTTTTCATGTAAGCATTATTGTTTTAATACACTATTCGGTATTGTGAATATGTGGCAGCTAGAAAATTAACTAATTATGATGGGAACACGTAACTTAGGAAAAGAAGAAATACATTTTTAAAGTCAGCACATTCTACAGAGATGACATGTTTAAACAAGTCAAAGTGACTCACTTATCAAATATTATTGCATAATTCAGCATTTCCTAAAAGCATTTATTTATTTATTAAAGAAGAAAATTAACCGAAAGATAGAAAATGTAGAGGCCTAGTCTGGCCTAGCAGTGTAATTACGACAGAAAGGTGTGCTAACTACACAAATCATGCTGCACGTTAATTGTGCATGTTTAAGAAAAGACAAATCTTTTCTACATTTAATTCTATTAAGCATTTTCATTTTAGTGTCTAGTGTAAATTATGGCTCTTATTTTAAGCCAAATTTTACTGCTATCAATCCCCCTATCTGTTGGTTATCTTAACCATCACACAAATTCATTTCCCATGTGAGTTAATTTCAGAGTGCACATTCATCATCATTCATGATTCTCCTCAAACCTAAATCCTTTTCATATAACTTTCTTTGCATCCTATCCTGTCTTTTGCATAAAATGCATCTGCTGGTCGGAAATAAAGCATAAAGAAATATTAGAAAAAGCCCACATAATTATTACTGGCATTAGAATAGCTTTTAAAATTCCCTTTCCGGCCGTTGAAAACCAATTTATAATTGTGTAAACTCCTCTCCCAAACTTTTCAAAAACTCTTGCTGTTTCCATTTCATGTAATTCATGTTCTAAACCTGAAATGTTCTTTGCATAGCCTTCTATTTCCTTACTTTCGTCAGGTATGTATGAACAGTCGTGAGTTAATTTAAGCATTTTGCAGACTTCGGATTTCTCTGTGCGTAAGGTGTCTAGTGCAAGTCGGTCTTGAAGTACCATGGACCGTATAGCAATTAAATCAGTGTTACTTATAGGCAAAACTCCAGATGTACTTGTTGCGATCTTGTCAACAACGGTGGCCAACTTCCTGATCCTTTCGTCATTTAAAATGATGCCTACAGGTGGAATGATTGCTCCAAATATGTCGCCTACTAAGCCTGTTCCACTTTCTGTATTTCATTTCTGTCTATGTGATGGTATCATTGTTAATGTGTTTAAGTTTTGCACATGATACATCTTAGCAATTACTATGCCTAAATTACAATTACCCTCCTAATTAGCTGACATCAAGAAATAAGCTTTTAGTCCACAAATAAAGTAAACACCACAAATTGAATTATCTTCTCCCTGCAAAATTTGCCAAGTTTCTCCTGTCAATTCAAATGTGTATTCACAACTACTAATTCTTACATCTCTGTTTTGTTTGGGTGTCCTTCTTCTGTAAACGCAAATTTTCCCTTTGTGGTGGCTTTCTAATCTTAATTTAGGTAAATCATTTTCTTTCTGAATTCATTCTCTTCCTTTTTCCAAACGTTTCCAAAATATCACTATTTTTATCACTAGTTTGTGTTATGTTAGTGTACCTTTCTTCCAAAGCCATTACGTATATTTTTCTCTATCGGTCACATTAAGCATTTTAGATTATTCTTGTAAGCTTTGACACTATCTATAGGTCTGTGTGGAAAGAAATAATACCAGGCTGTATCCATTCCTTTTGCCTGCAAGTGTAAAATCATGTTTTCTACCAAAGGAACCCTAGAAAGTATTAGATCATAGTTAGAATGGAAATATTCGAACTGTCCTCATCTATAAACTAATTAAAGCAAGAGGCTGCATGAAATTGCATACGATAAAGGCTTGTGGTACTATGTTACTTCTTCTGAAACAGATGTTGGCAAGTGTGTGCAGACATAACAGTCCTTTGCTTCTTTGTATTCTTGTACTAACCTATAGTAAACATTAGTAGAAAAATCATCTTTCTTATAGCTCACAAAATAATATTTAAAGTGATCTTCTTCACTAAGGTTTGTATGTGGTTTAGTAGAAATCTTTGATCTGTCGCCAGTGTTAAGCAAAATCCTATTAGTATTGTAGAAATCATTATTACTAGTATTATGAAAATTGAACACATGATATATTTATACTTATTTCTAATGCAACACATTTCTCCTTGAGCCAGTTCTGTGCTTCTTGAATGCAGCAGTTCTCTTTTTCTTTTTTTGTTTACTTTGACAATATTAGTCTTTAGAAGTTCAGTTACTGATTAGACAATTCTTAAACCTACCCTGTGTTTTTCTAAAATGTTATCTCTACTCTTCTTCTACTCATGCAGGCCTAGGTTGATCTTCTGTAAAATAAAAGACTAAAATAACAAGGTCTAACAGCACAATTTGTTTTACCAATGAGTTCTTTAGCGTTTCTTCTTTTTGTTCTTTCAAATCTTTTCCCCTCAAGTTTTCAGATTACTTTCAAGGAGGTTCTAGCAGTTCCGGGTTCACCTTGCAAACGTCTTCCAAAGTGACATTCAATGCTGTGTTTACGTATTATGACCACTCGGATGCTGAATATCTGCAACAAGGTACTCTTTTGGATCTATACCACTTTCATTACTAGACTCAGTTTCTTCAGGTATAGTCTCTGGTATTTGTGCTACTGACAAGCTTCTGCTCAGGTTTCTGTGTTCATAGCTTTGTTGCCATTCAGTTTGTCGATTTGCTCTCCTTGACTCAGTACTCGTTCCTTCACTTGGATCTTCTGTTTGTGCGGGCACAATTTCAGTAGCACTTCCAATCTGTGGATCAGTCTGTGCTTCTTTTTTGTTAGAGACTTTGATCCCACTCTGTATAACTTTAGGTACTTGAATTTCTCGTTCAGCTTGTTGATCTTCACCCCTCTCTTCCTCTTGCTATTGTACATGCTATGGTGCTGCTGGTCTGGGTGGTCTCTTGGGTAGTGCAGTCACTAATGTTCTTCATTCCGGATCATAGACCACGATTGCTTTCTCTGGATTCTCACTTTCTTGGTGTGTGAGGCATAAATCCAGTTTGGAATTCCAGCACACTTAGCAGTATTTGTCACCAAAATGACCTGGAGGGGGCCTTTCCATCAGGGCTCTAGACATGTCTTCTGAACGTGCTTCTTGATCACGACCCAGTCACCAGGATTGAGGTTAAGGCACTGTTCTTGATGTGGATCTTGTGTTGTTGCCAAAACCTGATAAGAAATAGAAAGGACTACATCAGTCAATCCTTTTCAGTAACCCAAAATAATATCATCAGTGATATTCAAGAGAATATTTGCGGGAACAGCTGGTAATCTCATGGCCCTGCCCATGAGAATTTTGTGTGGCACCGTCTTCCTGTCTGGAGTACTTTGAATGGGCATTAACACCAAGGGTAGTGCATCTGGCCATATCAGAGAAGCTGAAGGACAAACTTTGGCCAACTGAGACTTAATGGTACCGTTTACATGTTCAACTATTCTAGAAGCTTCAGGTCTATATCTGCAGCGCAATCTTTGCTCAATCTATAATGCTGTGCAGATCATTTTCAGAACTTCATTATTAAATGAGTTCCTCTATCTGAAATCAGCAGGTACTACAATGTCGAAAAACATATTCAAATCTGTCCACAACACCTTTGAAATTGTTATGAATCGTTCTACTTGAGCCTACTGTTGCACCGGTTTGTCTCTCAATTTCGGAAAATTATTCGTAAATGCAGCCAAATCACCTATACTCCAAGGAACATGTAGATACATTCCTCCTGCTATTTCTCTGAGTGGGTATGCTGTTTTTTCTCCCTCACTTCTCTCTTCTTGTTTTCCTACTATAGCTTCTCTCTTTTTCTTTTCATGCTTCTTGGCCCATTTAATTTCTAGTTTTTCAGTCTCACTCCATTTGCGAATGCATTTAACTAACTCTATAATATGTAAACACATTCCTGAAACTCTCATGTTCTCTAATGCTGGATCATCTAATTTGACCCTATAGCTTCTCTGCAGATGGTATTTTTTTGGAAAGATCAATCTCGAATTTCTGAGCCAATTCTGTCAATTTGTCATGCATTAAAGCTGCTCTTTGTTTAATCTCCTTACACTGGTGAATGAATTCCTTTCTTTGGTATTGCTCGATATGTTCAAATTCTAAACATCCCCTTCTTATTTTTTCTTATTCCACCTTCAATTGAGCAACATTAAAAGGCTTTTCTCTCTCCATGTCTGGCCTCTCTTGCTCCTCTGTGCATTCTGTCTTCCTAATTCCCGCTGCTTCTTCTAGAAATCGGCATTTCGTACCTGGGTATCAACTCACGCAATAAGACTTTTGTTACCATTTCTCTGGGTTGGGTAGACTTCTACCCAGCTCGAGAAAATGCACACAATGACCAGGGTGTATCTCAGCCCGTTATAAACCGGCATCTTGATAAAGCCCTTTTGCATCCTGTTGAAGGGACCACCTGACCACCCTATATGTGTCAGTGTAACGTGTGTCCTCTTTCCTGCATTTATTTGTTGACATATTACTCATCTGTGGCAAATTTCTTCAGTCAACATTTGAAATCAGGGATTGTACCAACTTTGCCCAAAGAGTCTCACCATGGAATCCCTACCTAAATGTATGTATCCATGATAATACCATATCATAGGAAGCAACAAGCTATCGGGCAACACTGATCTCCCGTCAGCAAACATCCAAATGTCGTTTGAATTTTTCACACAACCTGCTTTTATCCAACTGCCCCAGAAATATTTTCCTGCACTCTTTTTAATTCATCCCATGTATCAGTGACTTTCATCAACACTGTGAATGAACTTTCTTCCTCTGTCTCGCATATGAAATGTCCATTAAATGTGAAGGACAACAAAGCACAATACCATGCCACTGAATCCACATATCTGTTACCCATGGCAGCATAACTATTACCACTTTGATGAGATGCACATTTAACCAGTGCAATTTCCCTGGGCAACTGCAAAGCCTCCAACAGATTATTGACGTGGATTTCGTTCCAGATTGGTGTACCTGAAGAAGTAAAAAAAAACCTCGTTGTGACCACAATTGCCCAAAGTTGTGGACAACACCAAACCCATACTGGCTATCTGAAAAAATGGTGACTCTCATTTGTGCAGTTAAGCTGCATGCTCTTGTAAGAGCAATCAATTCGGCAACTTATGCTGAGGTAACTTTTTGAAGCCAGGAACCTTCGATAACATAATTTATTGTGCACACTGCATATGCTGCTTTCAGTGTATCATTGTTTCCTCTTGAACATGAGCCGTCTACAACAAGTACATGATCGGGCTCAATTAGGGGTCCATCCTCAATATATGGTCTTGGTTTGGTACATAAATCTGTGTCATCTAGGCATCACAATTAACAGGTAAACACCCATTACCACAAATCTTTCACCCCGCATACTATTATAACGCATCTACCATGACTCCGCAATGCCATTACAACGCATGGCATTAGATTTCATATGCTTTTACCACGCATACATTTACAACGAAATTCGTGATAAATGCATGAATGGAAAAAGCATATGTTTTTTTATATGTAAGTATAAGGTAAATATGGGTATAGAGGTATATGTTTTGGGGTTCTGGGGAAATTATAGTGTAAAGTGTATTTTTGTGTTTTAGGGTGCTGGGGTATTTTTAGGGGTCAGGGTGGGTTAGGGTTTTGGGGTGCATGGAGTATTTTTTGGCTTCAGGGTGCGTTTAGGTTTAGTGGTGTGGGGGTATTTTTAGGGGTCAGGGTGAGTTAGGGTTTTGGGGTGCAGGGGGTATTTTTAGGGTTCAGGGTGAGTTTAGGTTTTGGGGTGCTGGGGTATTTTTAGGGTTCAGGGTGCGTTTAGGTTTAGGGGTGCTGGGGTATTTTTAGGGTTCAGGGTGCGTTTGGGTTTTGGGGTGCTGGGGTATTTTTAGGGTTCAGGGTGCGTTTAGGTTTTGTGGTGCTGGGGTATTTTTAGGGTTCAGGGTGCGTTTAGGTTTTGGGGTGATGGGGGTATTTTTAGGGTTCAGGGTGCGTTTAGGTTTTTGGGTGGTGGGGTATTTTTAGGGTTCAAGGTGCGTTTAGGTTTTGGGGTGCTGGGGGTATTTTTAGGGTTAAGGGTGTGTTTAGGTTTTGGGGTGCTGGGGTAATTTTAAGGGTCAGGGTGGGTTAGGGTGTATTTTTAGGGTTCAGGGTGCGTTTAAGGTTTTGGGGTGCTGGGGTATTTTTGGGGTTCAGGGTGCGTTTATGTTTTGGGGTGCAGGGGTAATTTTAAGGGTCAGGGTGGGTTAGGGTTTTGGGGTGTAGGGGGTATTTTTAGGGTTCAGGGTGCGTTTAAGGTTTTGGGGTGCTGGGGTATTTTTGGGGTTCAGGGTGCGTTTAGGTTTTGGGGTACTTGGGTATTTTTAGGGGTCAGGGTGGGATAGGGTTTTGGGGTGTAGGGTGTATTTTTAGGGTTCAGGGTGCATTTAAGGTTTTGGGGTGCTGGGGTATTTTTAGGGTTCAGGGTGCATTTAGGTTTTGGGGTACTGGGGTAATTTTAGGGGTCAGGGTGGGTTAGGGTTTTGGGGTGTAGGGGGTAATTTTAGGGTTCAGGGTGCATTGAGGTTCTGGGGTGCAGGGGTAATTTTAGGGATCAGGGTGGGTTTAGGTTTTGGGGTGCTGGGGTATTTTTGGGGTTCAGGGTGGGTTTAGGGTTATATATATATATAATAAATATATTTAAAAAAAATTAAACAAATTATAAATATATAAAATATATATATATATAAAGGTAAAGCACTTTTACACAGTTTATGATTTCACCACGCATGCATTTGCGTTGTAAAGGCATGCGTGGTAAAGTCATATGCGGAGTGAAAGTTTGCGGGGTAATGGTATCGCGGAGTAATTGCATTTGTGTTGTGAAAAATGCGGAGTGATGGTATGCGGGGTGAAAGTATGGGGGATAACGTCGTATATTCCAATTAACATCATTTACAGGCAACAAAATTGAAGGGTTAAGCACATGACACCTTTTGAGAACTACATTATCAAAGGAAAGAAGGGTTTGCTCGTATCTTGTTAAGCGATTATGGGTTAGGTACTGTGTTTTTGTTCTTGTCAATAATAGCTCTACATAGTGTGGGACATACCAGTTACGGGGTAACCCATCACTGTGTTCTCACTCTTTTCCAAACTAGTATTCACTGCGGCAACTGATTTTAGGCAACTGGGAGGACCTGCAGCTACAGGGTCAAGTGCAGTAGAGAAGTTTACCACTGGCTTTCACGCATCTCTGTGCATCTGTGTTAACACTGAGAGAGCACACCCATTTCTGTCACTGCAAAAGTGTATGAATTCTTTTGAATAATCAGGCATTCCTAGTACCGGGGCACAACCCAATTTGTCTTTCAACTCTAGGAATGTTTTTCAGCAGTCGTTGTCCCATGGAATCAGATCTGATGCGTCCCTGCGTGTCAACCTTAATAAAGGTTTTGCCATTAAGGAAAAGTTTGGTATCCACTGGCTAGAGCAGCCAACCATTCTCAAAAGCATCCTGACTTCCTTTTGAGTTTGTGGTGGATTTATCTGTAAGATTGCTTCCACTCTCTCGGGTGACACCTTTCTAGCTCCCTTCACAATGATGTGTCTCACATATTGTACTTCTTTCTTACAGTACTGCAGCTTTCCTGGAGAAACTTTGTGTCCTCTCTCAGCCAGGTGATTCAATAAGGCAATGATATCTTGTGTACAAGCTTCTCGTGTTTCTGATGCCACAAGCAAGTCATCAAGATACTGCACAGGTGTTTGTTTTGCTTGGCATTTGTAAGGTCTCCAGATTCATGAACTGTTTATTTGTAACTCCTACAACTTGGATAGTTTTCCCTGAGAGAGGTAGATCTGGAACTTCCACTGTTCTAACAGTGGTTCTGATAGCGCCTGTATCAAACAAAAATGATACGGGGTGGCCATACACTTCATCATCCACATATGGACCATTCTGGTCTACTTCTAAGACTGTGCCATGTACAGAGTCTTCCACCCCTCTCAACCCCTTCATTAGGAATTAGCAGAACCTATAGCATCAATTTCAAAAAAGGGATATTGCTGTAAAACATTTGCGTTCAGATTTTGAAAACGTGGCATGGAATTTTGAAGAGAGTTTGTATTCAATTTTTGGCATTTGATTTAAATCTAACCAAGGGCTTCCCATATTTTGGAAGTTAATTTGGGCTGGTGGGGTGGGCATCTTTGGGACCTGACCTTGCATAGGCGCTTGCATTTGCTGTGTAGGCACATTTTGTATTTGCATTCCTTTTGGCATCTGCACATTTCCACCAACATTATTAGGCTTATATCTACATTCTCTTTTTCAGTGTCCAATTTTATGACAGATGAGGCAGGGAGTAATCTTTTTCATAGCAGCAATATCTGCTCCAGAACCTGTACCCACAGGATCACCTCCACCCCTATCTTGAGACAAGTTAAATCCTCCTTGATTACCCTGAAACTGCAACTCCTTGCATATTCCCTTGATGTCCTACAAAATAAGGATTCTGAAAACCTTTCTGAGCCAACTTCGTTTGTGCCAACATAAACTTCTGTTTAATCTTCTTCTCCTTCACGTCTAACTTGTCACTATAGAACTTAGCATATCTCAAGATTTCATTGAACGGCTTGTTATACCACCAGATCATGCTTTGAGTTATGTGCGTACAGATCTCTATCTTCAGTTTTAAAGCAAACTGTGACACAAAAATCCCCATATCATTTTCCCTAGGATACTCTCATCCACTGTGCTGCTGAAACATCTGTAACAATCATTCATAGTATTCATGAAATGTTTCTTTCGGCTCTTGGGTAGTTCTTTTAATTTTAATCCAATTCAAATCTGTCAGTGGCACTCTGCCTTTCACGAAAGTAATTACTACCTCATATTTCTCCATTGCTACAGGAGATGGAGCATTTGTCCTAATCTCACTCATAGGTTCCTCTTTCGGCCATTGTACCGCCGTCTTACATTCAGCCCATAAATCAGGAGGTACTTCAATGTCAAAAAACGTATTCAAATCTGTCTACAACACATTTGAAATCATTATGAATCTTTCCACTTGGGCCTACCATTGCACCGGTTTGCCTCTCAATTCTGGAAAATTATTCATATATGCAGCCAAATCACCTGTACTCAAAGAAACATGTAGATACATTCCTTCTGCTATTTCTCTGAGTGGGTATGCTGTCATTACTCTCTCACTTCCCTCACCTTGCTTCTGCCCTATAGCTGCTTCTCTCTTTTTCATTTCATGCTTCATGGCCCATTTAATTTCTAGTTTTTTCAGTCTCACTCCATTTGTGAATGCATTTAACTAACTCCATAATGTGTAAACGCATTCCTGAAACTCTCATGTTCTCTAATGCTGGATCATCTAATTTGACCCTATAGCTTCTCTGCAAATGGAATTTTTTGGCAAGATCAATCTCGTATTTCTGAGCCAATTCTGTCAATTAGTCGTGCATTGAAGCTGCTCTTCGTGTCATCTCCCTACACAGGTAAATTGATTCCTTTCTTTGGTATTGCTCGATATGTTCAAATTCCTAACATTCCCTTATTATTTTTTCTAATTTCATTTTCAATTGAACAACATTGAAAGACTTTTCTCTCTCCATGTCTGGCCTCTCTTTCACCACTGTGCTTTCTGTCTTCCTAATTCCTGCTGCTTCTTCTAACCAAGATGGCATATAGCCATCTCCAGTAGTATTTATGTCACTAGGTGTAACGGGGATGGGAAGAATAATGTCCCTCCATCTATTAGTGCTTGTACTGTCTGTGGAGATCTTGACACAACAATCTGAGAATTTTGTGAAGTTGGAACAAACCCAGTGGTATATACACCTCCAGCAACTTGATGAACACCTGGCCTTAAATCCACATTTGGAGGATCATGGGCAATATCGGGGCATTTACAGGCGTTATTTAAGCTGTGGTATGCACTCCAGTTGCATTAATCACAGTTGGAACTGCAACCTGTGGTCAAGCCACAACTGGTGGGACAATTTGGACTATCTGTACAGGTCTTTCAATTTGTGCTAAATCTGGATCTACAGGAGCAGTTACCACTGTGGCACTCACATCAGCACTTGATTCTCTGTGATCAGGAGGGGTTGTATATGGAGGAGGTCTTGAAGCTAGCATCTGCTCTAGAATCTCATCCCCTGAATCAGTATCAGTCTCCTCCCCATTTTCTTTTGGTGATCGTTCTCACTCACTTCTTAGCTGCTACCATAGTAATAGCTCGATATAATCTTGTTCCCTCTATAATAACCTTTTTCCACATACGCTGTTCTTCATCCCATCGAGTATCTGCATAATTCTGCACCGCTTGTTTTGTCCTTCTCTGGTAGTTTCCCTCTCCTCCCTTGCAACCTTTTCCCATACATTCAGAGCTTCATGTTGAGCGGGTCTAGGTGGTGGCTTCATCTCGTACAATATTCCTTTCAAATGATCAAGATACTGGTATTAAATGTCCTGTATCTAGGAAAGCTCAATGCACATTTTTTCTCAGTAATTCTGCTCCATTGGCAAAGCCAAGAACAAGTATGTAACCCATGCTTAGTTGTCATAAAATGTGCAGGCATACCTTCGGGAGGTGCCTCTTCACCTTTCCATACTGGAATAGTATTATCCCCTCTTTCTAAACTCTTGAATTCTTTAAAGCATTTCATTTTTGCAAAGCAACAAGAGATAAGGCAAATTTCAATCAAATGTTATTGTTTTGTTCCGCATACCTCAAATTTCAATAAACCAATACGAATAAGACTACCAGTTTCTCAATTTTTTTAACAAATCCAAAATTTCTTGTAAGCCAATCCCAGTGTGACACCCTGATGTCACCAACCAATCCCAGCGTAACAGCACACCAACCGACCAATCTCAGCGCAATCTCACTCCTTGCAGCAGTTCACCCTCCTTTACAATTTATCTTGCATTCACACAACTTCAACAATAAAACTTAAAACTCTATTTTGTTTACTCTACTAAAGAAATAACAGTCTTACAATTACTCAAGTGTATTTTCCACAATTGTAAGTGAAATTACCCAAATCAATGCAGCTTCCCCCGTTTGCGCAATTAGGTTCCACAAACACTGATCAATGTTAATCAGTCACAACAATGCTTAATTTGTCTATGTCAATGGTATAGGTGATGGTACTTCACACACTACACCTTGTACTGCAACCAAGTCTTCTATTCAATTCTGTGTATGTATCTATGTATACAACCTGGGATCTTTCGACTACAATGAGTCTGAATTCTTCAATCTCTTTTCTTCAACAGCTTCTTAATACTACTTTTTACTCACACATTCATACTCACAGCACCACTATCTAAACTAAAACACAACTACCATAAAGAACACATCACCCTATTAATACTCACACCTTCAAACCGCAACTGTCTTCTAGTATCAACTTGTCAAATCTTCAAGTTCTGGACATTGGATTCAGGAATCGGGAATTTTATTTCTACTTGGGAATTATTTTATAGCAAACACAAGGAGATGATGGACGGAGTGCTGAAACTTTTCAGACACTCACCCCCAGTCACAGATCTGGGTTGAATCCATCATCGTTCTTTAGCTCACTTCGCCACCTCAGTTCAGACCAAGCTATATGTAAATCAGTCTTGACCCTGTGCCTTATGGGAACAGTCCAGCCCGAACTGTTAAGCCAGGTCTTCTCTGAACCGGAAACAAGCATCCGGGGACCGGTTTCGGGGTAACACCCCTCATCAGCCAGGCTAGCTTGAATCCAGTGGCAAAGTGAGCAAGGGACCCACGTATGGGCATACCCTGCCAACTTAGGGCGAACAAAGCAAACACAAGGAGATAATGGATGGAGTGCTGAAACTTTTCAGACACTCACCCCCAGTCACAGATCTGGGTTGAATCCATCATCGTTCTTTAGCTCACTTCGCCACCTCAGTTCAGACCCAGCTATATGCAGATCAGTCTTGACCCTGTGCCTTATGGGAACAGTCCAGCCCGAACTGCCAAGCTAGGTCTTCCCTGAACCGGAAAGAAGCATTCTGGGACCGGTTTCGGGGTAACACCCCTCATCAGCCAGGCTAGCTTGAATCCAGTGGCAAAGTGAGCAAGGGACCCACGTCGATCATCTCTTTGTGTTTGAATTATTTTATAGCTCCATTCAGGTTGTGAATCATATCTTTGCTACCAGAAACTGCTGACATGGAAATGCTTTCTGTAATTTAATCAGTTCAACCCGTGACTTACAATAGGGGTCTCCAGCTCCACACTGAAATCTTCTTTTTTGTAATGGATCTTTGCCACCATTTTAGAATGGAGCATCAATTGAAATCATTTCAATAAACATCCTCAATTTAGGCATTTAGCTCAGTCAATGATGAGAGTTTTGGATCAGTTTGAAAACCTTTATTTATCAATAAGAGTTTAGTATATAGTTTTGGTCTCTTTATTCAAATTTGTAAATCAGAAAAAATATCAAGAAAATCATGGTTAGAGTCAATCAAGACATTTACAGCGTGTTCCATAAAGGAAATTAATTCCTATTCTAGTCTAAGCGGATCTTAACCTACCAGAACTCATTAGTCCTTTTGGAAAAGAGCAAGATTTAAAGGAGCTTTGAAATAGAATCAGATTGCAGTCGAACTTCTCATGAAGAGTAGTTCCAGAAACTCGTTCGAGTCTCTTCTCTCAAATCAGCATCAGCAAATAGTCGCAGTAACAACTGTTCAAAGTTAAGCTAAGGAAATAGTCACAGAAGTAGCCATAACCATTAAAGGACATAGGCACCCACAAAGTAGTAGGCAACAGCAATCACCGCCAGCAGTAACTCACAGCGAATAGGGCAAAAAGTGCTAGGGGAAAAGGGATGGTTGCTGAAGAATGGCCTGGACCAGTCTGGACAGCACTGACTTAACTCTAACTACGAACATGTGTATTATAAAACACAAAAACATATGTAACAATCCATGCTGCTGTTAAGTCATCTTAAGGCAATGAGTATGGTCTGCTGCTGCTTCCTTCATTCCCACTGTAAACGTATGAAAACATTCATGTGCGTTAGCTTCACTCTGAGATTAAGTCATGAGATTCATGTCTTCATGTAAGCATTATTGTTGTAATACACTATTCAGTATTGTGAATATGTGGCTGCTAGAAAATTAACTAAATACGATAGAAATGAGTGCTTATTGCAAAAATCATGCTACACGTTAATTTTGAATGTTTAAGAAAAGGCACATTTTTTCCACGTTTCATTCTATTAAGCATTTTCGCTTTAATGTCTAGTGTAAATTATGGCGCTTATTTTAAGCTAAATTCTCCTGCTCTATCAAACACATACACAATGTGGAGCATTTGGGAGCAGTGTAAGTTTCCCTCATATGCAGCACATGTACAAAATGGTCATAAGCTGTGCAAGATAAGACATCCACACATATAAAATAGGTATCACACTGTCAGCTGCATCCTAGCTTATTTCGGGCACGGAATACCCACAATAAAGTATAGAGGTAGGTGAGCCACTAAAGGCACAAGCTAAATGCTACATCCTAGTTCAGCTCAAGTTCCTCTCGAGCACTCAAGCCCAAATTGTGCTGAGCTTTCTTGTGGCTTCTGCTGCTACTTAACGCTCTAACCTCATGCACTAAGAATGAAAGATAAACCACAAACAGGACCTAGAAAGGAATACCAATCTAGTGGTCACATTGCACAGTGTGAATCTAGAACCTGGGATCAAACCTGGCTTGGCTACTTGATGAAACTATGTATTTCTAGACAGTTATTTTATTTTATTGTTCCTTCTATTTTTTCCATTAGTGCATATGAGATAACCTTGAAATACATGAGGATGTGTGCTCTACAAAAATCTCTTAATTGACGTGATAAACTATAATTATGCTCTATGTAAAATAAGAATATAGCCCACATAAAGGGTGCACATGACAACTAACTTGCTACTTACTTCACTAATGGTATTGTCATCGGAGTGGGGGCATGCATGTTTTTAAATCCATGTTTAAAAACTATCACTTTTAGTAAACGCCTCTCAATGCAGTGACATAATCTGGTGCACTAGGGTGAAATGCTTGTTTTAATTTTGAAGTCACTGTTTCATATTTTTATATAATATTTATTGCATGATTTCCATGCCAAATGCTCCCTACGTTCAGCTCATGCCTGGACTCTTAGAGCCAAGGCAGCTTTCCCTGTGAATTTGTTAGCTCATCCATTTCTACTACAGTACTGTTTATGACAGATACTCAAGTTCTCCCTCTAAGTATCTCACTCTGGGGAGCAACATGCTGTTTTCTGAGATTCAGGCAGGTTTTCACATGTCTCACAAAGATAACTATTCCTACTTCTGGTTTTATTAAGGAAGAATTGAGTATTACCGACACCAAGAAGTTGTTTAAAGTTACCTGCGTATTTTTTTTTGCATAAAATGAAATGAAAAAAACACTGTTCAAATAGTTCTTTTCCCCAGTGCCAGCACACTGTCCTAAGTAAGTCTATGTTCTTTTACTAACTGCCATAGTTTGCCATTTCCCCCGCCACATTACGAATGGTAGTTTGCCCTCCACCCATCAGGCTGAACACAGTAATTACTGTGTCTGTCTTGTCTTCAGAAGCCAACCGGCAGCATAGGGATAACTTCTTCTTTGACTTCTGCTGGCGTCAGGTAACCAGGGCCGAATACTGCCCTCTGCATTTACAAAAGTGAGCATACGCACTGCTTAGCCATTCAGTACATGTGCAATGAAGCCTTTGCAGTGCCCCGACAGGTGCTACAGTAGGTTCTGTTTTTCGGAGTCTGACTCCTGCATCTGAGGGACTCAGACGGATCTAACAGCAAGCTGCCAGTGCCGTAATAGCTCCTGTGGCCAAAGTAGACAGTGAACTTATAGGGATTCTGAAAAAATACAAGCATCACAAAGAAAACAAATGCCACACATGTGCCATGCCCATTTCTCAGGAGAGTGGCAATGGTGTAGTGTGTAGCTGGTGTTGCACTTAGGTAATATTCACCTCCTTTGTCTTTAATAAAATCAGGACTCTCCTTCGCAACTTGCTAGAAGAAACTGCAATTTTATTACAAGACCAGAGACTCATATTATGCAGGTTCAAAGTGAATTAAGAACCGTCATTGCAACATGATCAACCAAATATTTTAAAAGTTGACACTCTAGACAAATCTGCCACATTTAAGTCGTCCTCCAGTTTCGCCCCTGCCCAGAATGCTTTATAGGCCATGGCCCCTGCAACTGAATGAGCCTCAAAGGCTTCCACATCTATGCTTGCCTTGGCCATCACCGCTTTTACCGACCTACTCAATGCTGTAGATGTGACTGTTGCAAGTGGGTTTCTTAAACCTATCAGTAATTGAGGAGCAGCAGTCCTCACATCTTTTATTGCTCGTATATACTTCCTGATACACCTCACCACATGAAGTTAAGGATGATCAGTGAAACTTGGGAGCTCCATAAAAAAGTGTGCCATTCTTGGTTCTCCTTGGAACATGGAAAAGAACACCCACTGGTATGAATTGCATAGCAGTAATATCCAGAGCCCTGATATCTGAAACCCTTTTTAATGAAACTAAACATAGCAAAGTTACCAGCTTATTAGATAAAAGCTTCATTGACAAATGCTCAATTTCCTCAGAGGAATAAAAAGAGGCAACACTATATTGGCATCCCACATGATAGCACACCGTGACTTAGGAAGATTCATATACATTATAACTTTCAGCCACCTACATATTAAGGGATGTTCCCCATTTGGTTTCCCCTCAGCTACGACCTGCTGAAATGGAAAAACTATACCATTTAACAGTTCTATAGGACCTTTTTCCACGCTGCCATAGATGTCTCCTAAAACAGGATCCAAACCGCTTTCCACACACTGGCTACCCCGTAGTTCCCAGCCTGACATATATGCCTTGATAGTACCTGAGGCCCATGATGCCTTGATGTACCCTGAAGCCCCCTCCAAAAGTCCCAGTACCACCCTGAAAGGTTCCAAGCCACCAGTACTAGGTTGTTCTGTAAAACTATTGGCTACAGCATCCATAGGGACATCTGTGGAAAAACAAACAACTGAATTAGAAAGTCCACTGAGAGCTGGCTTCTCATTAACGGTGCCACCGTCACCAATCTCACAAAGTCCCTGTTAATGTGTGCCAATGTTCTGACTATCATAGTGAAGGGGGGAAAGCATAGTGTATTCCCTTGACCAATCTTGGAGAAATGCATCTGGGCCCAAGGTCTCTGGATCTGGTATCCAGCTGCAGAACTTCGCAAACTAAACCTTTAGTCTGGACACAAAAAGGTCTATGCAAAAGCATACCTTCTCAAAAGTTTTGAACACATGGTAATGTAACTTTCAATCACTGCTGTCTAGCATATTGCTCTAATACCAGTCTGCCACCATGTTTGTTGGCTCTGGCACATATTCTGCTACCACTGATATGTCTTGATTGAGACACTACTGCCACAGGGCCTTTGCTAACTCTGCCAGTGCTTTCAACCTTCTACCTCCCAACTTGTTGGAATCCTTACTGAGCAGCACCACACACCTTTCATTGTCTTTTACCAGACCTTCAATTGCAAAAGAGTCTGCAAGAAGCTCTAAACAATTTCTATGCATTGATGACTCCCTCCTGGACCATTCTTCCAGTCCAAAAGGTGTCACACCTTGCACCCCATTCCTGCAGACTTATATCTGAATCTAATACACAATCTGGGCATGAGGGAAAATTACTCGCCCACTGATTCCAGGTGTCCATGTGCACAAGTCACCAAGCCAGTTCTGCTGTTGCCTTCTTGTCCAATGGAATCATGTGAGGTTACATCATTCCCTTTGTAGATGCCTTATCTTTAACCTCTGCAGTGCCCTGTAATAAAGTGGGCTTGGGAATATCGCCGGGATGGATGATGACAACAGGCCTACCACTCAGTTGTCTCAAAGAACCGTTGGTCCTCTTTAAAATTCCTTTCATCTCCTTCCTGATCCCTTTCATTTTTGACTCTGGCAACCTCGGCATGGTTTTCCCTGAATCTACCAGAAAACCCAAAAAGTCCATCCTCCTTGAGAGAACGAGATCTGATTTCTCTATATTTACTATAACACCCAATCTTTGAATGAGGTCCACTGCTCCCTGCACCTGTTCCAACAATATATCTGCACAGTGTTTTCATCAATGATGCAATTTCAGAAGACACATTGATGTTATCAATGATGTAATAGAACATGTCATTGGTGATGTAATATGTGAGATCATAAGCAGTGAATGGCAAGGGCGCAAGTTTTGATTACTTCAGTTAACTATAACTAGTGCATTTCAGTGGTTTTTAGCATTTAAAATGTTACATTTTAACTGAAATTTTCACCTAACTATAACACTACTTTTTCGTTGAAATTCTTTTTTTTTTTTTGTAAAGCAAAAAAATATATTACCAGATCTATCTATAACATTACATTAACCTTTGGTTTTACATTGAATTTTTAGGGGGTTTTAATATGAAGTAACAATATAAAGAGTTGTCATTTTAACTAAGGTAGACCTACTGGTCTTTCAAAGAGTCAGATGGCCTATTTGTGTTAGCACGGGGTCAACGTATCAACCTATATAAAGCAGAACTATTGACTTTGTCACTTAGGGGGTCATTACGATGACGGGCGGACAAAGTCCGCCCGCCACCGTAGCGGTGAATGGGACCGTCCGCCATAGGAGCGGCGGTCCCACCGCGAGTATTAGGATGCCACCGCCACGGTGGCATCCCCTATTCCCAACATTGTGGCGGGCGGTGTTCACCGCCCGCCACAATGCTGGGAATGCATGTCGTGCATTGGCATGCACAAGGTGACAGGCACTGCGTGGTGCCTGCCACCTTGTCCATGCCAATGCAGGGGGGTACCATAGGTACCCCCCATGTGCACCCCCCACACCCCAACATCCTGGGGGCCCGCTACGGGCCCCCAACTGCGAAGACCGTATGCCTTTCCATGGCGGCGTTGCCGCCATGGAAATGCTGCTCTCCGCCACCATCCTAATATGGATGGCGGTGTCTTGCAGACACCGCCACCATATTATTGCCCTTTTCCGCCCGGTCCCCTGTTGGACCGGCGGAAAACCGGCAGACGGTCTTTCCGTCCGCCGGGCTCCCTCCCGCCATCGTAATGTGGCGGGGGAAATGGCATGCGGGCGGAGGGGAATGGTGGGCGGATCGCCACCGCCATACGGGCGGTGGCGATCCGCCCATCATCGTAATGACCCCCTAAGTCTCCACAAAAATTTATCAAGAACCATATTCCAAAGAAATCCTTATAAATACACACATGGCACTGCAAATAAATTATTTTCAACAAAATATTTAAAATAAAGCATTTTATTTCCAAATAACTATGAATATGTGTTTGAGTCTTTCTTTAATACCTTTCAGCTCGGAGTATTTAAAAAAAATAATAAGCTCTCGTGGGATCATGCATTAAATGACTTTGGAGATGTATTTTTTTTAAAAACGTTCCTGGGAGCTGTTGTGCTCTTTGTAGCCCCGCACAACACCTTTTAAAATTATAGGTGGTGCCCCTCCACCACGACAATTTTTGCCAAAAACCCCATGCAGGGCATTATGGGGCATTCCTGGGAGAGAGCAGTGAATATTTTTTTTTTTTTATATATGCTTGGGTGCCTCGGCCTTACCCAGGGTACCCACAGTCTTATTTTTTTTAAAGAAAAGGCAGCCTGGGAGCCCACTCCCACGCTAATTGTGTTTTTCTTTTCAAAAAGTTATTTATTTAGTAGGTGTACCGGTCCCACTCATGGCGCCCCACAACATATGTAATCATTGGGGGCCGTGATGAGAGGCTCACCTGCCTGCACCCATCTGGCTCCAAAGCTGGCTCTATTGTTTGCTCCCACCCGGCAAGTGCAGCTATTGTTTCTGCTCCTGCCAGGTGAGAGCAAACCTATGTTCCATGCTGGGAGTGTGCGGGCAGAGAATTAGATTTATATTCCCTGCCAGCGCTGTTCCTGGCAGGGAACAAGACAGTGTCCCAGGGGATGGGGTCCAGGGACACTGTTCCTCATCAGACCCAGGGTGGGTTCCAGAGGAACTTATGCCTTGAACACATAGCCCGCTGGTAATTAATGATACCAACACAGAAATAGATGTGTGTCACAACTTTCCCTGTACCAAGGATCAAATAGCTCCAACTCTTTCTTCACACACAGCACCACACCGAAAATTCATCTGCAGCAGCAATTAAAGATGATGCTGGTGTTGGACTGGACCTATTTACACTGTGCAACATTGTATGGTTTGGATTCTGTCACTTCCTGTTTGAACATAAAGAATTATTGGTACTGTAGTGTATTAAAGTGCTGTGTTAAATAAAGCAGAAAAAGAGATTGCATAATATGAGCCTCCGGTCTTGTAATAAAATCTGGAGAGCCTCCTTTTTGTACATAAAATTATTCACATAATTCAGCCGTTTGATAGTGATTTATAGTGACTTGAGCTACTCTGTGTCTAGAAACTAGATCTTTATTAGTTGCAACTTCTCTTTCATTGCAGCACATCAGGTAGGAAGTCTGGGGTTGCACTTGGCAGAGGAGGAGGGGTGACAGGCAAATTCAGCTTGAGGATATCGCTGCCAAACAAGCAGGACTTAATTCAGAGTCATTTGCCCTTTTTTAAATGGAATGTTTGTGACTTGGAAGAGTTCATTAGACCTTTCAACCTCCAATAGGTTAGCATAATTGATGGGCAGGAACGTATCGATCCAACTAAGTTGATAGCTAAACTTCTGGAGTGGATTTCCTCAAATGATGGACATGGAATTTTGGCAAAGAATCACAGTGGCCCATAGATGTCCAACATGGATCAAAACTCAAGCTTTCATGCTAGATCAGGTACATAGAAAATGTTGTACTTAATGACCAGGAAACCTTGACTGTATGAAGGAATTCAACTCCTTTCAAGAACAGACCATTTTAAAGAGACTGCTACATGTGCTGGCACTTGAAAAGTGTATTGAGCAATTTTAAAGCATGGGGTATCAGGTTTTAGACAAAATAATCCAAAGCTTAACACTGTTTCCCATCGGAAAGCTTATTATTGTTTTGTCACCAGGAGAGGCTAAGACTTTATTGGCTGAATTGTGAAAGCAAGCTGGAGCTACCTATGTGGACCTACCCTCAAAAAACAAAATGAGCGACGGGTAAAAATTATATTGGAAAGTTATGGGACAACACATCAAGAACGGCTCAGATGATAGGGCACGAGGTGCTGTGCTTCAGTGTGCAGTCGCCTAATACTCAATTTATAACTAGGTACTAACAGACTGGGTTTTTAATTCATAAACATTTAGTAGTATAATAAGGATACACAAAGAAGTCTTGCATTATGTACTTCTACCTAGCGGAAGGACAGGGGATAGTTAAAAGTAGGGGACATGACTGACATTTTGTTATAGACATTTGAGAAGTCCTTTACTCTGATTGTGCAGGTGTGATCTATATGGTATTTTAGATATGGCTACGGAAGGAAGAAGCAGCCCACGGTGAGTCCTACAAAACACAGCACAGAAGATAAGAGTGGACCTTGGGTGTAGAAGGAGGGGCTGAAGTGGAGAAGAGGGAGTTTCATAGGAGAGGTGAGAGTTTCAGGGATGAGGGAGGAGGCTGAAAAGCCAAATATAAGTAGTGGAAACAGTTTACGATGTGAGGCTGTAGCTAAAGTCTGTTGGGTGCTTGCTAGCAATAAAATATGGTTTCTCTAATCTGGATTTAGAGAAGCATGGTGTGGAAATAATAAAGAATTAAAAATATATATGTTTATGAAGACCATATCATGAAAAAATAGTGTTTAGAAGAAAAATAACAAACAGTAATTGGTGCCTTAAAATGATCTGCCTGATACAACTTAGTAAAGCATGTTAACATGAGACCCATCTAATATATAAGGAAGGACATCTTTTTGAAAGTAAATTTACATTTGAAAAAACAGGGTCACAAAAGCAACAAGTCATAAACATGGTAATACACATTAAAAACGGCTGTCCTAACCCTGCTTGATTTGTTGGTGGCATTCAATAACATCTCACATCAAATTCTGGGGGTGGATGGTTCACCTTTGCAGTGGATTCACTCTTTCGTCTTTGATAGGGGGCAATCTGTTTTCCTTGAGCCCTACACCTCTTCTTCAAAATCGCTCAGTTATGGGGTCCCACAGAGCTCCTCTTTCAGCCCCACACTGTTTAACATGCACATGTCACCTTTAGCCCCTATTATTGAAGCATTTGCCATTCAGGTGATCTCCTATGCTGATGACCCTCAGCTTATCCTGTCACTCAGAAAGAATGCTACGGACAGGCAGCTTGTCTTTAAGAGATGCCTGGTGAAAGTTGTGGAGTGGATGAACAAGAAACTGCTTAAGGTGCAACTCCTCTAAAATGGAGATATTCCTGTGTGTCATACAACAGCTGGGTCTAACGCAAGTGGCCAGCTGAGCTAGACCTTGCTCCAACCCCTACCCCGATAGTGAAAAATATGGCGGTGAAGAAAAAACTTGTAATATGTCCCGACGGAAACCCAAAAAACTATCATCCATGAGTCTATCACTTCCAGACTTGATTATGCTAACGCTTTGTATGTGGGTATATCTACCTGCCTGGCTGCCCGATTGCCTGCAAGTCTTTCAAAACACTGCTGCAAGGCTGATCCTTCAGGACCTGATGTCAATCAGTCAAATTGCATCATAAAGAGCTACACTGGCTTCCTGTTAAGAAACACTTCATCTCCAAAGCTTTGGCCATTGCTTTTCGCTGTTATCATAAACCACTCCTAAATATCTCTGTAAGAGGCTCTGTCACCATGTGCCTAATCGAGCATTAAGATCAGAGGATGCCTTACTCTTGAAGAACCCAAGGCTTCGACTTAAGACACAGGCACATACCTCACTTCCAAGGCATTGGAGGAGTTTCCACTCATTCTTCACCAAATTACCAATGAAAGGCAGTTCAGGAAGCAATTGAAAACTTGTATATCCAACCAATGATACTACTCTTTTCCTTCTGCTCCACTTTCTGCTTCTAGTGCCGGGACGCTTGGCTAAAACGCAGGAGACTCCTTTCCAAAAACAGGTTGTTTTGTGTTAGATGGGGGGAACCTGGGTTTTTGTTTCTGGGCTTGGTGGCCATCCAGGTAAACCTACCAAACCCAGACATTTCTGAAAACTAGACACCCAGGGGAGTCCAGGGAGTTGTGGCTTGTGTGGATCCCCAACGTTTTTTTACCCAAAATCCCCTGCAAACCTCAAATTTAGCTAAAAAAGCAAATTTCCTCACATTTCTGTGTGGGATCAGCATGCTTGCACAAATTTCCTACCACCCAGCATTCCCCTCTTTTTCCCAATAAAAATTATGCCTCACTTGTGGGAGTGCCCAAAGCAGAGTTGGGGGCTGATCAGGGGGAATAACCCCCATCTGCCCCTCGGGGGCAGAACAACTGTCCTCTTTGTGTTTGGGGGCATTGGCATGCCCATTTTGGGCAGCCCCCACCCCTACGCATTAAAAAAAAAATCCCTGCACCCCCTGGGGGGAAGTCGGGGGTAATAACCCCATCTGCCTCCCAGGGGGCAGAAAGACTGTTATTATTAGGGACTGGGGTGTGGGGGCATTGGCATACACATTGTGGGCAGCCTCCACCCCTCTTTTATAAAAAAACAAGAATCCCTGGTGCCTAGTGGGCTTTCTGCCCCCCGGGGAGGGGGCAGATTGGGACTATTGCCCCCATCTGCACCCCAGGGATGGCAGAAAGACTGTGGCAATTTTTGGGAGGGGTAGGGGCAGAATAATGGCCATTTAAATATAAAAAAAAAAATATTACCTGGTGTCTAGTGTGCTTTTCTGCCCGGGGGGGGGGCAGAAAGACTGAATATGGCCAAAATATATGGGGGGAGCAAAAGCCCTTACCCAAGGGACTGCCCCCCTTTCTCTGCTGTCTAGTGGGTGGATCCATGCTCGAGATCGCCCTTCTTTGGCAATCCCCAAGCAGGGATCAGCTAGGTAAGGGTGCCATCGGAAAGGGGAGATTCTCCCCTTTCCAGTGATACCTCTCCTGTCTGCCTACGTGTTCAGGGGACTGAGATAGCCCCTCGAGCACGTAGGCAGTGAAAGTGAAACAGGACGATCGGCTCATTTCACTTTCATTTTCAGTGTAGCGCTGATCGTAATTACACTGAAAAAAACATGCCTCTGGAGGTTAGGGAAGCTCTTCCCCAGCTCCCGATACTGAAAACGATAAAAGGAAATCCCTCCACTGTTTACAGCAGAGGGATTTGGTGCTCGTGTGCAGAGGATGGAATGGTTCTGTCTTCAGCACATGACCACCGTGGCACATGATGGAACCATTCCGTCATGCATGGATCACTGACAGAATATCGACAGTCAGAATATCGAGGTACAAAAATATCGACGCAAAAATATCGATGTCCAGAATATCAAAGTCCTATCTACATAATGGTAAGTACAAAAATATCGAGAAAAAAAACATCGGGGCATATTAGCAAGAAGAGGCGATAATCATCGCTAACCCTGCTTAGCGTGATTTTTTTTATCGCCGGCTATCGCTGGAATATATCGCCACGCTAACGCTGTATTAGCAACGATTAGCGCTATGGCGATGAATATTCCAGCGATAGCGGGAAATGGGCCAACATCGCTGAAAAACCAGCGATGTTGCATGGAGAAGGGAGAACACCTTGCTGATACGACCCTGTGGTCGTACTCAGCATAATCCACCCCCCATGTTAGGTATGGCTAACACCTGCTAATTGCAGGTGTTAAATAAATGGCGATGACCCCGGTTAGCGCGACTTTTCACGTCGCTATCTGGGGCCATGGCCACCTTGCTAATAGGCGATAGGCCTGTTAGCGAGTGTTTCCCAGGTTTGTTCGTCGGGAACGCCCACTTTGCATGTCATTAGCGATAAATATCGCTGACATGCAGAGCGGTAAAAAAACGGGCGCTAATGCCCGCAAACTGTCGCTAACTGCTGTTAGAGACAGTTTGCTGATAGGGCGATATAAATATCGCCGCTTTAGCGGCAAAAAGTGCCGCTAAAGCGGCGATAGTGCCCTTGCTAATATGCCCCCTCGTTGTTAAAAATATCGTTGTTAAAAATATCGTTTTTTTATAATGTTAAAAAAATAGTGTAAAATAAAGTAAATAATACATATAATTAAAAAAAAAACATAGTTAAAATTATTAGAAAATGTTTAAAATTATAAGTAATACATATAGGGGTCGATTCCGATGTCGCCAAAAGTGCCTTCCCAATGCTATTCGTAGGCTTACCTTACGTCCGACTCGTATCCGGAGCTTTTTCCTACAAACTAGCAAGTATGATGCGTATAACAGGCAAATCTCTGACTGAATCGTCCGCTCCGATTCGTGCACTATGTCAGTAGCGAACAGGCTCAGGAAACACGGAAAGCGAGTCGTACGGAGGCGCAAACAAACCAATTTCCGGATACGCAAGTACGATGCGTCTGCAATACGCGTCGCACAGGGCGCCGGCTCCAGCACGTCACAGCATCCGGACGAGGCGTATGAATGAAAGCTCCGAGTCGCGCCAGAACACGAACAACGGGGATGAGACGGAGCAGCCATGTATCCAATCGCGCATGTCTTCCCTATACTGTACGCCCATCGTTACCGACGCGCACGACGCAGAAGGTAAGTCAGACACCTATCACACACCAAAATGTCACGAGTACACGAAAGGAAACACCACCATAGGGGGGTGGATGATTATCCCAAATAGCATATCCCACCCATAGGGGGGTGGATGCCTATCACTCCCATTATTGTACACCCTAGAGAGGGGTGGATGCCTATCACCCACAGTATTGCCCACCCCAGAGGGGGGGGATGCCTATCACCCACAGTATTGCCCACCCCAGAGGGTGGTGGATGCCTATCACCCACAGTATTGCCCACCCCAGAGGGGGGTGGATGCCTATCACTCCCAGCATATCCCACTCATAGGGTGGTGGATGCCTATCACTCCCATTATTGTCCACCCCAGAGGGGGGTGGATGCCTATCACCCACAGTATTGCCCACCCCAGAGGGTGGTGGATGCCTATCACCCACAGTATTGCCCACCCCAGAGGGGGGTGGATGCCTATCACTCCCAGCATATCCCACCCATAGGGTGGTGGATGCCTATCACTCCCATCATTGTCCACCCCAGAGGGGGGTGGATGCCTATCACCCACAGTATTGTCCACCCCAGAGGGGGGTGGATGCCTATCACTCCCAGCATATCCCACCCATAGGGGGGTGGATGCCTATCACTCACAGTATTGTCCACCCCAGAGGGGGGTGGATGCCTATCACCCACAGTATTGCCTATCACAGTATTGCCCACCCCAGAGGGGGGTGGATGCCTATCACTCCCAGCATATCCCACCCATAGGGTGGTGGATGCCTATCACTCCCATTATTGTACACCCCAGAGGGGGGTGGATGCCTATCACCCACAGTATTGTCCACCCCAGAGGGGGGTGGATGCCTATCACCCACAGTATTGTCCACCCCAGAGGGGGGTGGATGCCTATCACTCCCAGCATATCCCACCCACAGGGGGGTGGATGCCTATCACTCCCAGCATATCCCACCCAAAGGGTGGTGGATGCCTATCACTCACAGTATTGTCCACGCCAGAGGGGGGTGGATGCCTATCACCCACAGTATTGTCCACCCCAGAGGGGGGTGGATGCCTATCACCCACAGTATTGTCCCTCCCATAGGGGGGTGGATGCCTATCACTCACAGTATTGTCCACGCCAGAGGGGGGTGGATGCCTATCTGAATGACCATCCCCACTAATAGGGGGCAGGATGCCCATCAACACCAGGATACACACACATAGGGAGACTAAGCAAACCACCCCCTCTACCATCTTTGCCACATTGCATGTTTTAATGTGACAAATGCTCACAACACAGAATGTGGACGTGGACATACAATGTGACTCACAACACATGTGTGCCCAAAATGCAAATGTGTGTCACTAATATCCTGCTGCAACTGATCACCGTTGTAATGGGACATAAACCCCCCATCACCACAGTGACCAAAATGTAATTGTGTCCCTGAAAATAGCAGCATCTCCAAAACTGCATGCAAGAGTCCATGTACAAATTGCACAAGCAATGTTGTGGCAATGTAGTGGTTGTGTCACATACAAACATAGAATTGGTTTGGCAAATATTGCCGTATATCACAAGAACCACCCCTGCCATGTGCAGACAAGCAATGGCCATGACCCCTGACAATGACTCAAGTGAACAGTCAGACAATGTGCAAAGTGAGCACCATGAGGAATACACACATATCAACACCAACAGACACACACACTAAGGAATCCTGTGGAGACTGTAGACGTTATGTGAACAAGTTCCATACCATGTCAGCAATGGGAGATACCAAACATGATGAATGTGCAGGCCGATGATCCAGGAGACACAGGGACACTAGGGTAAAACCTCCCAAAAACACACTGTCATTGGCTGGGAAAAGCCATAACAGTGCAGTGTTGCTGTAGCACAAACACAGACACCATTACAATAGCAAGTTCATGATACACATCATCAACATCATGTGCATAATATGCAACACCACTGGATAACAAAAATGGCTTTATTCAGCAATAAAATCTCCATGAATGTTCATGCCACGATGCAAAAAGGCCAATGGCCAGTCCATCAAAGAGTCCAACCAGGGTAACAGTTGAAAACTTGTAATCCATTCATTGCCTGCACTGCTATGGACCAGGGACATCTCACACCTTGGAGGGGCATACATAGTGGCAGGCCAGGCACCGCAGGGACAGGATCAGGGTACAGGAGAATGGGGCAGTGGAGGTGTGGTGGGTGCAGGAGTGACGCCAGCAACTGCAGTGGAGGGGTCTGACACAGTGGGCGCCGTCACCACTGCTGGGCACAAGTCAGATGTGGGGTCAACCTGCACCACTGCAGTGTGCAGGACAGATGTGGTGGACGGGCTCTCAACTGCAGTGCCCAAAGCAGACGGGTGTGATGTCCCTCCTACTGCAGTGCCAACATCAAGAGGAGTGAAATGGGGTTCAGATGAGGTGGGCAGGACAGAGGGGGGAGACACGGTTTCCACACCAGTGGCAGGAACAGGCTGAGCATGTGAGGCGGGGGTGGAAGTGCATGTGGAAGGGGGAGGGCCTAAGCATCCTGGGAATGTGGTATGGGTGTGTGGGTGAACCTGGTGCAGGGAATGGCCGTAGGACCTGTGTATTGGCTTCCCGGGGGGCTGCAGGATGGAGAGTGTGAGGTGGAAGCCTGTGCTTTGGTGGTATCTTACCCTTCCTGGTCCGGGGAGACTTGCGGGTGGGGGCCTCAGTGTCCATGCACCTGGGGGAGGGTGTCCGTTTAGCAGGGGAACTCCCCTCTGTGCGGGGTGACTTCCTCTTCCCCCTATAAGTTGGAGCAGATGGTTCTGTGGGGAAGAGGCCAAGGTCACAGAGGAAGAGCTTCTAGGAAGTGGGGGCAGTAGGTGAGGCAAGGGAAGGTGTTTTGGAGGGAGAGGCATCTGAGGAATGCAGAGTGCATGTGGATGCCTGTCTGTGTGTCTGTGACCCATCCCCTGTGTGTGTGTCATCAGTCCCCGGAGTGTGCGTGCTTGTGGCTCGAGACTTTGGCATGCGTGTCTGTGTGCTGCCATTGCCTGATGTGGTGCGTGCATGTGCGGGTGTGTGTGTCTGTTGGACAGGCAGGGGAGTGGTGACTGTGGATGTGGCAGAGGTAGCAGGGGTGAGGGCCTGTTGGATGAGGGACACTGCTGCCGTCTGTGTGGAGGCCATGGCCTGAATGGTCCGATGTAGGGCAGACATGCTTGATGAGATGCCCTCCATGAAGGACACCAATTGTGTCAACAGACTGGTGTGGGAATGGAGGACACTCAGCATCGCTGTCTGACCTACATGGAGCTGCTTCAGTAAGTCCACAGACTCCACACTCAGGTCAGCAGGGGAGACAGGGGCAGGTGGTGCGGTGCCTGGCATGAAGGAGACATGCTCCCTTACACGGGAGCCTCCACGGACATCTGGAATGGGAGCAGAAGGGAGGGTGGAGATGGTGGTGGTGGCGGGGCCAGACCTGCTAGGTGTTGACTGGGGGTGCTGGCACCCGCCTCCACAAGGGAGTCTTCACTGAAGCTGGCGTGTTCCTCAGCCGAGGTGGACATAGCCGAGGTCTCCTCAGTGTGGCCCCCTCACCCTCCGTTCCACTGGGTCCCTCCGAATCCTCCGCAGCGGACCCTGTCTGGCGCTCTGGCTCCTCATGGTCCGTGGAGCTGTCTCCTCCAGAGTCCGTAGATGTAACTGCAAATCAACAGGGCAAACAGAGAAACATCAGTCACCTGTATAGACATCACATATCACAGTCAGAACAGCACATGACAGTGCACGTTTGTGCATCATTTGCAGTAAATACTCTTAATTGCAGACACATATTTGCAAAGCACACGTCAGTCTGCCAGCTAACCATGCCCCTCATATCCTACATGTCCATGGAGACATCAGTCTGGTGCATGTAGCCAGACACGACTCATTTGTGCACACATGCACCACATAAACAGTTGTATGAACTGCAGGATTTGTGATGGAAATGTGTCAGTACACACATATACCATCTCCTGCCACTGAGTTTGTACATGTGTCAGGTAAAGGGATGGACAAAGTAATTGTCAGTAATATGGATTTGCTTCCTTCACCACACACCATGATGTGCGCATGTCTTGCTGGACGATGGCAGAATTGAGTGCATGCAGGACAACTTCCATCACTGCAGGAAACACTAGAGCAATTTAAACAACATGCTTCAGGGCAGTCTGGGTAATCAGTCATTGCTGCCTTCTGTCACTTGGGCAGTGCATCACAAAACAAACCGTCTGCCCTGTATCTCAATCATGTAGTTGTGGGGAATATAAGCCCTGCATCTGTCAAGTGCACATGTTGCCACACTGCTACCCACATGTGAAGGCAAATGATGATCCCACTTCCAACATATGCCACAGTAGAGTGACAGCAAGCACAAGTCTGGCAACATGAGCACATCACAGTCTGATGACAATGAAGTACAGCTGTCTGCACTTAAATTTTGGACACACCATCAGGCACAGTCAAGTTATTACACACCTATGTGTGACCCCATCGTGAAGATCCAACACCCACATGTCAGTTGTCTGACCACCCAAAAATAATTGACACCCCAGGAGTCTAAAAAGCCAGCCCACTCCACAATGAGACAGAGGCTGACACCTGATTGCACATTGCACAATGCATCCAATTTACTTTGACACACATGATTATGAAAACTGAGTGTACACCATGTCAGGAGTAGACATACCTGACCTGGTCCATGTGCAACATGGGATTAGTCCGAACAGTAGGCATGTGTCCATGCATGTGTGACACACATGATGGACATACTTCAGAGATCACAACATTGTCACACATGCTGCATGTGTGTGTGGCTAACACCCCAGGCACATATGGCGAGGCAGAGCATCGACTAGGACACGTATGTATGGCCCACACAGAGTGCATGTCACATATCTGTCAATGTGCAGATACATGTCAATAAATTACACACTCCTAAAGGCTAATACATACTGCCAGTAGCAGATGCGGTCCCCCACATCAACCTTGGACAACAGCAGGCCCCCGTGAGACATGTCACTGACAGAAAGGGACACACCTGTGTATCAGATGAGGAAGGGCCATTACAGAAATAAAGGACATGATTCTAGTTCAAGCAGACAGACAAACTGCGGTAGCGTAACCAGGCTGAAGGAATGCAAAGATCATGTTAGACACAGTTCACAGACAAGGCATGCACTTACCCCCTCCTTGCTGCTGTCTGGCCTTTAACAGCCCATCCAGGTCAGGGAAGACCACTGGCAGAATCCGGCGCATGTGGGGGGTCAGGGTCCGGTGTCCGCCCCTGTTGCGAGGAGGCGACAGCTTCAGCAGGACTCTGGCAATGCGTCTGCTCCAGCCACGTAGGTCCTGCCACCTCTTCTGGCAGCTGCGGATGCGACGCCTGTGGACCCCCACAGATCGAACTGCCCTGGCAATGGTCAGCCAGATCTCCTGTTTCTGATGGGCATCAACCTGTGAGGATGACAAAGTGAAAGGGCCATTAACACACATACAACATGTTTGTGCATCACACAGTTGGAGAAACATGTGCTATTCACAAGGGCATCTGATGTACACAGTTAGTGCAACTATGTGGATGGACACTTGTCCTGCATCACCAACATGGAAACATTGGCTGGGTATTATGACCGTCTCTAAATGCACTCTCACAGCACAGTACCTGTTCAGTGCACATGCTAGCCAATGCTTCACACAATGCCATTAGTGGTAGTCAGACAAGATGCACAATGAGAGAGGATGTGGACTGCACACTCACCTGCTCCCCTGGTTTCCCATACAGCTTGCTGTACTGTGGTAGGAGGCTGTCCAGCAGGGCCTGGTTTTCCTCCTCTGTGAATGCTGGGGCCCTCTCCACAGTACGTGCCATCCTTGGAGCCAGAGGATACAGAGACAACAGGAGTGGTAGCAGAGATGTCTGTATGGAGCATTCAGTGCAGGCAAGTGAGCTCTCAGGGCAAGACACAGCCTTATATCAGTGCTGCAGAGGCAGAATCGGTCCCATGCGTACAAAACGATAGGTCAGACTCGTTCGCATCCTATGAATTTGTCCAATCCATGAGATAGGACGCATCGGACACGCCTACCGCAACTTTCAAAATACCTGCATCATGACAGTTTTGAGTTTGATACATTTGTACCAAAAGTTAACCGAATCGTACCCTACGCGAATCGTGCACGATGCAAAATGCGCGTCTGTCACCATGACAACCAACAGGCAACCAGTGCGTCCGGCTCGCTCAGGATGTGGCAGACGCGTGTATTGAAAACTCACCCGTGTCGTACAGCATTGATTCAAGCATGCAATTGGTCAGTCCGGCTCGCTCAGGATGTGGCAGACGCGTGTATTGAAAACTCACCCGCGTCGTACAGCATTGAATAAAGCATTCAATCGGTCAGTCCGGCTCGCTCAGGATGTGGCAGACGCGTGTATTGAAAACTCACCCGCGTCATACAGCATTAATTCAAGCATGCAATCGGTCAGTCCGGCTCGCTCAGGATGTGGCAGGCGCGTGCATGCAATGCCCACTCATCAACTCAGACAATGTATGTATGAATAATGGCATGCTGTATGCCCTGTGTGGATGTAGTCCTGCACATGTCAAATGGGACAGACACAATAGACAAGACTACTGACATTATGATCCTAGCTTACAGTGCAACTATAGCAGTGTGTGTGAGGGACATGACTAGTGTGAGTGACCACTTCACAGATCATCCTCCTATGCTTGGCCACTGTCCCAGGGGATCAATGTGTTGTGTAGGTCATACATCACATCATGACAATGTCCTGACCATGACAGTGTTGTGCATGGTGACAAGCTGTCTGTATGTAGTGTTGTTGCTAGGTCGGAATACCTTGTCCATGTCTGTGTACATTCAATGCATGTGCAATTTGACATAAGAACCTATGGCTGATACTTAATTGTGTGTGTGTTGTGCATGTTACAATTGATCACATGGACAGTGTCAGAGAACAGTGAGTAGTCACAGTACAACACAGGAATATTTAGTAATACCTTAAATAATTGTGTGTATGTTCATGCTCACATTGCTGTAATTTCTGGATTAGGTCAACCTCAGACATCTGACTTCACTGTATCATCATTGTAAGTGCCACGCAATCTGTTGATACTGTATTAATTGAAGTATAACTCATATAGTAATATGTGTACATACTTTGTCATGTGTTCCTCAGGGCACCAAATGTCCACAGACCCTTCCCGGATCTTGAAACCATGGTGGAGCGTGAGTGCATGAGGAAATACAGGTTCACAAGGGCATTAATTTTGGAATTGACAGACCAGATGTCACCACACTTGCTACCTGGACGCACATATCCCTTTGCCCTGACCCCCAAGGTAAAGGTGATGGCGGCACTACATTTTTTTGCCACAGGTTCGTTGCAGTTTACTGTGTCTGATGCTGGTGGGATGTCCCAGACGATGTTAAGTCGAGTGCTCCGGGACGTGTGTGAGGCCATGTTGAGGTTCCTCGACCTGTACATACATTTCCCCACACCGCCACATTTCCGTGCCATTAAGGATGACTTTTATGACCTGGGACACATGCCACATGTGATTGGATCGATTGATGGGACACATGTGGGTTTGGTTGCACCACGAGCCCATGAACAGGTTTACAGGAATCGTAAACACTTTCATTCAATCAATGCCCTTGTGGTATGTCTGGCGGACCAGATCATCTCCCATGTATGTGTGCGTTTCCCGGGATCTGCACACGACGCATACATAATGAGGATGAGTTGGATCCCCCAGCTGATGTCCCACTTCATGAATGAGCGTGCCTGGCTTGTTGGTGAGTCAAGTTGTCAGTGTCAGTTGTGTGATCATTGTCTGTCAGGTTGTACCCTGTTGTTGCTCAACTGATCCTTCATATTTGATCATTTCAGGAGACTCTGGATACCCAAACATGCCCTGGTTGCTGACACCACTCAGGAACCCGGTCACACCTGCTGATGTCC
Source organism: Calotriton arnoldi (assembly GCA_963921515.1). Classification (NCBI taxonomy): domain Eukaryota; kingdom Metazoa; phylum Chordata; class Amphibia; order Caudata; family Salamandridae; genus Calotriton; species Calotriton arnoldi. The sequence continues at coordinate 191,126 of CAWUFW010012387.1, read as the reverse complement.
GTTACAATGGGGCACATGGCCGGACCAGACGTGTGATTGAGCGCACATTTGGGCTGCTGAATACCAGATTCCGCTGCCTTGACCGGACAGGAGGTGCCCTTCAATATTCCCAGGAGAAGGTGTGCAAAATCATCATAGTGTGCTGCATGCTTCACAACAAGGCTGTGAGGAATAAGCTACCACTCATTCAGGATGACAGGGACCAACGTCCTCCCTCATGGGAGGATCCAGGCCTGGGGAACGTTGCCAGTGAGGAGGAGGAGGAAGAGGAGGTGGATGTTAGGAGACAGCTCATTGACAACTTCTTTGCTTGAGTGTAAGTATGCATGTATGTCTGATGATGCCTTTCCTAAGCGTGATGTGTGTAAGTCGGACAATATGTTGTGATATGTGTGTGGGTCAGCTAATTCACAGGCTCCTTGCCGTTGTACAGTGTATGTTAAGTTATGATGCTCTCCACTACATTGTTGTATTCAACCCTAGCAATTGGTCAGAATTTACAATGGACAATAGTGAGTCAATGATTGGATATGTCATCATGGCAAGTTGTGATTAAGACTGTACTATGTCTCTCCTTCACAGGCTCCTTTGGCTGTTGTGTGGGTACACACCACTCCGTTCCATAATGGATTTTCAATTTGGACCAGTACTCTCTGACAGCCAATCTATTTGGTCAGATTTGTCTTTTATTTGTTTTATTTGGATACTTGGAACTGTAATCAGTTTGCTTTTGTGTTGAGCAGAACTTCTGCCTGTGTAATAAACCTGTTACACACATTGATGTTTGCCTTCTACGTTGCAAAAATATGCTACAACCGTTCATATCATGTTTTTCTGCCATGGTGTTCATTTCATTAGACAATGGTCTTTGTTTGTGCGGTTCGGTGGATTTAATTTGACAACAGTGTGTGCAATGTTTAATGTTGCATGTGCTATGTGTGTTGTGCTGACCTTGCGTGGCTATCTCTGGTATGTGTCATGTGACATTTCTTCATGAGGCGGTAGATGAATTGTAAGCTGGTCCCTAGGATCATGCTGTATTATGCTAAAGTTACCGGAGCCAAGCTGACATAATAGCTTTGTGTGTGACATTTTAGCACACACTCTTTCTGTGATTGTTGTGCAAGATGCCTTTAAGTCCACATGAGATCATTTTGGTACTGTTGAAGCGTTGCGCCACAAGGCTGAAAGACAGGACTCTTTGTAATGGTAGATCTAGTCAGCACGGATAGTTTCGCCATGAAATGCTACACTTTGTTACACATAAGTGGAATACTTGCATTACATTGATGCACAGGGCAATAATCTACACAGATGGAAGATCTACATATACACACCAGCGCTTTGCTGTGCATATGCTGTGACCAGTACTCCTACTGTCTGAGGTGAGCGGTTGACCTGTACTGCCACAGAGTTCTTCAATGGTTTGCAGAATCTGTCACCATCACAGGGAGGGTGGTGCTTTCCACACTGAGGTTGTGAACACATTTCACCTGTACTATTATGTTTGATTATGGAATTGTATGTTGTTTGGGAATCATGTTTACTGCTGCAGGGGCTAGCTCGTATGCTGCATTGTAGGACAACAGTCAGAGATTGTTTCTTTCTCAGACGTGAATTATTGAACATTACACACACTCAGATTCCTGATTGGGTGGACAAGCATGGGTGAGTGAGCGTGAATGTGTGCATTGCAACCTTGCTTCGGAGATGTTGTTGGTGCTGGCTACTGGGTGGTAGAATCATTGGGTGTCTTCTGCATATATTTTGTTGAGATGATGAAACACCAGAGGTAGTAGGTCATTGGATTGTGTGTTCTGATGTGAAACTAATGTTCAGCCATCCTTCGACAACGGCCTATTTTGCCGTGTATACTTCTGTATGAGAAGAATCACTACCACAGAACTCATGCACCTCAGTGTGAGACAGTGCCAGGTGATACAGATCATGAGCTAATAAGTGGATATCTTCATCTTTGGATCAATGTATCCCAGCTAAACCCTATATAAGGAAGAAAAAAGAGATCTCCAATCCCTGGTTCAATGAATCTCTGAGTAAGGAAAAAACGAAATGTAAACAACTAGAACGAGCCTGGAGGGGTTCTTATGATGAGGAAACCAAAACCAAATATCGTAATTCCATCAAGGTTTACCATAAATTAGCTCGGAAAGCCAGAGCTGAGTACATTGCCAATGAAATTTTAGGCAGCAAAAATCCCTCAAAAACGATTTTTTCACTTCTTAAGGGGATGAAAGGCTCTATGCTGAAGGCCGACTCTCCTGTCTCCTCTAATGCACAATGTGCTGAGCTGGCCAATTACTTTGTGGGTAAAGTGGATAAAATCTACGATAAATTTACTCCTAGTCCTGTCTTAGCTGAGGTTGTACATTGTGCCGTCAAGAGTCCCTCTGGGGGCAATAATTCTTTGTACACCTTTCCGTTACTTTCTCTGGCTGAGACCGAATCTGTATGTGGAAAGATCAAATCCGGCTCTGCAGATGACCCCTTGAGACCAGCCCAATTTCGCCAACTGTATAGTGCCCTTCTTCCTATGGCACGGGACTTGATCAATCTATCCTTGTCCTCAGCGTCCCTTCCTGTGGCTTGGAAGCATGCAAAAGTCATCCCCCTTCTGAAGAAACCTTCCTCGCATCTTCTGACCCTGGCAATTTCCGCCCCATTTCCCAGCTCCCTTTTTAGCCAAAGCCTCCGAATTCTACGTCAACTCACTTCTCACTGAGTTCATAGAGCGCAATGACATTTTGGATGCCTCTCAAAACGGCTTTAGGTCCCGTCACAGCACTGAGTCTGCATTGATGGCTGTGACCGAAGAGATCCGCGGCAGTCTTGATGAAGGTAGTTCAGCGGCTCTGATTCTTCTTGATTTAAGCGCCGCGTTTGATACGGTGTCTCATGCGATACTCCTGCACAGGCTGGAGGATGTTGGGATTGGGGGTCTAGCTCTTAACTGGTTCCGCTCTTTTTTGGAGGATAGAACTTTTCAGGTCACGGTGCCACCTTTTCAATCCCAGGTGCATGCCATCAAACATGGGGTACCGCAAGGCTCGATCCTGAGCCCCCTGCTGTTTAACATCTATGTTCAACCTCTGGCAGTGGTGGCCAGGAATAGAGGGCTGTCTTTGGTATCCTACGCGGATGACACCCAACTAGTGATTGCCTTCTCTAAGAAGTGCAATCTCAATCTTGTGAAATTTAAGGATGATATGCAGGCAGTTGCTAACTGGATGACAGTCAACTGCCTGCAGCTTAATGCCAGCAAGTCCGAAATTCTTCTGTTGGGTAAAGATAGGGATCTGTGGTCCGAACAGTGGTGGCCAGAGGAACTCAAACCAGCCCCGATACCAAAGGAGGTGGTCAAGAACTTGGTTTTTTTGTTTGACAGTAGCCTGTCCTTTGATCCACAAGCCAAGTCCGTGGCAGGGACCTGCTTTGGGCTTTTGAGAGGCCTCAAACCCTTGCTGGGTTTCTTTAACCCTTCTGTCCACCAGACCATCCTGCAGGCCACGATCCTGTCAAGATTGGACTATGGAAATGCCTTGTATTTGGGGGCCAATAAATCCTGTATCCGGCGACTTCAGAGAGTACAAAATGCAGCCGCTCGTACCCTACTGGCACTCCCAAGATCCTGCTCAGTGTCCAGCTCTTTGTCCAGGCTTCACTGGCTGCCAGTGGATAGAAGGATTCAGTTTAAGACCTTATGTGTGGCCCATAAAATTCTGAACCATCAGGCCCCGAAGGTCCTTGCGAATCTACTAGTGCCGTATATTCCAACTCGAGTTCTGCGTTCCACAGATAAACGGTTAGTTTGTATCCCCCGAGTTTTAAGAGCCAGAGCCGGGGGCCGCTCGTTTAAGGTGTTAGCAGCCAGGCTTTGGAACTCCCTTCCCTTTGGGATTAGAGAATTGCAAAACCATCTAGAGTTCAGGAAAGCCTTAAAGACCTGGCTTTTTCCGGGCTAGCTCCCTCTTTGACATCTGCCTCCGTCCCCTGTCTGTGTCTTTGGGTAGCGCTGGGACGCCCCGTTGCTGGGGCAGCTACGCGCTTTACAAAATCAGTAATAATAATAATAATAATAATAATAATAAGTGGGTACAGTGTACAATTCACAGATGACACAGGGTTTGTGTGAATATGAATTTATTAATGTGCATGTGACAAAATCTAACAGGTAAAGGTGATTGCATTCCCAAATTTATCATCCACAGTTCATAGAGGAGTTGGAAGTGTTGTCAGATGAAAATCCTTCTGAGCGAGATCCACCATCCATTTGGCATTTAGTCCAACTTACATGCTCCATCCCATGTGGGAGAGTCAAGGGACTGTCAACAAAGTGAATGATTTGCACACAGTGGAGGATATCCAGAGCATTTATTTGGTTCCAGGGGGGATGCATGTCCATCAATCTTTCACTTGCCATCCTTCCTTGGACGGCCCCTCCTCTTCTTTGTTGGGGGTGGACCCTCAGTATCAGGATGCAGCGGCGGAGGGGACTCTACGCCAGACTCCTCATCCCTCCCTGTGGCAGTTGCCGATGTAGAGGCAACAGGTGTGGAGTGCACACTGGGAGGTGTGGTAATGTTGGTGGTTATCTGGCGTAGGCATGTAAGTATGTCCCTATGCACTGCCGTGAGATTGTCTATTTTCGACCAGTTGAACTCCAAATGGCCCATGTGTTGGTCCATACGGTCCATGTGTTGGTCCACACGGTCCATATGGTTGTCCATCCGGTCAAAATGTGCAGCCTGCTGATGTTTCATGTCCCTGAGGATCCTGACAACGTGGCCAAAGTCTCCAGTGCATTCGCGATATACATCAAAAATGTGTTGTAACTCGGGGTCAGCTTGTTGTCCAACACCAGCTGTGGGACGTGTCCTCCCACCACGCACCCTCACACCACTCCTTTCCCTACCCGCACGGACATTGCCTGGCGTAGCATGCACTGACAGCTCCTGTCCTCCTTCATTGTTGACAGGGCTGATATTTCCTGCCAAATCCAGATTGGGCTGTCTTGCTGTGCTCCCAGGGTTTTGTTGTCTGGGTGTGTCCGTGGGGATCCGGGGCATCTGGATGTTACTGGACGTTGCAGGAGTGGTCGCTGGGGCTGCTGATCGTACTGGTGCCGCATGCTGACCCACACCGGAGGTGCCAGGTTGGTTCCTATCGCACGAGGAGGTGTGAGAGTCATCCACACTGGAGGTCTCAGTGTCCGACGTTGTGCTGGAGCTGCTGGTGGACTCTGAATCTTCTCCATATGATGTCCTCTGTTATGGAGTGCCTGTGGGTAGTAGAGAGACACAATGTTAGTTGTGTATTTTCAGATGTAATGTTGTCATGCACAGCCAAATGTGAAGATGTTGTGGATAATGTTGCGTTTCCTTCTTATTTCTACTCATCAATCGTCACAGACACTGAGCTTTTATGTAATTGGACATTGTTATTTTGGAGACATGTGGTTTACTGAGCATGTCCAGCTCTGTGCATCAATGTGCATGTATTTAAATCCTTGACTGTTCTTATTAGTTGTTTGGCAAGTGTCACACTGTGCATGAGCCAGGTGTGTTGTTATTTCACACATCAGTGTTTTCACTATGACATACATACTGTAACTAATCTTATGTTTGGCAGGAATGGTGCATCTGTGCTTGCCTTTGTGGAGTTTCTCACAGTTACATTGCTGGTGTGACATGCAAACTCACTCTCCTGAATATGTGTCATCATTAGATGTTTTTGCTTGGATGTATGTGTTGATGTGAGCAATCAATGACATTCACATGTGTAACCTCGTATGCAATAGCAACGCGTTTCTTCTGACAAATGCATTGTTACATGGCAGGCCTTGAAACACAACTAATTACATTGGCATGCAGTAGGGGAGTAACTGACATGAGTAGTTGTATTATGCGATAATAGTATGATCTGACATTCCCTAATGTTGCCCACACTGGACTTGTAATGGTGAATAATCCAAGTTTGTACTCCTGCGCAGAGACTACAGCAAGTTTGTGTGAGGTATCGCATTGTGCTGTTCTGCTATGTCCCAACATGGTGGTTGTTATGCGTGTGTATTTTTTGCATTGTTTGTGAACGTATGCAATGTGAGTAGTCATATTTATGTCGATATTTTTCTTCACTTTGCACATATGTGTCTATCTTGATGTGGTGCTATTGGTTGCTGCATACTTTTGCACATGATCACTTCATGTACATTCTACTTGTTCTCCATGGACAGAGAGATCTTTCCCAGGGATGGTCTTTTGCCTTTTCATGGTCAGAGCTGTGAGGTACAGTGTGTTTAGTGCTTGAGTTAGGCTGTGTTGACTTCTAGCCCACTTTCCAATGGCTAACAGACCACCTTACTCATCATTGTCAGAGGAGCAATGACAGTGAGGGTGGTATTTTTGAAGGATGCTGAGACCGCTGACTGATGTTGAATTGCAATGCTACACACAACAATGCCTTGTGCACATGACACAACGCAAGAGTATCAGCCGTCTTGCATTACACCTCACATCTACTGTCCGTGGGCATTGTCCCAGATGTGTGTTTATCTGTGTGTGTTTTGTGTTATGTGGTGTGACAGCTAATTAGAGTGTGTCCTGTCCTCCACACACATTTGTAGCATGCACATTGAGGGCACATGTGGCTGATCTATACCTGTCAGGGTGTGTAATGTGCAATTAAGGTTATGGTCTGTAGTTGTGTGAGTAGGCCAAGAACTGGCAGTAGATATTTCCAGATTTCGTACAGGGTGGCCCTGTGTAGCCATCTTGACAGGGCATTTGCATTCACTCTCAGGGACAGCATAGTGACAGGTGTGTTCTTGTGGGACTGGGGGGGGACTAGTGTGTGCTGGTGGCAGTAGTCATTGCTTCCACTCCTCCTCCCACCCAGGACAAATGGGCCAGCATGTTCCAGGGTTCCATGGCAGTGTGTACAAAGTTACATTCAAGATGTCTGACAGTGGTGCCTGCAGTCATGCTGTACAGGACTGCCTACAGGGCCTTGTGTTCCCCACACCGTGGCCAGTGTCAGCCATCTTGACAGGTCATTTGCATTCACTCTCAGGGACAGCATAGTGACAGGTGTGTTCTTGTGGGACTGTGGGGGACTAGTGTATGCTGGTGGCAGTAGTCATTGCTTCCACTCCTCCTCCCACACAGGACAAATGGGCCAGCATGTTCCAGGGTTCCATGACAGTGTGTACATAGTTACATTGAAGATGTGTTGCTGTGGTGTCTGTGGCTGTGTATTTGGGGTGAATTTAGACTATTTGTACATGTACTTCACCAGGTTCAGGGATTCCAGCTAGTCCAGTTATGGCCTCCTGTGGGAGGAGGTCCCGCACCTTCACCTCCCAGGTGGTGAAATGCACCGGTTTATGACGTCCACCGCCAGTCTTGGTGCTCAGGGCATGTTCTCTGGCAATGAGCCTCTTTACCCTCCTGCGAACGTCATAATACCGGTTCCGGATATCCTCCTTTGTGCGCAAGGTAGGTGAATGGGCATTCACCTTGTTGACAATCCTCTCCCACATCTTGGTTCTCTGGGACTGGGAGGTCTGTTGGGCCAAGCTGCCAAATAACTGTGGCTCAACTCGGATGATTTCATCTATCATCACTTCCAACTCAGCAGCTAAGAACTGTGGATTTTTCTTTGGGGGCATGGTGATGGGTGTTGGTGGAGATGTATGTGTGTGTGTGTGAAGGTGAGGATGAGTGTGTGTGAGTGGAGGTGTGTTTCTTTGGTGCTAGTTGTGTGGATGTTGTTTGGTGGATGGGATGTGTGTGTTTGTGGTAGCTAGATGGGTTGTCTGTCTAGTGGTGTGGTGTGCTTGCATGTCTGTCGAAGTAGCAAATGGTGTTGGGAGCTTTTGGCTCCCTTTATATTGGTTGTGTTGTGGGTGTGTCTTGTTATTTGAAAATGTGTTTTTTGGAGATGACAATGCGTTTTTTGGTAGTCTTGTTTCTGTTTCCATTGTTTTATTTATTTTCATTTTGTAATTCGTTTTGACAGCACTTGATGCTTGTTCTTGAGTAATTTGTTTTGGACGAGTCTGTTCCATTCATACTGGGCTATGTGGCATCGTTCGCGTACGAGTCGGTCGGGTCGTGTTGATGCTTGGCTATGTGGCATCGTTCGCGTCCGAGTCGGTCGGGTCGTGTTGATGCTTGGCTATGTGGCATCGTTTGCGTACGAGTCTGATCGGGTCGTGTTGATGATTGGCTATGTGGCATCGTTGGCGTCCGAGTCGGTCGGGTCGTGTTGATGCTTGGCTACATGGAGTCGTTCGCGTACGTGTCTAGTAGGTTGACGCTTGGCTATCTCGATTTTTGCACGTACGAGTCTATCGCGTGAGCCTCCTTTCCTGCTGACTCGGACGTATAATATATTTTCCGGCCGAGTCGGTCGTAACTTTCAAGCTTCGCATCGTACTCGGCTATTTGTAAGGCGTGTGTACGGTTCGGTCGGAAAAAATGACGGGTCCGTGTCAGGTAGTATGTTTTCCGGCCGAAATCGGAATCGACCTCTTAATGTAAAAATAAATTAAACATATATATGTCTAAAATATAATATATATACTTACTTAATAATATTTATAAATAATTATTTTAATAACTTATAAATTGTTAAAAAATATATAAAAAATTATAAATACATATATATACACATACACCAATAATATAAATTAAAAACAAAAAACATTTATAACAAATTAAGGGGCTCATTACGATGGCGGGCGGAAGCACAACCGCCGTGCTGGCGGATGCAAAAACCACCAGTTACCGCCGGCACGCAGCAGTCCACACGCCCGCCCACTTACGATGCGAAAAGTAGGCCAAACACCGCTGGCAAGCCAGCAACACCGTCCGCCATCAAAGTGCGCCCGTACACGTAGCGGCGCAGCCCAATTGACACACACCGTCCGACGAAACACGTCCCGCCCGGCGTATAAATTACGATGCCGCAAACAAACGGCTCCCACGGCCAAGAGATACCGTACGACAAACCGAAGCGGTAACACGGACGCCGAGCACGGACAACGAAGAAGCGGCTCCCCGAGCATGAATCCAGCACTGCAGGCCCTCCCCATGCTCCTGCTGATGCACCACCAAGGACGCAACGTACCGCGGAGACGCAGGTAGGCACACACACAACAAGTGCACGCAAACAGCGCACACAGTGCAAGGGCGGAAAAAGCGGACAACCCCCACCAGCGCGTGTACACTACACATCCACCATTGCATCCACATATGACACACAGGCCAAATCGTAACATCGCGTAACACATGTGTACACACCACCTGGGACTAGGAACCAACCACCCCGTCACGGCCCCAAAGCGGCGATGACGCCGCCACACATGCGCACAACGCAGAGGCCAACCGCAGCGCCATGCATGCGTCGCACACAGACACAGGGACACAACCAAGCAGCACACACATCAGCCCCACCCCGAACGCACATGACACGTGACAGGCCTGCCACAGACATGTCCCCAACGCCCAATTCACGGACAACACCCAACGCCACACAACCGACGCACACATGTCAGTGAAGTCACGCAACAGCAGGACACACCCCAGTGTAACAAACATGGCGTAGCACACAGCGGCGGCAACACCAACTAGGAGAAGCAGGGCCCCTTCGGGAAGAGGAACGCCAGTACCACACTGAAACACCCATACCACCCTGCACATATGAACAAGACATATAAAACGGAACACCAAAGAGCCCGGGGACCGACAACAGGTGGCCCAAGAATAACATTCACACACAAGGCCCAACGCAGAGCGGAAAGGCAGCCTGCCGCCCACACAAGGGAGAGCAGACAGCACTGAATGACCTTCCATTCCAACTCCGAAACCACAGCCCTACGACAGAAGCCGGTGAATACAGCCATTGTCCAAGAATAGACCAACACAGGCATGCCGAGGAGACCGACCACAGGGCAGATAGCGCATATCACAGAAGCACACAACGGACGGGGAAGAAAGAAGAAAACACTCCCCCATGTCGGCCACATGCAAGTTAATTGGAAGGAGTCACACATCACTGACCTTGAACTGTCTGAGAAGCATGTGGGATGAGGGCCCGTGTCCTCCAAACAAGCCAACAGAACACAAGTCCTGTCTCCCTACGACTACACAGAGCTCACAGCAACCTCGGAGCGTGCACATTGCAGACTGCACACACAGCCGGAGCACGCCACCACAACGCACCGCTGCGAAATGGCAACCGCAACACACCTACCCAACTACGCCGGACAGCTCAAGCTGTACAAAACCAACCTGTTACATACATTGGGATGCGATCTCCTGTCCCTGCTGAACGTAAGTTACCGACTGACTTACCGCATCACATTGTTCAGCTGCGTCATGCCCGTCTTCTACTGTCGGAGGTGTCCCTACCAGCATCCCGTGGAGATATGCCTCTCCAACCCGGCATGTCTGAAGGCGGACCTGCTACCACTACTCCTCCCTCTGGACGCACACGACAGGGCCTGCTCTGCCTATGGGGGCATGGCGTATGTGGCCAACATCGCACCCGCACTGAAATGGGACCACTGTGCCTCCACACGACGGATCATCGAGAACAGCTACATCGAATGTCACCCAGCATGCCCCATCATGGTCCTCCAAGGGACAACTTACGAACAACACCTTGACAGCCACCATCCGCTACATTGGCTGGCAAACATGTACACCACCAATGACATGGAAGCCCTGCTGGACGGCATCGCATACCTGACAACCTGTAAATTCGTCGGACCACAACGCAGGTTCCCCGATTGACCTATGATGTCCAACCCCGCACCCATGCTTAGCTTCCGCACGGACTGGCCAGTCACCACCACAACAGCCATACCAAACGACCGGCAACTGTAACCACACCATCAACGACATCGCCATGACATCGGATATGACCGGGACATGCACACTGTTCTCCATCACATCCAGGAACACCGCATGCATCGTGGGAGGCAGTGGCATGGGGTCTGTGTATCGCACCCACATGGACGGAACTGCACGAACAACCAGGACACGACATGGATCCAGCGCCCATGGACACACACACCGCTCAGTGGACATGAATAGGTCGCCTGGAGTCTGTGGGTGCTGCACCCCTCCCACCCCCGCCCCGGGAATCCCATACCAGGACCTTTGCATGGACGACAAGTGCATACAACAACAACACGACCCCAGTGACTGTGACATGTCCAGTAACCACCACAGTGCAACAACAAGTGGCACGCCGCTGCATGCACGCAAGCACATGCCCTGATGTCATCTCACATGCACGCGTGCATGAGGAACAACCGCAGCAAACCTGTCACATGGAACTGAGATGGACTGTGCCCATGATGCCAGGCGGTCTGGTAGGCTACATGTATACCGTCTGTGTCAAAGTCCGCAGCTCCGCAGCTATACGTAAATGTACATTAGCACAGCCTTGGCCAAGCAGATGTCACTCTGAAGCCCACATCCCACATGCAACAGCCAATCACATGTAACCCCACACCCTATCCCATTTGCAATCATGCTCAGTATATCCTCAACATGTATTCCGCTGCCAGTAGTGTCCACTATACTGCATCACAGAGGACAGAAGACTCAATATAATGTTTGAAACCAAAACTGTCTCCGCTGACTCATTTCACAAGTACGAATGAGAGAGGATGAGAGTATGTGAAGTACACGGCAGTCGTGACATGACCATGTAGTCCACTGGTATTGGATGTCAACGCAAATGAGTAGCACAACTGTGGAAGACACACATGTGTCGTGTGAAGTCGTATGGACGCAGTGCTCAGGTGGGTGGGTGTGACGGGTAGATGCGCACATGCCAAGTTGGAGCACGCCGTGTTGGGAGGGGTCATGAACAGTACACCACCGCTTCCCTGGGCATTGTGAGAGGACACCTGTCGGGGGGAGTGAACACGTGTGTGCACAGCAGCCGGGCACACGTACAAAGCGGTACCAGGCGCACCTCAGCCCACCCTCTGTGGACAAGCTGGATCCTGTTGTGCGCCCGCCATGCCCCTTGAGAAGGCACACACAGCCCCAGTCGACCAGGTGTAACCCCAACATAGTCAATCCGCACAGGCGATACAGGGCACGGGATGGCAGTGGAGCATGGTGTGTGAGAGGTCTCCTCGCGCTCCTCCTGGTCATATCACGCAGGCAATAGAACCTCAACGTCTAGCATGGCACAAGTCAAATGGAAGTGTAGGGGGACGCACCACAGCACGAGCAGCACTGACGTCACGGGAGGTGGCTCGCACCATCCCATACATTGCCCATTATACCAACCACGCCACATGCCATTGCGACTAAGTGCAAGCGCGTGCGCCACCACCCCGAGCCCTCCCCAGAGAGGCCAAAGAGTGAATGTGTGGGCCATCAGTCACAGACGGACGCGGCATGGCCGCAAGGGCAGCCACAGCCACTGGGTGTCGCAGGTGGCGGATCCAGAAGGCGAAGACTGTGATGCATAGTCCATGCAGGCCGGGTCTCCATTTGGGGCACCACGCAGGTGGACGGCGTCCCGCAACACATCATGCCCTGAGACAGCCCACTCGTGCAACTGGACCCACACATACACTCCTTGCCCTCTCTGGTGCGAGCTTGGGGCTGCCTGTGCAAGCGCTAGCCTCGCAGGTGCAGCATGCATATTGGGGGAGCGAGGGGAGGACATGAGGGCTGGGGCGAAGATGACTGTATCACTGTCAGTGAGTACAAGGGATGACCCAGATGTGGAAAGGAAGAGACGTGTCCCGTGTGTACTGCAACTAGTCGCCAATCCAACTACCCCCCATGTCCGGAATGTAAGCCCGCACCTAGGCCCGCCCATCCGCCACATCGAACATACCACCAGCACGACAACCTTCCCATTCGAAACACTGACTGGGGGTGGCGACCAGTGAACAATCATGTGTAGCCTACCCACGCGTACATGTGGGCCCTCCATGATCCATGTCACCTGCGGCAAAGTCATGACATGCGCAATGAGGGAAGTGAGGAGAGCTGTCCGCCCCACGCACAGAAGGTGCATCAGCTCCACAGACCCAGCAGCGAGTCCAGCAGGGGTCACATGTGCAGGGGCAGCTGTGCCTGGTGTGAAGGCACATGCATACAGACAGCACATCGACCAATGTGTAGTCTGCCCACATCTACAGTCCATCATCATGCGGACATAGGAATTGAACACAGGGCAACACATCTTAGTGGGTGCACCCACCGTGACCAACAATGCGCAATCATCGACGTACCCGCCCTGTGCATGGCCCCCCACCCAACGGAGGCACATCCAGTGCCACCATCCCACACACACAAGCCTTCCACGGAACATGCTGTGTCCAATGGTCAGTACAGAGTCAGCGCCCATCTGGTGGATCCTGAACAGGAGACACATGCACACACATGCCAGCTCCCACTATGTACGTCTGCCACCTGGCACGTGCAATGTAACCTCTCACCTGTGACGTGTGACTGCAAGCACACAGCCGTCTTGGCATGGGGCTGTCAATGTGGACACCTGTCAATGTTTCGGGAGGTGTGATCCGTACAGTGCTGTACATAGGGTGCAGTGCTGACACCTACTACTGTCTCATATCCCCTCGTGCCACAGGTCCCACTTGTTTTGGCCGCTCAGCCTGTGCCCACATCGTCGTCGTCGTGTGCCATACTCATCCAGCCTCGGAAGCAGTTCCATGCTCAGCAGACATTCATGTTGCCGTGGCGTTGCCGCTTGACGAATATGCAGTCAGTCCCCATCAGCACGCCCCGCAAGTCATTGGGGCCTAGATCCCCATGTGCATGCACATGGCAGTGGTCTGTATCACTAGCCATTGCCATTGTTGGGAGACCTGTGTAAGTGTATTGTGGCCGTGCTGTCCCAGCTTGACAGCTGGGCTGTGGCTCATGTGCTTGCTCAATCATGTCAGTGATGTGTATGCGAAATTGCTATGTGTCGTGTTGCTTTGACATGTGTCCACTCCATTTTCCCTAGGCGGAGACCGAACATTGACCGCCCATACCAATTGCTGGCGGACATGGACGATACAGAGGTCATTAGGAAGTTTCGGCTGGACAGGCCAACCCTGCATCGACTGTGTGCCATGTTAGAACCCCATCTCCGTCCCCGCAGGGTGTATCCGACAGCTGTCACCCCCACGGCTAAGGTGATGGCCGCCATGCATTTCTTCGCCACTGGGTCATTCCAGCACACAGTGGGCAGTGGAGGAGGGATGTCCCAGCCCATGTTCAGCAAGGTGCTGAGGGATGTACTGGCAGCCATGATGCTGTACCGAAACAGGTACATCCGCTTCCCCAGGGCTCGTGAATTGGCGGCAGTGAAGGGTGCATTCTATGCCCTTGGCAGAATCCCACACGTCGTTGGAGCCATTGACTGCACACATGTTGGCCTTGTTCCACCACAGGCCACTGAGCACCTGTACCGCAACAGGAAGCACACGCACTCCCTGAATGTGCAAGTGGTGTGCCTTGCGGACATGGTGATCACCCACGTGTGTGCAAAGTTCCCAGGCTCGGCCCATGACGCACACATAATGCGCAACAGCATCTTGCCACGACTGATGTCCAATCTGCAACAGGATCGTGGCTGTATTGTCGGTGAGTATGTGGAGTGGTGTAGCGTGCTGGTTGTGCGATGCTGTCTTCTGTCCAGTTGGAATAGCAACGGTTCTCTGTGTCCCTCACACCCAGGTGACTCTGCGTACCCGAATGGGGCATGGCTGCTCAGTCCATTGAGGAATCCTCGCACCCCAGCAGACGATCGCTACAATGAGGCACATGGGAGGACCAGACGTGTGGTCGAGCGTACCTTTGGCCTCCTCAAGTCCAGGTTCAGGTGCCTGGACCGCACCGAGGTGCGCTGGCGTACTCCCCACAGAAGGTGTGCCAGATAGTGGTGGCGTGCTGCATGCTGCACAATCTGGCCATTCGGAAGCAGATCCCCCTCATCGTGGATGACGGAGATCAACCAGGGCCCCAGCCCGCAGACCAGGACAGCTCGAGTGAGGAGGACAGCGGAGAGGAGGAAGCTGGTAATGTGCGGCAGCAGCTCATCGCCCACTACTTCACTTGACGGTGAGTGTCCATGTACGACGGCTGATGTGGCTGTATCTGTGCAGGTGTGTGTGTGCTGTGTCAGGGTGGCCGTTTGTTCACTGCGTGCTGTGTGTCAACGCTCCATGGCCAGGGTAGTATGCCACTGTTGGTGGCTGTGGCATTGTGCCCTATTGCTCTGTGCGATGTGTGTACATTGCTTGTAGTTGTTGACATGTACTGTGTGATGGGTGTGTGACACACTCATTGAATGTGCTCCTGTTCTGTCTCCCACCCCTAGGTCCCTACAGGCTCCTCCGGTTCCATTGCCATGCCACGCATCAGGTGCCTTTCCGCCCAAGGTGGCCGTTGTATTCCGTACAAATAAAACACAGGGCACAAACAGCAGTTTGTGTAAGAGGTGCATTTATTTCAAACTGTGACATGTGATTGTGTGTAAGGTGATGACAAAAGTGGTGCGTGCAGTGACAATGAGCTGTCGGTCATGGCTGCGTGATGCTCAGGGTGTACCCACTGGTTCTATGTCCATAGTCCAACACACACATGCCATCCAGATGGCTGTGTGGAGTGGGATCGTAGTCCAAGTCAATGCAGTGGGTGGTCAAGGAAGGCTGGCTGGCTGCCTCACTTGCGTCTGGAGCGTGCGAAGTCCTCCCGGGAGATCTGTTTCCACTTCGGACGGCCCCTTCCACGTTTGCGAGGGGGTGCCTGCTTGCGACATGCTGGTGGTTGAGGTGTGCTCACTGGCTGTGGACGCAGGGGAACTGGACACTGCTGCTCGACCCTGCGCCCCGGCAGGTGGTGGCGGAGGGGGAGCTGCTGTCCCTGGCTGTGACCTCACCGCCACCACCAGCTGGCCCATGAGGTCCACGAGTTGGCCCATACGGGCGTCCATGGACCTCAGCACCCCCAGCACCTCACGCGTGTCTGTAGCTGACCTGGCCCATTGTCCTTGGGCCTCTTCATAGGCCCCAAGGACTCTGGCCATTTGAGGCAGGGCATGGCTCCCAGGTGAGGCTGGCGTTTGCCTGACCCTGCTCCTCCTACCAGTCCTGCTGCCACCGGCCTGCCCACTAGCCACATTGCTCACCACGGTCCTCGCTGTGGCTCCCAGGGTGGATCCAGTCGGCCGGGCCACCACCTGCGCTGGGGCTGGTGCCAGCGAAGACGTGGTGGTGGTGGCGGCGGTGGTGGTCGGTGCGGCGATGGTGGCGGTTGCGGCAGTGGTAGTGGCCGCAATGACCGTGGGTGTGGCCGCAATGACCGTGGGTGTGGCCGCAATGACCGTGGGTGTGGCCGCAACGACAGTGGCAGCAGGGGGCTGGGAATGTTCAGCAGCCCTGGATGATGGGTTGGTGGGTAGGAGGGGTCCTGGGGAGCGGCTGGGCCCTGCCACACCAGATGGGCCTGCTTGGTGGTCCGTGTCCGAAGAGGAGGACAGATCCTCCACATCCGTGTGTCCTCGTTGGGGGCTTGTAGGCTGGCTGTGCTGGCTGCTGGGTCCATCCCCAGCATCCAGCAGTTCGTCACCTGTGGAGAGAATGAGATTTGTTATTGTGTTGCACCTTGCGAAGTATGTATTTGTCGTCTGACATTAACAGTTCGTGCAATCTCGTACATGGGTTTCCCGGAGGCGTGTGTGTGGCTGTACCATTTGTAGTTGTGTGTGCTTGGCAATGGGACTGTGTGCTGTGCACATGTGGCATGGGACGGATTGGCCATGCCGATGGGTGTGTTGCTGTGCCCCTACTTATTGTGACTCTGGTGTATGCGGGCTCCTGGCCCATCCTGGGTCTGGTTTGTACTTTGCTTTTGGGGTTCAAATGGAACGCTTAGGAACGCATATGGCAACATGGGGGCCATGCCCCAGATTCGCATTTGGGAGGGAATATGCTTTTGGGGTTCAAATGGAACGCTTAGGAACGCATATGGCAACATGGGGGCCATGCCCCAGATTCGCATTTGGGAGGGAATATGCTTTTGGGGTTCAAATGGAACGCTTAGGAACGCATATGGCAACATGGGGGCCATGCCCCAGATTCGCATTTGGGATGGAATATGCTTTTGGGGTTCAAATGGAACGCTTAGGAACGCATATGGAAACATGGGGGCCATGCCCCAGATTCGCATTTGGGATGGAATATGCTTTTGGGGTTCAAATGGAACGCTTAGGAACGCATATGGCAACATGGGGGCCATGCCCCAGATTCGCATTTGGGATGGAATATGCTTTTGGGGTTCAAATGGAACGCTTAGGAACGCATATGGCAACATGGGGGCCATGCCCCAGATTCGCATTTGGGAGGGAATATGCTTTTGGGGTTCAAATGGAACGCTTAGGAACGCATATGGCAACATGGGGGTCATGCCCCAGATTCGCATTTGGGAGGGAATATGCTTTTGGGGTTCAAATGGAACGCTTAGGAACGCATATGGCAACATGGGGGCCATGCCCCAGATTCGCATTTGGGAGGGAATATGCTTTTGGGGTACATGCTGTGAGCCATGGGTGCCGAACGTGACATGTGTTGTGGCAGCATGACAGTGCCTGGTCTGAGGTGTGTGCATGCCTGACATGGCCTGCATATTTGCTGTCTGTTGTGATTACTGGACATGGCATTGGACGCATCGTTATGAGTGAGTGTTGGTTGTGTGCCAGCCAACGTATTGCAGTTGTCCCATCTCCTTGGTGTGCGTGCTGCCCTGTGCCATGTGCATCACTGCAGTGCTCGGGGGGGTGTGGCCCATGTTGTGTGTTGTTGCTCACAGTGTGGCGTGCGCTTCATTGACTTCTGGCACATGGTTGGTCATGGGCATGTATCTTAGCGTGACTGCTGTATGTGTGGCAGCTGTGCGGATGACATGCCTTTCATGAGACTGGGGCTGACGGATGGGATGGATGGTATGTTGTATGTGCATGGTGTGTCTGTGTGTTTGATGGGTTCAGTGGTGTTCGTGTGCATTTATGTTGTTCCGCTCTGTTGCGTCTAGTGTTGTTTGTCTTACATAGGCGTAGTTGTGGGGTGTGTGGTGGACAGGCAGTAGGGGCTACATGGACAGGACTTCAATGGTGTTTCGGTTGTGTGTGATGAGTTGCACAGTGGCTGCCGTGTGGTACTATGTTCAGTGTGGCTTGTGCATGCAGACGTGGCTCCTTGGGTGTTGCTGTGTCTGTGATGGGTCATGTGAGGTGTGAGTCTGTGGTTCATGTCCGTGTGCACATTGTTCACTTGTTCGTGACGGTGGGCGGTGTTGCGTGTTCGTCTGCTATGTGACATGTCCCATGTGTTGGTCGTGTTACGGTCCTCATGCCTCCAGTAATCCAGCCCTGTCCAGTTTCCCACCTGCAGGTTGTTCGGGCGTGCACTGTACTGGATGCCACATGGTTCTAAGCGGGGGGTGCTCCATGTTGCAGGTCTGTGGGGGTGGGGGGGTGTTGTGGGTCGTGGTGGTGGCTGGACACCCACTGACACCGATTGCTGTGGACCGTGATGTCTACCTTTCGGCTGTCGTTGTGCACTGCGGTGGCTGACACGTGGCTGTGGGGTGTGGGGGATGCTCCTCCTTGCTGTGCTGTGGGACTAGGGGCCTGGTGTGTGTTGTACTTGGGCTGTCCACCCTCCCACCCACTGCACTTTGTGTTCCTGCCACTTACCTGTTACTTGTCGGTTAGTGCAGCTGTGGCGGACACATGGGTGTGGTGGGTGCTCGTTGTGGCGCTTCTGGCATATTTGGGGACCTGTTGGTGGTTACGTGGCTGGCTGAGTGTACACATGTCCCCACGCATCTTACAGTTGTTCTGTTTGGGCTGTGTGTGGTGGTGTCTGTTGCATGTGTGTGTGATGTGTTGTGTATTGTGTGCTGGACATGGGGGTGTTTGTCCCTGGGAGCTGTGGCATGGTGGTAGTGCATGTGAGTACATAGCGGTGTGCTGGTATACATTAGTTTGTACTTACCAGCCTCCACTCCCCCTGCTAATCCGGCGAGGATCTCGGGATGTATGATGACTTGCACCTTCTCCTCCCACGCTTTGAAGGTCTTGAAGAGCGCGGGATTCCCTCCGCCAGTGACGGCTGCCAGCTCTCTGTTCTTGGTCTCCTTCTTCTTGACCAGGCTCTTGACGTCATTCCACCGGTTGTTTATTTCGACTCTGTTCCTGGGCAGGGTCCCGACTGCATTGACCTGGTCTACGATCCGGTTCCACATTCTGTTTCTGGTGGCTAGTGGTGTGTGCTGGACCATGTTCCCATAGATTTGTGGGTGCACCTTGATGATCTCGTCGACCATGACCGTCAGCTCAATGGGCGTGAACTTGGGCATTCTTTGTGGTGCCATGGTGTTTGTGGTGCTGGTGCGGTGTGTGTTGTGTACTGTGCAGGGGGTTTGTGGTGCCGGTGTTTGGTGGTGGTGGTGGTGGTGGTGGTGGTGGTGGTTGTGATGTGTGCGTTTCTGTGGTGTGCTGCTGTCCTTGCTGTGTCACTGTGTCCTCTCCTCTCCTCTCTGGTTTGCAATGTTGCAAGGGGTTGTGGTCTGTGGGAGTGCTGCTTTTGTACTTACCTATGTGGGTGTGTCCTCATGGTCTGTTGTTTTCAGGTGTGTTGTGTCTGGGGTTCTGGCCTTTGTAGTTTTTGTTTGTCCAGGGGGTGTTTTCGGGATGTGTACTGTGCTTGTGTATTTGTGCGTGCCTTGCTGTGTGGACTTGTTGGCCATGTTGTGTGCGATTGTTTTTGTCAGCGGATGGTTTCTGTGCAGGGACGTGGGCGCCATGGCTTCTGCCGTGTCGATTCTCATCGGCGTTGTTTGCGCTGGCGGGCGGTATATTTGTGGTTTTCCCGCGCTCATGGCGGTGCGATCGTAATCTCACGTGCGGTGTGTCGGCCGTGAGGGCGGGCGGTTTTGTGTTGTCGTGCGTGTTTCCGTCCGTGGCGGGCGGTTTGACTCCGACTCGGACGATGGCGGGCGGTATTTTGTGTGATTTTTCCGCCGATGGCGGTTTTCGGTTTGTGTCATCGTAATGGCGTGGTCGGTGTTCAGACGGTGTGTGCGGGCGGATTTTTGCCGCTTCCATGCCTGGCGGATTTTTTTACGCCGGGTATCGTAATGGGCCCCTAAAATATTACATTTTATTTAATCTTTTAAAAATACATTGTACACTACATTAACTAAAACAGTAGAGAAAATATTGGATAGCGGAGAGGATAAAATTACTATTCCCACTCCAGAGAGTGCAACAGTAGGGAAAGTGTTGGATAGCGTAGGGGTAAAAATTACTATTCCCACTCCAGAGAGTGCAACAGTAGGGAAAGTGTGGGATAGCGAAGGGGTAAAAATTACTATTCCCACTCCAGAGAGTGCAACAGTAGGGAAAGTGGATTGCAGAGGGGAAAAAATTACTATTCCCACTCCAGAGAGTGCAACAGTAGGGAAAGTGTAGGATAGCGGAAGGGTAAAAATTACTATTCCCACTCCAGTGAGTGCAACAGTAAGGAAAGTTTTGGATAGCGGAGGGGAAAAAATTACTATTCCCACTCCAGTGAGTGCAAGAGAAGGGAAAAAGTTGGATAGCGGAGGGGTAAAAATTACTATTCCCACTCCAGAGAGTGCAACAGTAGGGAAAGTGTTGGATAGCAGAGGGGAAAAAATTACTATTCCCACTCCAGTGAGTGCAAGAGAAGGGAAAAAGTTGGATAGCGGAGGGGTAAAAATGACTATTCCCACTCCAGAGAGTGCAACAGTAGGGAAAGTGTTGGATAGCGGAGGGGTAAAAATGACTATTCCCACTCCAGTGAGTGCAACAGTAGGGAAAGTTTTGGATAGCGGAGGGGAAAAAATTACTATTCCCACTCCAGTGAGTGCAACAGTAGGGAAAGTTTTGGATAGCGGAGGGGAAAAAATTACTATTCCCACTCCAGTGAGTGCAACAGTAGGGAAAGTATTGGATAGCGGAGATGTACAAATTACTATTCCCACTCCAGAGAGTGCAAGAGTAGGAAAAGAGTTGGATAGCGTAGGGGTAAAAATTACTATTCCCACTCAAGACAGTGCAACAGTAGGGAAAGTGTTGGATAGCAGAGGGGTAAAAATTACTATTCCCACTCCATTGAGTGCAACAGTAGGGAAAGTGTTGGAATGCGGAGGGGTAAAAATTGATATTCCCACTCCAGTGAGTGCAACAGTAGGGAAAGTGTTGGATAGCAGAGGGTTAAAATTAACATACTTATCAATTAAATAATTATTATAATTAAATAACCAATTAATAATTAATTAATAATAAATTTATTATAAAAACGAATAAATAAATATTAATAATTACTTTATTATAATTAAATTACTTCCCACCCTATTCCCCTATAAACCCACAACCCGCTCCTAAAAAAACACAATTAATATAATTATCAATTAATTAATTAATAAAAATTAATAACCAATTAATAATTAATTAATAGTAAATTAATTATATAAATAAAAATTTATATTTACCTTTTTTTTAATTAAATTACTTCCCACCCTATTCCCCTATAAACCCACAACCCGCTCCTAAAAAAATAACACAATTAATACAATTATCTATTAATTAATTAATATTAATTAATATTAATTAATAATCAATTAATAATTAATGAATAATAAATTAATTATAAATAATAAACAAAAATTAATAATTATTTTTTTATAATTAAATTACTTCCCACCCTATTCCCCTATAAACCCACAACCCGCTCCTAAAAAAAACCACAATTAATATAATTATCTATTAATTAATTAAAATTAATTAACAACCAATTAATAATTAATTAATAATACATTAATTATAAATAATAATAATTAAAAATTAATAAATATTTTTTATAATTAAATTACTTCCCACCCTAATCCCCTATAAACCCACAACCCACTCCTAAAAAAATAACACAATGAATATAATTATCTATTAATTAATTAATATTAATTAATAACCAATTAATTAATTAATGATAAATTAATTATAAATTATACTGAATAAAAATTAATATTTACTTTTTTTATAATTAAATTACTTTCCACCATATTCCCCTATAAACCCACAACCCGCTACAGAACTAAAATACGCAAACATTAATTTTCATAAAAGTAATTACTGCTAAAAATTTAACACATACATTAAAAAAAAATACACTTATACTAAAATATTACATCACATACTTTTAACACACATACTAAAATACAGAACACTAACATAAATATCGATATTATTAACAACGATATTTTTACAAACGATATTACTGTCTTCGATATTAAAAAACCCAATATTTCTTACCTTACTGTTGATATTCTGTGCTACGATATACTTGCTGTCGATATTCTTGTACCTCGATATTTCCAACTCGATATTGTTGTAGTTCGAAATAAAGAACTCGATATTCTATCTGTACACCGTCATGCACATGGAAGGAGTTAAGCTGTTGGATCAAAACAATAATTTGGAAAGACTGGCCTTTCTCTTGCAGCAACCATTCAGGGATATTCCACACAGTCAATTTCCTCCTCTCAAGCAGCTTTGAAGAGGGCATCTCTGAGCGACATTTGCATGACAACAACATGGGCCACCCATCACTCTTTCATTACTCATTATAAATTGAAAATGTGAGTAGTCTATGCATCTATGTTTGGCCCAACTTTTCACCCACAGTAAAGTAATATGGTGTCACTCGCTAAACACTCTAGACACTTGGGGGCCAATTCCGATTCAGGCCGGAAATCACTCCGACCGAGCCAGACCCGGAGAGATTTCCGACCGAATCGGACTCTGGCAGCCCGACCGAACGAGTACGATGCGTACGCATGCAATCGGACTCGATTCGGTCGGACTCCCATTGAAGTCAATGGGAGCCGGTCGTACAACGCGTACGCGGGCTCCCATTGACTCAATGGGTGCGAGGCGAACAAGGGCGCCCCCTACAGCGGGTAAGCGTCGATGCGAATCGCGCCGTACATGCACAGGTAGGGGGAACCCATGGGTCCCCCCTGTGTGCGACTCGCGTGGCTACGCATACAGGGGGGTCCGACACGGACCCCCAAAGTCCGGCTCCGACTGCCCTTTGGAGCCGGAAGGCGCGAGTTGGTCGGACTGCTCGAGCCGCGCATCGTACTTGCCCGGCCGGGGAACGTCTCCATTGCGCGGTGCGAGTCGTGTCCGTGCGAGTCGGTCGGAGCGGTTCGGACCCGCGTACGAGTTGGTCGGCGATTTCGCGTGCGCTCGCATCGTACTCGCTCGCCCGGACGCACGTACGAATCGGTCGGGAATGAGGGCTCCGAATCGGATCCGGTTAAGCCGAATCCGATTCGGTGCCCTACCGGCCGAGATTGGAATCGGCCTCTTGGTGTACCATTGATTTTTTGTGTGATTCAATTGTTTTCACAATAAGCTTAGGTATATGCTCCATTAGTCACGACTGTGACGAGAAAGATGGACAAGGTGGGTAATGAGTTAGGGCCTGATTTAGATCTTGGTGGACGGCCAGTCCGTCACAACGGTGACAGATATCCCGTCCTCAGACATATAAATCCCATTATATCCAATGGGATTTATATTTTGGTGGACAGGATATCCTTCACCATTGTGACGAAGTAACCCATCTGACAAGATTTAAATCGGGCCCTAAGTTACATATTGGTAATCTTCATTACACCAAGTCATTGTCCTACTTGCCACAATCCTACATTCCCTTCCTCACCCCCAGGGAGAAAGAGAATACATTGATTCTTGTTCTCATATAACTCGGTATGTCAGGAAGCACTCAAGGAAGGCTCCATCTTTATGGGTTTAGAGGCATTTAGTTCCTGTGGGGAGTATATTGATTGGGGCATGATGAGCGTCCTTTAAACTTACATGGGTGAAAACTGTGGGCGAGCCACATAGTTGCTCATTTAGTCAGGACTGTGGCAAGGAAGACTATGACTCGGAGTAATGAAGATTACCGGTAAGTAACCGAGTCATTACCTTGGCCTCTTTTTTCTTTTGAATATCAGCAGTGTGATTTGCATCATTTAAATATGAGCAAAGGCTGTTGCTTGCAACATTTTATTGTTGTCTTGTACCCTTTGTTGGGTGAACTCTGAGGAACCCAGGAATTCAACAATCCCGCTGCATTATGGATTTTATCATCTCCATTTTGTAACATCTGTCACTCTTACAAAATAACAGCAATGTCCAATTCCACTGCCCTAACATTAGGATAATTGTGTACATTCTTTATTTTTCAATGTTCTTAATCTCGCATGAGTGTTACACAGGCTCTTGTGAAAATGAACCTCTTTTGTTGGAAATTTATAATATATCAGGGCATAGCAAACATTATTGTCGACTGACGAACTGTACACTGTGCACTGTGCATAAAGTGAAATATCATGCTTCATTGTTCAAAAACCTTGTATGCTGTTCAGACCCGCTAAACGTCCTGACAGCTGCATCGGTGCAAGACGCATCTCTGAAGGAAAGCCTTCCCTTCCAAATATGCCGCACTAAACCTGATCACCATTAGCCATCCTGGCTGCCTTCAGAGAACTAATGGCAGCTCAGAAGTTCTTCATCTGTATACATGAAGGAGCCTACATGCCTTCGTATTTGCATATTAGGTTTCTCCAATATGCCACTGTACAGTCTGTGACTTTAAATGACTTTCCTCTCAAGGTGACTGCCTGTTCTAAAAATGTAACCTTTCTCAAGAAACAACAGAACACAAAATCATTAAAGGTAAGTAAACTAATTACACGTAGATTTAAATGTTTA
The DNA here is from genome assembly GCA_963921515.1 of Calotriton arnoldi. Classification (NCBI taxonomy): domain Eukaryota; kingdom Metazoa; phylum Chordata; class Amphibia; order Caudata; family Salamandridae; genus Calotriton; species Calotriton arnoldi. The sequence goes on along the minus strand of CAWUFW010012387.1, from coordinate 166,247 downwards.
CTGGTTTGTATCAGCTCCTGGTAACACAATGAATAATTCATGGCAAACTAGTAGAATGTAGAATTTACATAAAATAATACTTTGCAAATTTATGGTAAGTACTAATTACTTGCCTTATTTGCCATGACTATGATATTAAATATTCATAAAAATGTGATTATTTCTTTGATTTGGCAGACATTTAGATTTCTCTACAGCTTTTCACACTGCTAATTTTAATCCAGTAAATTATCTGGAAGAAAACAGCATGCAGCCTAAAACTGTTCAGCATTCACTCCAACATGGAGCCCATTATGGACGTAATGATCCATCGCCTCCAAACTTCAAGAAGGCCTTGCAGAAGAGCTGAGCCTTAAACAAGGAAATATGGAGTCTATCACCATTATTTGTCAGATATTTTTATCAGATATTGTTTTGCTTGCTGTGTAAGTGTACATCGTGCGCCAAATATACAATGTACAGTTTTATTTTTTAGCACGTAGAATTCAGAGTCTGATTGCGCCAACTTTAATTGTTTAACCATTAGCAAATGAGAACACGCTTGCGAATTCCCATTAAAACGTTACCCTCGCTATTAAGTACATGACATTTACATGCCCTCTGGCCTCTGGCGCTGTTCAGACTGATTTTATGTGTAAAAATTATTATGTAGCAATTTACTTTTTCAAGCCATCCTTATGTGTATAAAGTATAACGGATTACCATTTTAATTTAATGTCACATTCTAGAAGCCCCTTGATGTATTTCCTAACCATAAGGCAGTCTTAAACACTGGCTAGCTCTATGTTTTGCCCTTTTTAAGCAATGTATCTACTTTTTATATTTTATTGGGTATCGAAGGTGCATGAGATACAGTTCATTGAGATTTGAGAAAATGCTACTAATATACTGACACAACCTTGGATGCACCTTGCAGGTGCCGTTATCTAAATCCACACTACACAATGTGGGGGAGACTATGGTGTGAAACGTTAGATGGCTTTATGTCTTGTTTGATACCCAGCTTGCACCCAGGATTGTATGGCTTCTGTATATGGATGGTGCATGAGCAGAGTCATCCACATGGTCTACAAGACACCAGACCAAACCATGAATCCTGATCAAGTGTGTGGGAAGTCTATGCACCCTCCTCATATATTGAACATCGGCCTAAGGGAAGGTGTCCCCGTGGCCTTACAATGGCTTGGAGAGGAGGCCTACACATCCCCCTCCCCATAAATTAGTTCAGCCCCACAGAATGGGACCCCCAGCGAATTCCAGTAGCTCAGGGATGTTGGAGGGTGCACGTTCACCTCCTCATAAAAATTAAGTCAGTCCCGGGAAACAGGGTCCCCGGGTCCTTCTCTTGGCTCAGGCAATGTGGATGCATGCCCCCTCCCCAAAAATAATCAATGCGCTGACCTCCACTGGCCCTGGCCCACCCCTGGAGGCCTTTATTTAAAAAGATTTTACTGCAGATCCGTGGATCCTCCGTTGAAGGTTTGGCTCCTGGAGTATTCACCACCAGGCATAGGGGGTCAGGGTATAACTACCCTGCCACCCATATGTTTTTTTGCATTTTTTTCAGGACATGTGGACTCGAGGCCTAAAATGGCTGCCCCAACCTTTTTGTGATGTTGTGGCAGCCAAGCAGATCATTGTTTTGTGTCTGTCGGGTCCATGGATACTCCGCAGTGTGAAATATATGTACATTTTAACTCTTAATTTCTCAAAAACTGCTGAACAGATTTTGGCTAAATCATGAAAACCACGCTTTCTGGGTAAAGATCTACTTTCTACCAAATTTGGTGTGATTCCTATCAGCTGTTTTGGCTGTAGCTGTTTCCAATTAACCTATGGGACACTGCACGAGGAAAACATATTTTTAGCCCCCCCTTTACTTTCCAGGATGAGACTTTTTTTTGGGAAAGTTTTGTGAAGACTCGTTAAATGGCTTCAACATTATAACCAAACCAAAAAAATCAATTCCTTATGGAAACATAGCCCCAATTATAACTACCCAGTGGTGACTGCCATACGTATTTTTAGGCACAAACAATATTAAGTGGTTTTCTAAGAATCATAGGATGTTGAACTGAGGCTGGGGCTCAAACCTGGCCCACCAGGTTCCCCAGGTCCTGGTTCCTCAGGTCAAAGGGTTGGTAGCTCTTGCCTTTAGGCCACCAAACATTAAAATACAACTTGAGAAAATACAAAGTGCTGCTACAAATCTCCCTCCAAACCTGGGGAGGGGGTCATGCCATTTTGTATTTTGGAAATTACTGTACAGTCTAAAGTAGAAGCAATGATTCTTTCCATCTGCATCAGCTAATGTTGTAACTTCTGCAAAGCGTTCTACACGATGTAGTGGCAGCCAAAACTGATGTTTTTAATGCTAATATTTCACTGTAACATATTGTTTTAAATGTGTTGGGGGAGTTTATCTATGCAGTATTATCACAGTCTATGTAGTATTTTCACAGACAGATGTTCAGTGTACACGAACTGGCAATGCTTTCTATGAGTTTTCTTTAAAATGTTCTCTGGTTGGGAGCTTTGAGCTGTAGATTTGCTCATCCCATCCTCCCTGTGAGGTAGATGTACTGATTTGTAAAATTAACCTTGTTTTATCACTTAACCAAAATCAGGTAGGCACCTGTGGATCCACCCCTTTCTTCCAATCCCTTAGCAGTAGTAACTCCACAATGGTTAGAGCGGCAGACCCTGATGCAGAGATCTGGCCCGGGACCAGGGTTCAATTCCCGCCTCGGCGGGTCTTGGGCTCAATTTCCTCGGACCTGATAATTCTCGCCTCGGTGCCTATTCTAATCATGGGTCCCACTCTGCAACTCTGGGCAATAGCTTGCTTAATCTCCACAACGGCCCCAACAGCGCTGGGATGCCTGGCTTCACCCTGGGGGTGCCCAGGAGTGGACATTTCACAGGGAAAAGCCAGGAAGGGTTCCACAGCGGTATGCGTACAGCGCCTGGACACCCCTTTGGGGGTATGGGTGCGCTTTACAAGTCCAAATTTCATTTCACTTCGTTCTCAACTCTGTCTTTGCTGGCATAGCACGTCGGTTTAAGGTCCATAAATGTGCATATCGGCTTAAAGACCTTGGACCCGATTCACAAAGCTAAACTAAGACATCAAGTCTAAGTTCAGACCTGAAGTCTAAGTTTAGACCTGAAGTGTGAGTTTAGACCTGAAGTCTAACTTTAGACCTGCAGTCTAAGGTGCTTATTAGGATTTGGTGCAGTTGCGCTGGCTCTTTGCTGACACAGCTGTGCCAAATCTGCGCAAGGACCACCCGCCGTATTACGAGTTGAACTCGTGTACAGTGGACGGTCCTTCGCCTTTCCCATGGCGGTGCCTGGCAAACAGGCACCGCAATGGGAACGGCAAAAAAGTTCCAGTACGGCATGGGCGGTGACGTTCTTGCCGTGCTGGAACTTTGGGGGAATACAGACAGGGGTGCACATGTTGTGCCCCTCTGAATGTATCCCCATGGCAGGGGATATAGGGGCCCTGTAGGGCCCCCTTTGTTCCTCCACCGCCAGCCTTTTCATGGCGTGGCTCCCGCCATGAAATGGCTGGTGGTGGCAGAACTTGTAATATGCTCAGCGGAACTGCGCCAGTCCCACTGAGCATCTTTCATTGTGGCGCAGCTCTGCCACCGCTAGGGAATAACTATTCCCTGGTTCCCTGGTGCAGCCGGTGGTGCTCCGCCGCAACAGCTTTTGAAGTCGTAATGCTGGAGACAGGCCACCGTGAGTCTGGCAGTCAAACAACCGCCAAACTCATAATTAGCCCCTAAGTTGTGACCTGAAGTCTACCTTTAGACCTTAGACTTCAGGTCAAAACTTACACTTCATGTCTAAAGTTAGACTTTAGGTCTAAAGTTAGACTTCAGGTCTAAACTTACACTTCAGGTTTAAACTTAGACTTCAAGTCAAAGATTACCTTTGTGAATTGGGCCCCTTGTGTTAAGGATCTGTCAGCTTTCATATGAGGCAAGTATAGCCTGAACTTTCTTTTGGACCTGCTCTGTAGGCTTTATGAAGTATCCTGAAGGGGGTCTTTAATCGTGATGGCTAGACTTTTGGACCACAGATGTGATTGGTCTTTTGGATCAACCCTCTGTCTTATAGCCCACGTGTACTTAAAAACAGCCACATTTTCATGGAAATAGACCCCAAGAAAGTCTTTATATTCTGCCTACTTGCTGTCATCAACATTAATCTTGCACTCATTTGCGAGGCACCATGCTTTTTAACCGTTTTCAAGATTTGGATGTGTCCTTGCACATGATGTGGGTATGTGATTACGAGGACATGGTGATGAAGATTCTATACTGCATCGGCTACTTGGTTATGGGAATGGAATGTTGATAATGTAATCTATATCACATGAGTAGATTTTTAGAAGGAACACTCAGCTATGTCCAGCCTTAGAGACTGAGGCAAGCCAACACCCAGTCCCATCTAAATGTGAAACAAAGGAGCATGTGATAAAATCAAATCATGAGAAACTAAGCGTATGTCCAGAGTACATGCTGCTTGGTCTCTTAAACTTGAAGTCTAACCAGTTCTAAAAACATGCTCATAGCATGTCTAACAAGTTAATATTATTTTATTCACTTGTCTGTTGTTTTGTAGAGTGATAAAACCTTTGCATGTGTCCGAGCGCAGTTAGGCTTCCTAATATTGACTTTTACTCATCCTCTAGTTTGAAGTTTTATTTAAAAAGTCTAGCTATCCTACTGAAAATATCAGTTGACCAGTTAGGAATGGTTTCTTTTGGAAATGATTTTGGCATATGTGTTTATCAACAGTTTATAAATATATGCTTAATTAACCCCTGCGCCAGGCAGGATGTAGCATTGCAGTGTTTTATTTCACATGTACTGCATTTTGAACACCTTATTATCTGTTTACTGAACTCTTTACTGATGTTTTAGTCTATGTCCTGTAACTGAAAGCCCTAATTTTATTTATATCTGACAAACTGACCCACCTGTACCAGAATGTAACTCTCCTTTCTTGGCTGCTCTCCAGACACAGCCTTTGTGTATAATGCCCCTCACTCTGGGGTGATCTCCGCCCTAAAGCATGCACAAAGGGGTGTGAGTTTCTGCACTTGACTGTGATCAAGAAGGACAAAATACTGGACTTCACCTGAAGGGACCCTTCACCTTACACAAGCAGTCTCTACAGTCCTGCCCCTCCCTCACTATCTGCCAAGGGGCAGTGCTTGAGGAAGTTTAATCAGTAGCCACTTGCTAACAAAGGGAGCTCAGTCACCATCCTCCTCATCTCAATGTCTGGATCTCCACCCTCCAACCACAGGAATGCAAGCAAACCTTGCCACCCATCTTGCCCCATTATACAATCAGGGGCATCCAAAGGGATCCCACTTTGATTTCATAATTAATACTGTGTGCCAAACATGAGGATGGACATCACAAGACATTCACTCCAGCATTTATAGAATCTCATTTTCAATGTTTGCATTATTTACTCATATCACTTCTCACATTGCTATAATCTTGAGATTACTGCTTACTTTGAGCACTGCCTATAACTCTTGACATTTCCCATTATACATGTCTAGCCACTACTTTATACTTCCACCTTTTGAGCTGATCTCCTGACCTTGTTGGAGCAATGGCCTTGTGGTAGTCTAGCAGTGGACAAACTGTTCATCTGATTCTAGTGCCTATCAGAATTATCTAATACAATCTTGACATGCAAGTTATGCTGTTTCTCTCTACACATTCTTGCATCCTCAAATTGCATGCTATCACAAAAGCATCCTTTATATTTCTAAATCCTGCATAAAAAATGACTTTGAATTGAAATTTCTTACTGTTGTCTCTACTTTTTTCCTTTTAAATAGCCCTCTCCTTCCCTTCCATCCCTGGCATGCCTCTTCTCTCAGAGCACACTTCCTCTAGGTTACTTTCATCTTTGCCTTAATGACTAATAAAATGTTTCAGCAAATTACCCACAACTCATTTCAAAGATCACAACCTCTCCTCTCCTCGCAACCTAACAATAGCAAATCTCCTCTAGCTCATCCCACCAAAGATCTGCATGAACTCGCACTTCCCACTAATGATCACACCAAGTGCCTATTACTTTTAATCTATTACAAAGAAACTGGAATGAGTGTATGGAATGGTATGCTGCAGTGCACAAGTCTAATTCTAATAACTAATAACACTGGACTAACCACTAACTCTATATGCCAGAGCAGCATGATGCCTAGCGTACAGTGCTTCAATGGCTCATCAGAGGTAGTAAGCACTATATAAATGCAATTACAATGCTATGCAATGCAATATAAGTTCAGATTAGATAATGCCAATTCTGCAAAAATGTTCAGCAATATGAAGCAGCCATAGAAATACGTGGCAGTGATTTTTAGCAGTTGATATATTATCTTACTGATAAAAATGTTATCACAGACCTGTCAGTGCTAAAACCGTCCTTTTATTACAGGATCAGACTCATGAATTGAGTTATAATTCATCCTTTCCTACACCACTCAGTTCCAAAAATAGATTCAGGATCTGTAGCAAAATTGACCAGAAATAGCAGCAAAGAGGTGAAGTGCATGTAGCGATGTGTTAGTGTTTGAAGGGGCTAAGGAGGCAATAATATGTAGATCTGCCCTTAAAAACCATTTTATCTGTCTTTCCCGAATCTTATTTATTTCAGTGTATATATATATATATATATTCACTGAAAAAACCATAGGTTTCAGATATGTTATAGTTACAAATTAGCATTTAAAAAACCTTTGAAATTCACTGAAAAAACCATAGGTTTTAGGGACAGTTATAGTTAGTTGGACATTTCACTCGTACAAAACCCGTGAAATTCCCCCGTTATAGTTAGTTCAGCTAACTATAACTCGCGCCCCGCAATGCACTGCTGATGACGTCACATATTACATCACTCATGACATGGTCAGTGACATCACTGATGACATCACTGATTACATCTCAAATGACATCACTGATGACATCATCCAGTGACTGTGTGTTTCTGTAAAGTTTAAATATTTTTAATATATATAGGAAAAGACGTATTGAAGAATGAGTGGGTGTGTAAGTGTCTGTATGGATGATTTAGTAGGTGCGTGACTGACTCTATAAGTGAGTGATTTAACGTATCTTACTGAATGCATGGGTTAGTGACTAAACTGGGTGAATGTCTGTATCCGTCTGTCTGTTGCTGTGTAAGTGGCTGCATGGGTTTGTGAATAGCTACATGAGTGTCTATATGAGTTATTGATTGGTTGTCTGAGTATCTGTATGGGTGCCTGAGTGTTTGTGTGGGTGGGGTGTGTGCGACTCTGTGCATAGATGTGTGAGTGGGTGATTCACTGGGTGGATGGTTTCAAGAGTGCATCTGTGATAGACTGTATGGGTGGGTAAGTGTGTGTAAGAGTGTGTTAGTGAGTGAATGTATGTCCCAGTGGTACATGTGTGAGTAACTACATATGTGAAAGCCAGTATATATGTGTGTTGGAGTATATAAATAGCTATAAGCGAGAGTGAGTGATTGTGATAGTGGCTGTATGGATGAGTGTGTGCTTGTATCAGTGATTGTATAAGAGCGTAACAATGTGCTAGTATTTGTATGATTAAGTGAGCTGGTGTGTGTATAACTGTATAGGTGAGTAAATGGCAGTGTGTTTAATTATTTGCATGACTGACTAGGTGTGTGAGTACCTCTTTGGATGAGTGGCGGTGTTTGAGTGTCTATTTAGGAGTAAGAGTGCATATGATAGTCCTGTACTGAGTGACCATAAGTATGAGTGACTGTACGGGTGAGTGAGTGGATGTGTGTGTGTAGACCTAAGAATCAGTGAGTGGGTATGTAGTTATTGGTGTTGGAGTGTCTATAGTTTTGCGAATGGCAGTCTGTAATTTAGATTGGGTGTATCAAAGGTTATATTAGGGTGTGAGGAGCTGCATCAGATTATCACGTGGATGATGTCATCAGTGATGTCATTTGAGATGTCATCAGTGATGTCATCAGTGATGTCACTGACCATGTCATGAGTGATGTAATATGTGACGTCATCAGCAGTGCATTGCGGGGCGCGAGTTATAGTTAGCTGAACTAACTATAACGGGGGAATTTCACGGGTTTTGTACGAGTGAAATGTCCAACTAACTATAACTGTCCCTAAAACCTATGGTTTTTTCAGTGAATTTCAAAGGTTTTTTAAATGCTAATTTGTAACTATAACATATCTGAAACCTATGGTTTTTTCAGTGAATTTCAAAGGTTTTTTAAATGCTAATTTGTAACTATAACTGTCCCTAAAACCTATGGTTTTTTCAGTGAATTTCAAAGGTTTTTTAAATGCTAATTTCTAACTATAACGTGTCTGAAACCTATGGTTTTTTCAGTGAATTTCAAAGGTTTTTTAAATGCTAATTTGTAACTATAACGTGCCTGAAACCTACGGTTTTTCAGTGAATTACAAAGGTTTTTTAAATGTATTAATTTTTATATTATTTTTTTTCATACTGATTTACTACATTTTTAGAAACAATTTCTTTTACATATTTTATTTTTTAAATTACATTGTAATTACATTATACATTACATTACAAAAAATACTTTCTCAGAATGAATTACTTTAGTTTAAATACTTAGCACATAGGCAATAGACTTTTAAGTACAGTAGTTACAGTTGTTGCAATGGGCAACACATTTTCAAACACAATGCAACATTCAGCTCAATGTGAATTTCTAGTTAAATGCAATTAGTTACTTTATGGATTACTTTTCTAACCACAGGACTGGATCCTAGATTCAGTCCTGGGACATCTCCTGTAAACAGTTGAGTAAAAGCGTTTTGGTTACAGTCGTGATTTTTAAGGAATATTATTGTATTTTAAAAGTTGACACTTAGAAACTTTTCCTCATAGAATCACCAATGTTATCCTATGGAAGGAAATTCACTTAGCAGGTAAAAACTGTTATCGTTACTTTTTCTTACTCAGTGTTGGATCCTGGATCCAGCACTGGTGCATCTCCTGTAAACAGTTGAAAAAATGCGTTTAAGTCAAACAGGCGATTTTTAAGGAATATTTGTAGTTTGTGAAAATCGACACTTTGAAACTTTTCTGCTGAAAACCAGACAATGGATTCCTATGGAAGAAAAGATAAGTTACTGGTAAGTACGGTTAAAATTACTTTTCAGGGTCAGTGCTGGGCTAAAAGATGCAGCACTGGGTTCTCTCCTGATAACAGGTGAGTAAATCGGAATTCGTATTTCGGCTGATTTTAGAGGAATATTTGTATGTTTCAAAAATCAACACTTAGAAACTTTTTCAGCAAAAAGCAGGCAATGATATCCTATGGAAGGAAATTCAAGTTACTGGTAAGTACGGTTAAAATTACTTTTGAGGATCAGTACTGGGCTGAAAGATGCAGCACTGAGGTCTCTCCTGATAACAGGTGAGTAAATCGGAATTCGTATTTCGGCTGATTTTAGAGGAATATTTTAAAGTTCCAAAACTCCACACTTAGAAGAATTTCCAAGTGAAACCAGTCAATGTTAGCCTATGGAAGGAAATTCAAGTTACTGGTAAGTACGGTTAAAATTACTTTTCAGGGTCAGTGCTGGGCTAAAAGATGCAGCACTGGGTTCTCTCCTGATAACAGGTGAGTAAATCGGAATTCGTATTTCGGCTGATTTTAGAGGAATATTTGTATGTTTCAAAAATCAACACTTAGAAACTTTTTCAGCAAAAAGCAGGCAATGATATCCTATGGAAGGAAATTCAAGTTACTGGTAAGTACGGTTAAAATTACTTTTGAGGATCAGTACTGGGCTGAAAGATGCAGCACTGAGGTCTCTCCTGATAACAGGTGAGTAAATCGGAATTCGTATTTCGGCTGATTTTAGAGGAATATTTTAAAGTTCCAAAACTCCACACTTAGAAGAATTTCCAAGTGAAACCAGTCAATGTTAGCCTATGGAAGGAAATTCAAGTTACTGGTAAGTACGGTTAAAATTACTTTTCAGGGTCAGTGCTGGGCTAAAAGATGCAGCACTGGGTTCTCTCCTGATAACAGGTGAGTAAATCGGAATTCGTATTTCGGCTGATTTTAGAGGACGCGCTCATTCACCAGCAGTCACTGCCGTGAGGGGAACGGCTCTGCCCCAGCTCTTCTTCTTCCTTGCCAGCCGTGAGGGGAACAGCTTTCCCTCAGTCTCTTCTTTCCTCCTGCCAGCCGTGAGGGGAACGGCGCTAGCGGACTACGAATCCCAGCAGGCGCAGGGAAGGACGCCCGCTGTCAGCATCACCGCGGCGCCAGGTGGCGCAATAAGTTGAGGCCAGGCCCTCCGCAGCGCGGGACGCGCTCATTCACCAGCAGTCACTGCCGTGAGGGGAACGGCTCTGCCCCAGCTCTTCTTCTTCCTTGCCAGCCGTGAGGGGAACGGCTTTCCCTCAGTCTCTTCTTTCCTCCTGCCAGCCGTGAGGGGAACGGCGCTAGCGGACTACGAATCCCAGCAGGCGCAGGGAAGGACGCCCGCTGTCAGCATCACCGCGGCGCCAGGTGGCGCAATAAGTTGAGGCCCGGCCCTCCGCAGCGCGGGACGCGCGCGGGCAGCGCCCGGGCGAAGCCCAGGCCAAGGGCGGGCCCGTCCTTGCCCGTCAGTGTCCGACTGAGGCCGGGCTGGGCCATTTCTCTTTCATTGGCGGTATTGAACCAGGTGAGCACTGCCCCTTGATCACCTGTATCCCGGCTGCTTAAATTTCTAAATATGGGGAAGAGAATTGATACAATACCCTCCCGCCCAGTTATTACAAGTATAGACAGTATGCTGGAAAGGGCGGTGAATATAGTCTCTAACGAGATTGATTTAACAGAGAGGAGACTATCCCTTGGCATTGAGGCTTTGCATGATGGTCCTATGTTAGGGCCGGAATTGGCTGATACAGTTGGCTCTCTCCTGCCCAGTAGTGCTCGGAATGCTCATCCGTTGAGCTTACCAACTTCTGCCACCGGTTCTATGTCTGGACATGAAGCAATCTTGACACAGAACCCAAAGGCTATCAGTACCATTACTGACCAGGATTCTCCCTTGCCCTGTGTTATAGAGTGTGCGGGTGCAAAGAGGAAGAGGAAAATAGCAAAGTCCGCCCCTTTGAAAAGAAAACAACCACCTCGCACCGGTTCCACTCGTTCTGCTATGAGCACCTGGTTACATAAACCTTCACAGACTCAGTCTCCGAATCCTGAATCTGTTATCTCCCCTCACCATGAAGAACCAAGGAACTCTGTTGGAACTCAGACGAGTATTGTATTGCCCTCTTCTCCATATAACGGCTTGGGAGAGACTTTTATTGACACTGTTATTAATAGCATTTTTGGGCAAATTAAAGATCTAATTGATTCCAATTTCTGTGCTTTGTGGAAACGGCTTGATAGGCTGGATACCCTGTCAAATAAATTATGCTCCCAACTCAAGATTGTTAAACCTGCTCTAGTAGAGGGGGTGGATTCAAGACTGATAGTGGCTGATACTGTCCCTCAGTTACATGTCCCTGCTCCAATAGCCTCACTGTTATTGCCACCTGGGACATGTCCCACTTGTGAGAAGGTAACAGGGTGCCCCATAGCAAAGGACATTGTTACACCAGGGAATATACCTGACACTGTAGGTTTAAATATTTTGCCAGCTACTACTTTACACACACGACCTGATTTTAGTAGCACTATGTGTGCCACGACAGAGAGTTCAAACACAAGGGATCCTAATATACATGGGGGGATTTTACCCCAAGTAAACAATATAGATACTGAAGCCAGTAAAGATATATTGAAACTTCCACCTGCATCCTGTCCATTTGTCTGCGTATTTGCAGGTGTACCTCCACTAAAGAAAAATCAAATTGAGACATGGTACCAACTTCGCAATAAGTGCGTTGATTGGTTAGCCAAACATAAGGGGTATAAGGTGGCTGATGCAAATAATATTATCATGGTACGAAGGGTAAGCTGGGTTGGGCCCTCTGTTAAAAATATCGAGGGGGACTGTATCGTTGTTAATTTTCGTAACCCTGCACTGGTGAAATCCCTATTAAAGGTTCAGGAAGATACAGGTATGGGGCCCAGCAATATCTTTTTGCTCCCATTGGGATATTTTTATAAACCTATTTTTAGCTCACAAATGAACGCTGGTGCCTCTCTATCGAGGCATAATAGGTTTTTGCCTCTGTCCTTTTTAGACACTCAAGATTGACTTGTACCCGCCCAGCCACCTATTGAAACTAATAGTTCAATTGATGAATGCCCTTTGGTAGGACACTTAAATCCAACTAGGTCTGGCATCAACTCTAAACTGAGTATACTTAGTTGGAATGTTGCCGGTTTGGCATCCAAAATGAATTTACCAGACTGGATCGAAATAGTTGAAAATCAGGACATCATAATGATGCAAGAAACCTGGGCCACTCGGGATTTCTACTTAGAAGAGTTCCAGTGTTTTAATAATGTTGTCCCGGTCCCCAAGGTAGGGCGACCATCTGGTGGGCTCTCGATTTGGGTGAATATTTTAACGGGTGGCAATGTGAATGTTTTAGATACAAGAAATGATAACATACAGGCTTTGATTTTTACGAGGGGTATTTCCATATGTTTAATTAACTTTTACAACAATGATTTTTACTCGGTGCCAAATATCATGTTTAATAATTTGTTCAATTTTATTTTAATTCTACAAAACCTTAAGGTTTTTACTAATGTTGTCGGTATTTGTGTGGGGGGAGATTTTAATGCAAGGATTCCAATGAGTAATAATATACCAATATTTCCTACCACTTGTTTGTCTCGGTGCACGAGGGGTATAGAACTATCTGATTATTTATGTAATTATAATCTAATTAATACTATGGATATTGCTGCTATCCCCGATAAAGATAATCGTATTGAACCAACATATAGAGGCAGGGGTTGTGCATCCACTATCGATTATGTTTTTATCTCCTCGGTCTTAGAAGATAGTTTGTTAAGTGCAGAGGTTATACCGACCCATCATGGAGACCACAACCCCATTAAAATATTATTGGAAATTGCCCCCAAATCTGTAAACAATAAGGAGTGTGGTGCTAGGAATTTGTTACCTTCTACAGATAATTTGAGACTAGTTTGGCGAGGAATTGATATCAATAAGTTATTTGATAATATGTTAACTGCTTTCTCGCCACTTGTCGACACCTGCCTGTCGTTTAAGGATCAAAATCCCGATGTGATTGGTGCATACACTCAATTGTGTGCGGGCACAAAATGGTTGTTGTCAAGGCCTATTACGAAAGTTAGAACGGGACCGAGATGGTTTAATAAAGACTGCTCCTTAGCAAATAGGAAGCTTCGTAAGGCACTGTCAATGACCCCTAGAGATCGGGTACTTGTCAAAACCTTGAGGCTCCATTACAAGACAGTAACCACACAAAGGAAAGATGAAATCCTAAAAAATCACTGGGAGAGCTTAGTATGCAGTGCATCTCTAAAAAGGGAAATGGTTTTTGGGCGGCAGTTAAAAACATTAGGACATTAGGACATCCCCTAACTGCTATTAGTTGTAATATAACCAGCGACTTATGGGTGGCCCATTTCTCTACAATCTACTCGGCCCCAATTGGTACAGAGGACTTATATGAATATCATGCGCCTACCCCAATAGATATAACTCTGTTGGAAGTGGAGGATGCAATACAACAAAGCCTGGGTAACAAAGCGCCGGGCCCTGATGGGCTGCCCATTGATCTTATTAAAAATAACCCAGATTTTTGGGCACCTCTTTTATTGAACGTTTTTAATAACTTAACCTATGATACAATCCCGAGCACGTGGTCCATGAGTATTATCGTACCGATTTTTAAAAAGGGCGATCGCTCTAACCCCAGTTGTTACAGACCTATCTCCCTCATCGACAATACCCTGAAAATCCTGGGAAGGATTCTCTATAATAAGATAAGGTCCTGGGCTGAGGGCGACAATATTTTAAGGCAGTGTCAACTGGGGTTTAGAAGTAAAGTAGGCAGAGTAGAACAGTGTCTGAACTTAAATTTGATTATTGGCAAGTACACTGTCGCAAAAAAATCTCCCATATATCTTGCCTTCATGGACCTCACCTCTGCGTTTGACCTCGTTAACAGGTCACGCTTATGGTCTATTCTTTTAAAACAAGGCTTGGATGAAGTTTTAGTTCATTTTTTAGCATATTTGCACAGAGATTTGCATGCGCGTGTGAGGATTAGTCAGGATGGGGACGTATCAAGTGATATTAAAATTGATAGAGGTGTCAGACAGGGGTGCGTCCTGGCACCCCTTCTTTTTATTTTATATATTAATGATTTGCATGACTCACTAGTAAGACTTACCCACGACGTACCGAGTATAAATGGCAACACACTGCCTGCTCTATTGTATGCCGATGATGCTGTTTTAATGGCACGCACCCCGAATGCTTTACGCATCTTAGTACGAGGTTTTGTAGATTTTATGGCTGTTTTAGATTTAAGGACTAATTTTAAAAAATCATTTTTAATGGCATGCGGCCCTAAAAGCGCCCCATTAATAAAATTATTGTTGATTCAGAAAGTTTACAAAGCACTTGCACTTTTTCTTATCTTGGGTTACTTTATGCTATAAATGGCTCATGGTCTGAACATGTGGCACACAGCAGAAGTAAACTGTCAAGAAGCATCAATACACTTCTGGGATTACCCCAACCCAAAAGGTCTGAAACCGCCCTAGCTTTTAAGAAAATTTTTAAACTGCAGTGTGCTCCCATTGCAACCTATGGAGCAGAAATCTGGGGCTTCACCAAATGTAGTAGTATCCAATCGGAAGAAAATAGATTATGTAGGAAACTCTTGGGTGCACCGATTTCTTCATCGGTATATGTGTGCCACAAAGAATTGAACTTGCCCTACATTGAAGATTACATTAGGGCTCGTCCGGCACTGTTCTGGGTTGCAATTTGGAAAAACACTGTGGCAACCCTCACTAGAGATATAATAACGGATTGCCTTAGATGTGAGAGGGGCGGGGATATACCATGGCTTGCTGCTGTAAAAGAGAGCCTAAAAGGCGTAAATTATTTACGCATCTTTTTAAATCCAATTCAATCCGAGCTAATTAATAAAAAAGCAATACAAGAAGCACTGTACAAAAAATATAGCGATGAAAGGCACCTGAGAGAGACCAAGAAAACCTCAGTTGTAAAGTATATGTCCATAGAGAATTGTTCTTATTTGCCTGCTAGATATCTTTTAAAACCCCTAGGATATTGGGAAAGAGGGTTGTTATTTCGTCTACGAGCAGGCACTATGAAATATTTATTATGTTTCCCTTTGGGCTATAATACCGATCTTGATGCATTGCCTTGTCCATGTAACGCACACAGTAATCAAACAATGTTGCATTTTTTATTCTTTTGCGGTTTTTATTTTAAATTTGCAAAAGGATTTTTGATACCTTTTTTTAAATCACGTGCTATTTCCGACTTCAGGTTAGCATACACGGAAGTGCTCAAATTGGCGGATGATGAATTAATTTTCCGTGTCGGATCATCCTGAAGTCGGCTGTACGGTCACGTAGAACTATGTGTGCCCAATGAAGGTCGTTAGAAATGTATTTTATTGTATTGATATTTAAATTCTACCATTGATTGTTAATATATGATATATCATGTTATTTATGACCTATTTTAGTCATTACCATTAATGTACTGTATCTTTTGTCATGAATATGTTGCCATCTATGAATTGTTTTATTGTGCTTTTATGGATATTTTTATATTCGAATAAAGATATTTTGATTTGATTTGATTTGATTATCTTACTGATAAAAATGTTATCACAGACCTGTCAGTGCTAAAACCGTCCTTTTATTACAGGATCAGACTCATGAATTGAGTTATAATTCATCCTTTCCTACACCACTCAGTTCCAAAAATAGATTCAGGATCTGTAGCAAAATTGACCAGAAATAGCAGCAAAGAGGTGAAGTGCATGTAGCGATGTGTTAGTGTTTGAAGGGGCTAAGGAGGCAATAATATGTAGATCTGCCCTTAAAAACCATTTTATCTGTCTTTCCCGAATCTTATTTATTTCAGTGTATATATATATATATATTCACTGAAAAAACCATAGGTTTCAGATATGTTATAGTTACAAATTAGCATTTAAAAAACCTTTGAAATTCACTGAAAAAACCATAGGTTTTAGGGACAGTTATAGTTAGTTGGACATTTCACTCGTACAAAACCCGTGAAATTCCCCCGTTATAGTTAGTTCAGCTAACTATAACTCGCGCCCCGCAATGCACTGCTGATGACGTCACATATTACATCACTCATGACATGGTCAGTGACATCACTGATGACATCACTGATTACATCTCAAATGACATCACTGATGACATCATCCAGTGACTGTGTGTTTCTGTAAAGTTTAAATATTTTTAATATATATAGGAAAAGACGTATTGAAGAATGAGTGGGTGTGTAAGTGTCTGTATGGATGATTTAGTAGGTGCGTGACTGACTCTATAAGTGAGTGATTTAACGTATCTTACTGAATGCATGGGTTAGTGACTAAACTGGGTGAATGTCTGTATCCGTCTGTCTGTTGCTGTGTAAGTGGCTGCATGGGTTTGTGAATAGCTACATGAGTGTCTATATGAGTTATTGATTGGTTGTCTGAGTATCTGTATGGGTGCCTGAGTGTTTGTGTGGGTGGGGTGTGTGCGACTCTGTGCATAGATGTGTGAGTGGGTGATTCACTGAGTGGATGGTTTCAAGAGTGCATCTGTGATAGACTGTATGGGTGGGTAAGTGTGTGTAAGAGTGTGTTAGTGAGTGAATGTATGTCCCAGTGGTACATGTGTGAGTAACTACATATGTGAAAGCCAGTATATATGTGTGTTGGAGTATATAAATAGCTATAAGCGAGAGTGAGTGATTGTGATAGTGGCTGTATAGATGAGTGTGTGCTTGTATCAGTGATTGTATAAGAGCGTAACAATGTGCTAGTATTTGTATGATTAAGTGAGCTGGTGTGTGTATAACTGTATAGGTGAGTAAATGGCAGTGTGTTTAATTATTTGCATGACTGACTAGGTGTGTGAGTACCTCTTTGGATGAGTGGCGGTGTTTGAGTGTCTATTTAGGAGTAAGAGTGCATATGATAGTCCTGTACTGAGTGACCATAAGTATGAGTGACTGTACGGGTGAGTGAGTGGATGTGTGTGTGTAGACCTAAGAATCAGTGAGTGGGTATGTAGTTATTGGTGTTGGAGTGTCTATAGTTTTGCGAATGGCAGTCTGTAATTTAGATTGGGTGTATCAAAGGTTATATTAGGGTGTGAGGAGCTGCATCAGATTATCACGTGGATGATGTCATCAGTGATGTCATTTGAGATGTCATAAGTGATGTCATCAGTGATGTCACTGACCATGTCATGAGTGATGTAATATGTGACGTCATCAGCAGTGCATTGCGGGGGCGCGAGTTATAGTTAGCTGAAATAACTATAACGGGGGAATTTCACGGGTTTTGTACGAGTGAAATGTCCAACTAACTATAACTGTCCCTAAAACCTATGCTTTTTTCAGTGAATTTCAAAGGTTTTTTAAATGCTAATTTGTAACTATAACATATCTGAAACCTATGGTTTTTTCAGTGAATTTCAAAGGTTTTTTAAATGCTAATTTGTAACTATAACTGTCCCTAAAACCTATGGTTTTTTCAGTGAATTTCAAAGGTTTTTTAAATGCTAATTTCTAACTATAACGTGTCTGAAACCTATGGTTTTTTCAGTGAATTTCAAAGGTTTTTTAAATGCTAATTTGTAACTATAACGTGCCTGAAACCTACGGTTTTTTCAGTGAATTACAAAGGTTTTTTAAATGTATTAATTTTTATATTATTTTTTTCATACTGATTTACTACATTTTTAGAAACAATTTCTTTTACATATTTTATTTTTTAAATTACATTGTAATTACATTATACATTACATTACAAAAAATACTTTCTCAGAATGAATTACTTTAGTTTAAATACTTAGCACATAGGCAATAGACTTTTAAGTACAGTAGTTACAGTTGTTGCAATGGGCAACACATTTTCAAACACAATGCAACATTCAGCTCAATGTGAATTTCTAGTTAAATGCAATTAGTTACTTTATGGATTACTTTTCTAACCACAGGACTGGATTCTAGATTCAGTCCTGGGACATCTCCTGTAAACAGTTGAGTAAAAGCGTTTTGGTTACAGTCGTGATTTTTAAGGAATATTATTGTATTTTAAAAGTTGACACTTAGAAACTTTTCCTCATAGAATCACCAATGTTATCCTATGGAAGGAAATTCACTTAGCAGGTAAAAACTGTTATCGTTACTTTTTCTTACTCAGTGTTGGATCCTGGATCCAGCACTGGTGCATCTCCTATAAACAGTTGAAAAAATGCGTTTAAGTCAAACAGGCGATTTTTAAGGAATATTTGTAGTTTGTGAAAATCGACACTTTGAAACTTTTCTGCTGAAAACCAGACAATGGATTCCTATGGAAGAAAAGATAAGTTACTGGTAAGTACGGTTAAAATTACTTTTCAGGGTCAGTGCTGGGCTAAAAGATGCAGCACTGGGTTCTCTCCTGATAACAGGTGAGTAAATCGGAATTCGTATTTCGGCTGATTTTAGAGGAATATTTGTATGTTTCAAAAATCAACACTTAGAAACTTTTTCAGCAAAAAGCAGGCAATGATATCCTATGGAAGGAAATTCAAGTTACTGGTAAGTACGGTTAAAATTACTTTTGAGGATCAGTACTGGGCTGAAAGATGCAGCACTGAGGTCTCTCCTGATAACAGGTGAGTAAATCGGAATTCGTATTTCGGCTGATTTTAGAGGAATATTTTAAAGTTCCAAAACTCCACACTTAGAAGAATTTCCAAGTGAAACCAGTCAATGTTAGCCTATGGAAGGAAATTCAAGTTACTGGTAAGTACGGTTAAAATTACTTTTCAGGGTCAGTGCTGGGCTAAAAGATGCAGCACTGGGTTCTCTCCTGATAACAGGTGAGTAAATCGGAATTCGTATTTTGGCTGATTTTAGAGGAATATTTGTATGTTTCAAAAATCAACACTTAGAAACTTTTTCAGCAAAAAGCAGGCAATGATATCCTATGGAATGAAATTCAAGTTACTGGTAAGTACGGTTAAAATTACTTTTGAGGATCAGTACTGTGCTGAAAGATGCAGCACTGAGGTCTCTCCTGATAACAGGTGAGTAAATCGGAATTCGTATTTCGGCTGATTTTAGAGGAATATTTTAAAGTTCCAAAACTCCACACTTAGAAGAATTTCCAAGTGAAACCAGTCAATGTTAGCCTATGGAAGGAAATTCAAGTTACTGGTAAGTATGGTTAAAATTACTTTTCAGGACCAGTACTGGGCTGAAAGATACAGCACTGAGGTTCTCTCCTGATAACAGGTGAGTAAATCGGAATTCGTATTTCGGCTGATTTTAGAGGAATATTTGCACAATGGTGAAGGGAGGGGCGGGGCCTGAGGTGACATCTGTGCAAACGCGCCCCGTGGCGCGTTTTATGTAGGGGATTAAGTCCCCTTGAATCATGAGGGTCCCTACGGGCCAACTAGCCCACCAGGAACCTCCAGTATGCGCCAGGGGCTGCGTTGCAGAGACATGTACAGAGGCCACACCCCTTTTACACCTCTCTGCAACGCAGCTCTGTGGCGCTTTCTGGACGTACCTGTTGGGCTAGTTGGCCCCCAGGGACCCTCAGGATTGAAGGGGATTTAATTCCCCATCTTAAAACGCGCCACGGGGCCTGTTTGCACACATGTCACCTGAAGCCCCGCCCCTCCCTTCACCACTGTGCAAACGCGCCCCGTGGCGCGTTTTAAGTCGGGGGATTAACTCCCCTTGAATCCTGAGGGTCCCTGGGGTGCAACTAGCCCACCATATACCTCCAAAAAGCGCCACAGAGCTGCGTTGCAGAGAGGTGTAAAAGGGGCGTGGCCTCTGTACACCTCTCTGCAAGGCAGCCCCTGGCGCATACTGGAGGTTCCTGGTGGGCTAGTTGGCCCCCAGGGACCCCCAGTATTCAAGGGGAATTCATTCCCCTCTGCAAACGCGCCAGGGGCGCGTTTGCAGAGTGGTGAAGGAAGGGGGCGGGGCCTGCGGGCCCGATAGTTTCCCCCTCTGAAGGGGGGCTGTGTGGCCCCCTTCCTTTTTCCTATTTTTAGGCCCTGGGGACCCCATCCCCCAGGGCCTTACCCCTCTTTTTTTAAATTAAAATTTAAAAAAAAAAACGGGAAGGGGGGGCATGGCCTCTTTTTTTTTATTTGGAGGGGGCTGCGTGGCCCCCTCCTCAGGCCATTTAAGGCCCCGGGGACCCCATCCCCGGGGCCGGCCTTGCACTTTTTTTTTTTTTAAAACTTTTTTTACCTTTGAGGAGGGGGCTGCGTGGCCCCCCTCCGTGGCCACTATGGCCCCGGGGACCCCATCCCCCGGGGCCTTGCCTCTCGTTGGGGACTGTGGGGGGTCCCCAAACCCCCACAGTCCCGCCGGCTCCCCGTGTCCTACGGGAGCCGGCATTGCTTTACACATGGGGAGCTGCTAAGATGCAGCTCCCCATGTGGAAAGCAATCAGCTTTGGATATTGGAAGAGAGAGCAGGTTTCCTGCTCTCTCTTCCAATATCCAAAGCAGTTTGCAATGACAGGACGGGAGCCGCGAGGCTCCGTCCTGTCATTGCAAACAGCAGTGTCCCGGGGTAGGCACCCCGGGACACTGCAGGAGCCGGCCCTGGGGGTGGCGGTCCCCAGGGCCACCACAGGCTCCAGGAGGGGGCCGCGCAGCCCCTCCCCTTCAGTGCACAGCCCCGGGAGGTGGTGGTCCCCGGGGCTTGGGGTCCAAAACGGACCCCCATTGTAATTTTTCTTAGTGCCCCGGGGAGGTGGTGGTCCCCGGGCGTGTGGGGGCTGGAGCCCCCACACAGGTTTTTCAAAAGAAGCCTCGGGGAGGTGGCGGTCCCCGGGGCTGCGGGAGGGCTCAGAGCCCTCCCGCACCATTCTACATAAAGCCCCGGGGGGTGGTGGTCCCCGGGGCTTAGGGGCCCTTAGAGGCCCCCCACACATAAAATTAACCCCCCCAGCATGCCCCCGGGACTTGGCCCACCCGGGGCCAATTAACATCGAAGCGCAAGAGACCGCGCTCGATTTTCTCGGCAGGATTCGCGCACCCTGAGCGCATCCTGCCGATTTAAAAAAAAAAAAAAATTTTTGCCCAGGGGGTCCTTGTGGGACCCCCTGAGCAGACCCTAGGTGGTCAGGGTGTTTCTACCCTGCTCCCTTTGTGCGCTTTGCGCACTTGTTTCTGTCCCTCGGTTCTACCGAGGGACAAAATGGCTGCCAACACTTCCTGATTTGGAGTGTTGACAGCCAATTAGCATGCAGCTCGTGATCGGGAGGGTGCGCGAATCCGACGCGGCCATAGATATCACTATCTTTTTACTTTTGATTTTCTCAGCAACTACTGAACGGATTTACACCATTTAACAAAAAGGGTTCTTTCTGAACCAAGAACTACCTCTTTGCCAAATTTGGTGTAATTCCGTTCAGCAGTTCAGGCTGTAGCCGTGTCTAAAGTTTCCTATGGAAAATTGCATGGGGAAAACGCGTTTTGGGACCCCCTTTTTCTCGGCCCCCGCTTGACGAATCCCCCGAGACTTTCAGGGTAGGAGCAGACCGGAGCGGGCCACAAAGTTTGAAAATTTTGCGAAGATACGTCAACCGGCAAGAGAGTTATTTCAAATAGAATGTCGCGGATTTCCTATGGATAATAGGTTGTAACTATAACTATCTACTGGCGACCGCCAGTAGATAATATCTATATATATATAGCTATATATATATATATATTTCCAAACCATCTCCTCCTTTTCATAAGTAGACAAGGGGACACAGCGGGGTCTCCAGGATACCATTTATTTGTAGCAACGGCATAACGCGTTTTAGCGGTAAGCCTTGTTCACATGTATATATATGTATATATATATATATGTATATATGTATACATATATGTATGTGTTTATTTATTTAAAGGGTCATCATGTGATATATCTCTTTGTAACCAGCATTGAAAGTGGCAATTCTGCCCGAAACTCGTCTAACTGACCCAAAAAATTGATATCTGGAACCCGATGAGTGCCCCAAATATTCCAGGTGGAATTTTGTTTAGTAATACATATATATCACCAGTGATGTCATTTGAGATGTCATTAGAGATGTCATGAGTGATGTCACTGACCATGTCATGAGTGATGTAATATGTGAGGTCATAAGCACTGCATTGCAGGGTCGTAAGTTATAGTTAGCTCACCTAACTATAACTGCTGAATTTCTCTGGCTTTGTATGAGCGAAATGTCAGTCTAACTATAACGTCCCTGTAATCTTTGATTTTTTTAGTGAATTTCTAAGGTTTTTAAAATTCTATTTCCTAACTATAACGTCCCTGTAACCTTTGGCTTTTTAACTAGTAGTCACATTTGTAGAGTGTTGGAGAAAGTGGGCAAGGCTCCAACCAGCTTTCATGAATTCCGCTGTGCCACACTTACTAGAGGTAACAGGTTGGCTTCTTGGCCCCTAAGGACCCACAGCTTCCAGGAGGACTGCATCCCCCAAACAGTAGTGCACCAGGAGGTGTGTTTGCAGAGTGGTGGGGAAAGGGGTTGTGGCCTCCGAAGACCTTTCAGCAATCCAGCTGTGTGGGATTTACTGGAGGTAACATGAGGGCTTGTTGGCCCCCACAGACCCTCAGCAGCCAAGGAGACTTCATTCCCCAACAAGGTATATTTTATTTTAATTATTGTCCTTTGTTCATCTTTTGCAGTTGATTTGAAGATATTATGGAGACGCAGGAGAGTTAATATATTGGACTACTGTTGTACAGTAGGATTGTTATTTTCCCTTTTGTTCTTGTAAATAGGATTGCATAATATTCATTGAAGTGTGGAAAATTGTGTAATTTGCGTATAATATTGTACTATATAAGGCCCACTTGGGCGGAATTGATTTTGGTATGTGGCTATATTAAGGACATCTCAACTGGGGTATAATCAGGATTATAAGATATCTCTGTCCTGCATTTGCCCACTTGGGCTGAATTGCATTGAATTTTGTTGCATATTTTGCCAACGAAAATCTCTTACTGTTTCATATAACCACCTAATTGAATTAGACAGAAAATATTATTTTGGATCATTTCCAATTATCGCAAATGTTTTTAATAAGCAATGCCCACTGGGGCAAAATTGTATTTATGAATGTGATGTTAGTTTCACACTTTTCAAATGAATTGCTTTTGGATTAATTGTTGAACAGAATTTGGGATAAGACAATAGGAATGAATGTCTCTCCTAAATGTGGGTCTTTTTAAGTTTTACGATTGATGATTGTAAAACAAGGAGAACAAAGGATGTTTTCTATTTCCATTAAGGGCACATATCACATGACGAGTTCATTATAAGAATCAGGAAGTAACTTGTAAACCCTACCGTGATCAAGGAGCGCGTAGCTCCGAAACGCGTCGGGCTGTTGCTGTTGCTTACTCTTTCCAAATAAATCACATTGGTGAATTGGAGCCGCGGTACTGTCTTTTTGTGGTGGCGTGAATGGAACGTCTGCCATTGTGGACAGGATTGGTGGTGTATTAGGGGTTCGCTACCCCGCCGCTGGCTCACCGGATACAGAGGCGGAGGTTAAAGCGAAACTGACAAGATGGAATATATATAAACATATATCATGTGATCAAGGCCGCTCGTACGGCCGAAACACGTAATGGCAACATGGTGATGGTTGTAAGAAAATAAAAAGCAACTTGCACTGAATTGGGTCTGCTCTTGCCATCTGTTCATGGAGTACTGGGCTTGTCTGCAGCTATATATATATATATATATATATATATATATATATATATATCTCCAAAAGATTCCTCGATCTCAGGACGCCACTCCATAAGCAAGTAAGTTTTCAAAACTTCTTTATTAGGAAGCTGCACATTAAGCCTGTATTTCGAAAGTCCCGACGCGTTTGAAGCTGCTTGCTTCTTCCTCATGGGGTAGCAATATGACAAGTCACGGATAACTGTAGCCATTAATTTTACCAATGCGCATGCACTCTTCGGTGAGTTGCATGCTGGTGGATGCAGTTCAATTTATCCCACAGGTGGGGACCGTTACAATGTCAAAACGATTTTATTTGCTTTTGGCTTTACAATTCAACAGCCCTCCAGTGGGCTCCAGGCGTAACGTTCAGCTTCCTTCACTGGCTTGCTTGCGCTGCTATCCGGGCTGAAAGGTGCACCCCAGCAGTCCCGTTGCCACATTCCCAACGGGCGGTGCATCCTCCACGGCTGAGGCTGCCGCGTGCTATCTTCTCCAAAGATTCCTCGATCTCAAGGACGCCACTCCATAAGCAAGTAAGTTTTCAAAACTTCTTTATTAGGAAGCTGCACATTAAGCCTGTATTTCGAAAGTCCCGACGCGTTTCGAAGCTGCTTGCTTCTTCCTCATGGGGTAGCAATATGACAAGTCACGGATAACTGTAGCCATTAATTTTACCAATGCGCATGCACTCTTCGGTGAGTTGCATGCTGGTGGATGCAGTTCAATTTATCCCACAGGTGGGGACCGTTACAATGTCAAAACGATTTTATTTGCTTTTGGCTTTACAATTCAACAGCCCTCCAGTGGGCTCCAGGCGTAACGTTCAGCTTCCTTCACTGGCTTGCTTGCGCTGCTATCCGGGCTGAAAGGTGCACCCCAGCAGTCCGTTACCACATTCCCAACAGGCGGTGCATCCTCCACGGCTGAGGCTGCCGCGTGCTATCTTCTCCAAAGATTCCTCGATCTCAAGGACGCCACTCCATAAGCAAGTAAGTTTTCAAAACTTCTTTATTAGGAAGCTGCACATTAAGCCTGTATTTCGAAAGTCCCGACGCGTTTGAAGCTGCTTGCTTCTTCCTCATGGGGTAGCAATATGACAAGTCACGGATAACTGTAGCCATTAATTTTACCAATGCGCATGCACTCTTCGGTGAGTTGCATGCTGGTGGATGCAGTTCAATTTATCCCACAGGTGGGGACCGTTACAATGTCAAATCGTTTTGACATTGTAACGGTCCCCACCTGTGGGATAAATTGAACTGCATCCACCAGCATGCAACTCACCGAAGAGTGCATGCGCATTGGTAAAATTAATGGCTACAGTTATCCGTGACTTGTCATATTGCTACCCCATGAGGAAGAAGCAAGCAGCTTCAAACGCGTCAGGGACTTTCGAAATACAGGCTTAATGTGCAGCTTCCTAATAAAGAAGTTTTGAAAACTTACTTGCTTATGGAGTGGCGTCCTGAGATCGAGGAATCTTGGAGAAGATAGCACGCGGCAGCCTCAGCCGTGGAGGATGCACCGCTGCTGGGAATGTGGTAACGGGACTGCTGGGGTGCACCTTCAGCCCGGATAGCAGCGCAAGCAAGCCAGTGAAGGAAGCTGAACGTTACGCCTGGAGCCCACTGGAGGGCTGTTGAATTGTAAAGCCAAAAGCAAATAAAATCGTTTTGACCATGTAACGGTCCCCACCTGTGGGATAAATTGAACTGCAATCCACCAGCATGCAACTCACCAAGAGTGCATGCGCATTGGTAAAATTAATGGCTACAGTTATCCGTGACTTGTCATATTGCTACCCCATGAGGAAGAAGCAAGCAGCTTCGAAACGCGTCGGGACTTTCGAAATACAGGCTTAATGTGCAGCTTCCTAATAAAGAAGTTTTGAAAACTTACTTGCTTATGGAGTGGCGTCCTTGAGATCGAGGAATCTTTTGGAGAAGATAGCACGCGGCAGCCTCAGCCGTGGAGGATGCACCGCCCGTTGGGAATGTGGTAACGGGACTGCTGGAGTGCACCTTTCAGCCCGGATAGCAGCGCAAGCAAGCCAGTGAAGGAAGCTGAACGTTACGCCTGAAGCCCACTGGAGGGCTGTTGAATTGTAAAGCCAAAAGCAAATAAAATCGTTTTGACATTGTAACGGTCCCCACCTGTGGGATAAATTGAACTGCATCCACCAGCATGCAACTCATCGAAGAGTGCATGCGCATTGGTAAAATTAATGGCTACAGTTATCCGTGACTTGTCATATTGCTACCCCATGAGGAAGAAGCAAGCAGCTTCAAACGCGTCGGGACTTTCGAAATACAGGCTTAATGTGCAGCTTCCTAATAAAGAAGTTTTGAAAACTTACTTGCTTATGGAGTGGCGTCCTTGAGATCGAGGAATCTTTTGGAGAATATATATATATATATATATATATATACATATATATATATATATATATATATATTCACTGAAAGAAACTACAGTTACAGGGACGTTATAGTTAGGAATTAGCATTTAAAAAACTTTAGAAATTCACTGAAAAAAACAAAGGTTAAAGGGACGTTATAGTATGCTCAGGATTCACTTGTACAAAACCAAGGAAATTCAGCAGTTATAGTTAGTGAGCTAACTATAACTCACCTCCCCGCAGTGCACTGCTTTTGACCTCGCATATTACATCACTCATGGCATGGCAAGTGACAATCAGAACGTCAGAGTCAAAATTGGGAGTCACACTATATTAATAGTGTGTTATGACAAGAAGCCCTTGTTTTGGCGGCGTTATCGGACCGACAGTAGAGGAAACTCTCTGAATATATTTTCCGGTAAATATACAAGAGTTAACTAGCTATTGAAATTGTGTATGATATGATCTAAATTAACGCAGAACCCATTTGCATCGACTCATGGGGATTCATGTGTAAATGTTCTTTATCTGAGCCCGATCCCGTACTTAGCTGATTTTGAGATTAGAACGTAATTATTGGGTGTTGCTCTGTACAAATAGTCTGTTTTATTTAGCTGTGGATTGACCATGATATTTAGCCAACACAAGAGGAAACTCTAGGAGCATATTTTTCTTTAAAAACAGAAGAGCCGACAAGCGCAGTAATTGGTTGGGAAGTATGACTTGGCAGTGTGATACGGGGAGATGTTGGAGAAAACTTGCATTACGTCTCACGTCAGAAAGGAGCCTTCCGATTGGTGCAAGCAGAGTGGACCAGAGTGGAAGCTCTGTCGGCCGATGTGCCAGCTTAGTACGGGCAGGTGGTAGGGAAATCTTGCTTCACACCTCTCTACAGAAGTAAGCCCGCTGATTGGTGGAAGCAGAGTGGACCAGAGAGAGAACTCTGTCTGCTGATGGATATGTTTAGAATTTGTCTGGTTAGGAAGCACAGTGATTGGTGGAGTGCTAGGACACTGAGGCACATTGAGAGCGAATTGGTGTGCGGATTGGTGGGCCTTCTCTATAGAAGTAAGCCCGCTGATTGGTGGAAGCAGAGTGGACCAGAGAGGGAACACTGTCTGTCAACAGATATGTTTAGCATCGGTCTGGTCAGGAAGCACCGTGATTGGTGGAGTGCTAGGACACTGAGGCATATTGAGAGCGGATTGGTGGTCCTTCTCCATAGAGTTAAGCCTGCTGATTAGTGGAAGCAGAGAGGACCAGAGAGGGAACACTGTCTGCTGATGGATATGTTTAGCATTGGTCTGGTCAGGAAGCACAGTTATTGGTCGAGTGCTAGGACACTGAGGCATATTGAGAGCAGGTTGGTTGGCCTTATTCTTTAAATCAGGGATGCCCGGTAGTGAGGGTTAGAGGCATTTTTCCGCGACACTCAGGCCCTGGCGCATGAAGGAGGAAGGTGAGTGGAGATATGGTAGGGCAAGCGCATAGATACACTGGGTTGAGGTAGACTATTAGGTGATTTACAGAATAGTCAATATCAGTGGTGAAGTGGGCAACAATGCAACAATTTAATGTGGATTCTGCACCTAAATTGGTGGTGGTTAAATATGCAGATTCTCATAGGATTAGTGGACTGAAATGGAGCATGAGGAATTTGTTGATTAAAAGCCTGGAAAGGGGAACCTTAGGGGGACTAAGAACTACTTTTCAATGAGATACAGACCATTAAATGTGATTTTGGGAGAAAGATAATTTATATTATGCTGATTATTGCCATGTTTAAATTATAGATGATTTAGGGGGTAGTACACCACCTGAAAAGGGATTTATTACCCTGAAGACACTGAAACAGGAGGCTATACTTCTTGCCATTTAAAAGTCACACAAGTTTGGAAAGCACAAGTGATTTGAAATTCAATAATGGTTACGTGCAATAGTTCTTTATTGGGAAAACGTTTTTAATGGGAATCTTTGGATAACAGACTGACATTTAGATTTGATAAATTTAGGTTATTTTTGTAATATAAATTAAAATGTGAAAAAAGTCCTTGGAAGGTTTAATATAATTTTTTTTGTAAATAGGCATGGTAACCGTGGTGTGTAGGGCTATTTACATATTGCATTAATGATGACAACAGTGGAAAATGAAAATTTGTTTTTCTGTTAAAAAGATAGATGCCATTAATATGTGTGGAGTCTTGGAAGGCACTATGGGTAATTTTATAGATATGTTTAAATGTTTTGGTAATAACGCAAATAGACATTACATATGAGTAATTTGTATATCTTTTAATTTGATTTACAGCCCTGATGAAGTCCATAGAGGACGAAACACATTGGTTGGCTGACTGGAAAACTAAATGTATTGAAAAATCAATAAAAGTTGGATACTGGATGCATTCTTAAGACTCCTGACAACCGAATCTCATTTTTTGTTCATCATTGTTATATTTGTTAACATTGGATTACCTGAATTTGAGTCGGAAACAAAACAATATCGTGAACACTCCTTTTCTAATTGTTGTGGTGTAAATTGAATAGTTGTGGTTTCTAGGCAGTGGGGCCATGAAAAGTTGAGTGTAGGATCATTGATGATATTTGGTACGATACACTTGTGCAAGAGTAAGGCCTGCACTGCTTTTTCTTATCTTTTACATATGCAGACACACTTTAATCAATGTTTGACATTAGTTGTTTACTGATCTCCTGTTTAAAATTGTCTGTCTATAATAATTTTTTAACAAAACCACTTTTACTTAGCGTTTTTTGTGTCCGTGGCGATACAGGACTTTGCGATTACATCGTTAATCACGACTACTGCTTGTTTTTCTGAAACTCTTAAACACATATATAGAGTTTTTAAATTAGTGTTTGACACTAGTTGTTTTGTGATGTCCTCTTTAAAGTTGTCTTTTTATAAAAAAAAATTGAACAAAACCACTTTTGGCTAGCGTTTCCGTTTGCGCGGCGACACCGGAAGTCGCGGTGACGTCGCTATTCACAGATACCGCGTGTTTCTCAGAAACTCTGAAACACATATATAGAGATATTGTGAACACGTTTCAGTGTAGATGTTCACTAACTATCATAATAATATATGTTGTGCTTCTGTTTCTATTTTTAAAGAAAACTACTTTAAATTTCTATTTTGAATTTCTGCTACCGTGCGGTAATCCCAAATATACCGGTCACAGTGAATATCACATGACTGGGAAAGCAAGGAATATCATTGGACCATATACTTTTCAGCAAAATGAATAGGAAGTACACACCCACTCTTCCTTCTTGAACGTTCTTTCATAGAACTTTATGCTGAGCAGGTGGTTTAATTTTGGTGCGAAGATTTTTTGGGCTTTTTTACCTTGCAAAAATGGCAACACAGCAAGGAGATGGTGGTCAGCAAGAACAGCAGCAGTGTCGGGCCCGCGCCGTCCCTGCGGCAGGTTGCAGCAGGGGTGGTGCAGCTTACGTCAAAAAGCACCCGACGAGACGGAAGGAGCGCTTCACGTTCTAGTTTTGCGAGCATCTCCTTTAAGCCCGGGTTCTCTCACCTGCTTCCAGGTCATCACGGCGTCCTTCCTGTTGATTCATCGCTGCATACGCCGGTTTCTTCAGTCGGCAGTCAGCGGATTCGGTGTCTCCTGTCCCATACTTGACTCGCGGGACCCCCCTGGGGGGCAGTGTTACGGGTTCTGTTCCTCTGATGATGTTACGGCGGCATTCCTGTGAAAGACAAAAAGGAGAAAAACTGAAAAGTATCTAAGCATATGCTGAAGTGGTAACGCGCTTGCACTGCAGAATTATACCAAAAGCTTGATTTAAAGTCACTAATGTACTTATCTGACTAAGTTCCTTTTGGCTCTGTTGGGCATCTGTATTCTTTTTTGTTGCTTGTTCTTGGCTGCGCCTGAGTATTGCAGTCTGTGAGTAGTTTCCTGCAGTTAAGGAAACAATATATTAACCTGCACATTTTTTCTTCATTCTCAATACTACATACTTATATCATTCATGTCCATTGAATATAAGTATTAATACTACTACTGCTTTTGAGCTACATTTTTTGCTTTTCATTATTCATTATTAATGGTAAGAAAGTTGCCATGAACTCTTAAATTGCATAAGGGAAATGTATACATTGGCTTATCTCTGCCTTTGCATTTCGTCCTTTCACTGCAGATTTATTTTGACTCCTGAGGGAATTCTTTTGGATTATAGTGGAAGAGGGGAATAAATCAGGTAGTGAGGATAGTTATATGTTTATTTATTTCATACAAACCTGTTACACTCTTCCCTTTGCTCCGTCTTACTCTGGTTCTCTATTTGCAGGGTCACACACATTTCCAGTGACGACTTCTTGCTGCCCTGGTCACACAGAGGGACCTTCTTCATTTTTCCTTCCCTTGTTTCCCCTCTTCCCCCCTGCTTTGACCAAGTTGGGCATACTAAGTGATAGTGGGAAGTGGGGACCTGATCTTCAGCTTCTTGCCTCTCGTTCCTGTGGAAACTTCATGTGAGCCTTGATAAGCAGGACCAGTATGTGGAGGAGGTTGAGACTGAAGACTTGGAAGAAGAGGGACCTCCACAAAGAGAGCCAGTGTGGTGTGGAATTTTTCAAAATCCCATCTGGGGAATCCGAAACAATAGTCTAAAATAGCACAATGTACCATTTGTGACAAGGCCCTCTCTAGAGGGACAAATAAGGAACATTCACGTGGTACCACGACCATGTTATACTACCTCAAGACCTACCATGGAAAACGTCTGGAACTTGCAGTCAAGCAAGGAGAAGGTCGAGGACCATCAACATCAGTTGCAGCAACAACAATTCCAGGCCAAAAATCCCTTCAGATATCCAGCCTACTGCCTTGATATGGCTCCAGAGTTTTCTAGAATGGCCACATACTGTATGGTTTGTGTGGTTGTTTTAACTGCTGGTGAGCGGTGTATTGCAGCTATTCGCAATGCTGCGAAAAATCCCAAGTGCTACATTTCTTCCCCCATTTATAGTTTTTGCACATTTCACAGTGCATATTTCTCTAATTTCTCCTGTCCCAGTTGCCATTTTTGTTAATATATAAAGAACAAAAAAATTAAAAAAATTTAAAAGCAAAAAAAAAGGCTCCTATTGGAACCACCTTTTACAGTTAAAAAAGATTTAGGGGCCGATTCCGATTCGGGCCGGAAATCTCTCCGACCGAGCCGGATCAGGAGAGATTTCCGACCGAATCGGACCCGTGCAGCCCGACCGAACGAGTACGATGCGCACGTATGCCATCGGACTCGAGTCGGTCGGACTCCCATTGAAGTCAATGGGAGCCTGTCGTACAACGCGTACGCGGGCTCCCATTGACTCAATGGGTGCGAGGCAGACAAGTGCGCCCCCTGCAGCGTGTACGCGGCGAAGCGACTCGCGCCGTACACGCACAGGTAGGGGGGACCCATGGGTCCCCCCTGTGTGTGACTCGCGTGGCTACGCATACAGGGGGGTCCGACACGGACCCCCGAAGTACGGCTCCGACTGCTCTTTCGAGCCGGAGTGCGCGGCTCGGTCGGACTGCTCGCGGCGCGCATCGTACTTACCCGGCCGGGGAACGTCTCCATTGCGCGGTGCGAGTCGAGTCCGTGCGAGTCGGTCGGTGCGGTTAGACCCGGGAACGAGTAGGTCGGAGCGGTCGGGACGCCCGGACGAGTCGGTCGGCGATTTCGCTTCGTACTCGCTCGCCCGGACGCGCGTACGAATCGGTCGGGAAATAGGGCTCCGAATCGGATCCGGTTGAGCCGAATCCGATTCGGAGCCCTACCGGCCGAGATCGGAATCGGCCCCAAAGTACGTATGTATGTTGGAATGAGTGCATGGCTAGTACATACATATTAATTGAATAAGTGCATGAGTGAAGAATGAATGTTAGAATGAGTCCTAAGTGGTGAATGGAAGTTAGAATGAGTACATCAGAGGTGCATGGATGATTGAATGAGTGCATCAGAGGTGCATGGAAAATTGAAAGCATGAGTGGTAAATGGATGATTGAATGACTGCATGAGTGGTGCATGGATGATTGAATGAGTGCATGAGTTGAGCATGGATGAATGAATGAGTGCATGAGTGGTGCATGGATGATTGAGTGAGTGAATGAGTGGTGCATGGATGTTAGTATGAGTGCATGAGAGGTGTATACATTTTCAAATGACTGCATGAGTGGTGCATTAATGTTAGAATGAGTGCATGAGAGGTGTATGGATATTACAATGACTGCATGAGTAGTGAATGGATGCTAGAATGAGTGCATGAAAGGTGCATGGATGATTGAATGAGTGGTGCATGGATGATTTAATGAGTGCATGAGTTATACATGGATGATTGAATGACTGCATGAGTGGTGCATGGATGATTGAATGAGTGCATGAGTTGAGCATGGATGAATGAATGAGTGCATGAGTGGTGCATGGATGATTGAATGAGTGAATGAGTGGTGCATGGATGTTAGTATGAGTGCATGAGTGGTGCATGGATGTTAGAATGAGTGCATGAGAGGTGTATACATTTTCAAATGACTGCATGAGTGGTGCATTAATGTTAGAATGAGTGCATGAGAGGTGTATGGATATTACAATGACAGCATGAGTAGTGAATGGATGCTAAAATGAGTGCATGAAAGGTGCATGGATGATTGAATGAGTGGTGCATAGATGATTTAATGAGTGCATGGTTGGTGCATGGATGACTGAACGAGTGCATGAGTTATACATGGATGATTGAATGACTGCATGAGTGGTGCATGGATGATTGAATGAGTGCATGAGTTGAGCATGGATGAATGAATGAGTGCATGAGTGGTGCATGGATGATTGAATGAGTGAATGAGTGGTGCATGGATGTTAGTATGAGTGCATGAGTGGTGCATAGATGTTAGAATGAGTGCATGAGAGGTGTATACATTTTCAAATGACTGCATGAGTGGTGCATTAATGTTAGAAGGAGTGCATGAGAGGTGTATGGACATTACAATGACTGCATGAGTAGTGAATGGACGCTAGAATGAGTGCATGAAAGGTGCATGGATGATTGAATGAGTGGTGCATGGATGATTTAATGAGTGCATGGTTGGTGCATGGATGACTGAATGAGTGCATGAGTTATACATGAATGATTGAATGAGTGCATGAGTGGTGCATAGATAATATGAATAATATGAAAAATTGTGATGATCCATGTACATGAAATATCATACAGTATTTTATAGAAGTGCTTGTTGGAGAAACAAAAGGGTTATTTTAATTGTCAAGATAACTTTAGATGGTACGTAAGACTGCTGTTATTGTAGTATATCCACTCAGTATTTAACTGTAATAAGGGAATATAGTGATTAGATGTTATATAAAGTATTTTGTAGAACATAAAAGTACTGTTGAGTTTCCAATAGTTTGAAGACTTTACCCCCAATAGGCCGAATAATGTCCAATAAATCATAAATGCTGTAACAAAAATACCGTACACCAGTCTTTATCTACAAGTAATCCTCAGAACTTTGGTTGAAGAAATACCAGATGTGCATTTGGTAATTTCTTAGGTAGTCTTGGTTTTAATCTTAGATTAGTGTCATTGCATTCTGTCCATCCAGATTGGCATCTTAAATACACAGTATAGTGTCCAGACATTGTATTTATTCCTTTATGAAAGATGATTGCCAAAGTAGTAAAAGTTCTTCCTGAAATTGATATTTGTCCAGCTACAAAGTTTGTTATTTCAGTATTTAATTTTGAACCATCTGGTTTATCGTTGTAATGTATTGTATTGTAATGTATTTTCCTGTCCTTTATAGAAATAATGTTGATAGAAGCTCTGATTTACAGTTTAAGCAGGTCATATTTTGATTGGCGTTTTTGGTCAATTGCTGGAAAGGTACAGTTTTACAGTCTGGTATTGTCAAGTACAGGAAACGTTCTAAATTGATTTCAGTAGTAGAGGTGAATTGACAATCTTCACACGTATGCTCTCATTTGCAACTTAATCCATATAAGTTATTAATATGTACTTCTTTCTCCAATACTCTGTTGCAGGGATTCTGCACATACACAGAACTATGCGCAGGATTATGGGATCTCAGTGTATAAGGGCTAAGCCTTCCTACCACCTTAGTGCCCACGAGCCCAGGACCGACTAGCTATAGTGTCTCACTCGCTCTCCTACTCACAAATGGAGAAACCAATGATTAGACACCCCAGAACACAACACTCCCGGATCTCTCAGGAATCGCGGTAACAAGACGCACCTTTTCGCTCACACTCTCGTACTTGTCCACAATAAGATCTGACAGAGACACGAAGATAGTTTAAAATATTTATTTTAACTAACGTGCTCTAAAATGCAGTATAAGTGCCACAACAAGCATAAAGATGCATAACACCAATATCGTTAGCATTGCAGTAAGGCCATATATCATAAAGGGAGACGTCATTATACGAAGACTATGGAGAAAGGACTACAGTGCCTATGCTACTTCCCCTTGGTAAGCAGAAGTATTATTATATAATAGAAGATCTCTGGGTTTTGTCAGCAGACCCCATACCTCAGGCCATAGATCGTATTTCTACATCACAGGTGCGGGTTGCTCTTCTCCCTGGAAAAGTCCCTCTCCAAGTGTGTGTTACCTAAACATGCATCCCCATAATATCAAAGTATGAGTCTCCAGCAAAAACAGCTCCATTGGTATGTTTTGTCTAAGTGCTAGGGCCTGACCAGAACAGAATAACAAGAGGCAGTGTTTATCGACCTTGCTCACAATGTTCAGACTAAACTCCAGGAACAGGCAGAGAACGAGCACAACAGAGAGTTCTCATGTGAAAGGCATAAACAGATTCTTGTAAAAATAAAGACATGCAGTGTCGTGTGCAAAAGCAGCATCATGGCTACCGGGCTCATGCTAACTTAAAGATGTCGACAATGTCCCTAGCGACCACATGACACCCTTCCCTTGGCCAGGTTATAGCGCATAGACAAACAGGTGTCAATGATAAGCAGAGCCAATTAGCATAATGTTCGACCCAAATAGAATCAATCGAAAAAGGACAAATGTAAAAAAAATATATATATAGTCTAGTCAGAAAAATCCAAAAGATTACGCGCACAGTGGAATGCAAGGTGCTCCAAAAGGGAATTATTGTCGTTAATAAAAAAGAGGGATGCCATCCAATTAAGCAGAGCGAATGAACATTCATATTCCTGATAATCCAGTGCTTCCAGCAGCAGAATAGAGCAACTTGCGTGATATTCGATGAAACTCTCCTGCAAGAGGTGCTAGTCAGCCTCACAGGTATTCCAACATGCCAACACTCCAAGTGCAGACCTCACGCATCATACGGGCGCCACCAGAACAGTCCTGGTCGTGGGCCAGCAAGGGACTCACCAACAGATCATAATCCGGGTCAGCGCCTGATGTTGTGGAGAGGCATATATCCAAGGCCCAATAGAAAGGGCACCATCAGCAGTGGAACACAGGTTGCACGCAAGTGAAGTAAGCGAAGCGAAACGTAAGCCCATAGCTCACACTCATGGTTGCCAGTGGCAAGCATCCAAAAAGTCGCTGCATTCGCTCACGGTATAGACGCCATGGGCCTGGTCTGTGCAGAACCACAGGATGGACATCCATTGCGTAACAGGAGTAGAAGTAACAGCACTCCACACGCCAATAAGAGGATAAGTGGAAAACCTCCGGAGGCGCTGGAAAAAATAGAATGTATAAAGGCTGGTATTACTCCAAAAATCGTCTGAAAAGATGAAACAAGGCCGGAGCCTACAAGTTTTAAAAAATGCGCAAGGCCTTCAGTATCAGACGCATTAAATATTTGGTGAATCAGTTCCCCAAAATGTAGTGGGGGATTCATATTCAGGAGTGACTGAATCTCACTAGATGTTCTAGCCACCTGCAATTCGAAGGTCTCTCGAGCAGCGACTTCTTGTTGAAACAATAGCGCTTTGAGTCTGCTTAGTTTATTGAAGTCTGTTTTCAAAGTGGGAATGGAAGGCCACAGAGAGCTATCTACAATCCCATGTGGGGGAGGAAAAGGAACATTGCTGCAACAAGTAACCCTTTCGAAAACCGTTACTATATACGGAATGCCTGCCTGTAGCCCGCAGCAATTGTGGTTATTTAGAATAAGATAACTACCGTTAGAAAGCAATGTGAGTGTGGGAATTATTGAGGGAACTGGTGTTCCTTTTAGAAAACAGGCCAAATTGGGTGCTAATACGTTGCAATCGCCGTGAAGCTGAACTTGTGTACAGACTAACGCTTGTCCCACTGCAGAATCAAAGTCCTCCCATCAGGAAAACCTCTTTATCTTCACGTAGACAGTGAAACGTAAATGGTAAAGACCACATTTCATGCAGAAAAGTACTACCCAGGGGTTCAAATCTCCCTATAGGATAATGTTTCATACATGCAGTAAATTGAAAGAGGAAAATGGGCAAAGAAATAACCCCATGTATTAACCATACAGAGAAATCCGTCTCTGCTATTGAGAATGGTAGTTGTTCTAACTTTTCAATATGTAACAAGGTGTATGTTGAATCTTTCATTGACATAAGCTTTTGTTTATTGGTTAAATTAAAAGGCAAAAACAGGGCAGTTGTGTTCAAATAATCCCAAGGCACTTTCCCATTTTTCAATGTTTGCAAAGTCCAGCCAAATTGCATTTCAGAGCGCAACTGATTTTGACCATGATACAAAACAGACACATCATTCTGCACAATGTCAATAACAGATGAAAAAATATTTTCCAAAGTGTAAGTACGAGAAGACAAAGTATTAATGCTGTTGTCTACCACATCCAAAACTTTACGCAAGTTGTCTTGATCTAGTTGTCGCAATCTGAAAGCTGCCTCCATTTGGGACAGTTTCCAGATTTCATTTATATGCTGCATAAGCAAAACGTTTCGGACGAGGAGATCTGGGACCTAAAAGGAAATATTCCAGATCAATGTCTCCATTAAAACGTGAGAGATGTTGTTTCACAGATGATAACGATGACTGTCCCAACCACTGTCGACACAATTTACCCACAGAATATATAGTAACTGTATGTGTTTGTGGAAAACAAGAGACAGGTCTGCTGAGCATAAACCCCCCTGCTGAATTTGAAAAAGGCAACTGGCAAGCATTAGTACTGAGCGGCCATAGTAACCATCCCAAGGGAGCAATAGTGGATGAATTGAGGGGATCATTGTGGACCATACTGTGTAAGTCCTCTAGAGAATAATTTGTATATTGCTGCCAGTCGTCATAAGCCGCTATTGACGGAAATGAGGGAAAATTTAAATTCTTAGCAGTAGCTAAACCAAAACATGTAGTTTGTTGCACTGCCTCATTCAAGAATAACAGCTGTGATGGTATCAAACACGCACGATGCAATGATTCAGTTCCATGCACCTGCCAATCTTTGGTACCCCATATAGATTTTAAATCAATCGTGTCCTTCCAATAACCATAACCTCTTAAGGACAAATCGGTTGGGTAAGTTGAAGAATATACCAATTTAGTATTGGTGAGGATGAAATTTTGCGTGTGTTTGTTCAGTCAATTTATAATAATAGGATCGCGGGTCAGACAGATTATAGCCTGAAAAGCAGACACATTTATTTTTCTGAGTCGGGGAACTACCTTTAAATGGAACAGGACAATGTTCCCATTGTGTATAATTAATCTTACTCCTGACTGTGTTCGACTTATGTAAAAAATGATGGCCATAATGTTGGAAACAGAATAAATCCGCATAATTGGCAGAATTTAAATACAACTCTTCAGTTTCAAAGGCAGTGTAATATTTTAAATCCGAAAACAACGAATGTACGGCATTAACATCCCAGTCGTCGGAATGCATCCCAGGTGTGATGACGTCACCTAATGAGACACAAAAGACGTATGGCATTCGAATTGTTTCCGTCGGGCCGTATATTTTGTATGGAACTTTATCCCAAACAATGCCATCTACTACTGGCACAGCTGAAATGTTAACATGGGATTGATCCCTTTTCATTATATGAGATGAGGTGTGTGGGGCTAAAACACCATCAACTAAGTGTACATCAGAGCGTTCAGGCAAATAATGACCATTAATCAAAGGAAAAAGACAGTCACAAATCCAATCCACATGAAGAGAAATACCATTGTAAGTACCATCCAAATGTAGGTCCAAGGAGGAACCAAATAAACCCTGCGAAACCAGGAAAAGAAAATGAAAAAACGAGTGGGAGGTTCCTCCGTAGTAGAATTCGATGAAGAAGACGAATTTAAAGAAAAGTTGTCTCTGTCCATGTAATAACCAACAGTTCCTAGTCGATACAAAGGTGGTCAGTCAGCATTAAAAGATGATTGGAGCGCCCGTGCAGAAATGTCCACAGTAAGCTCCATAGGCGGCGAGTCATGATTTCGAGGTGTAGCCATTGAAGTCGATGACGAAACAGGCAGCACATCAATTGAGGTTTCCACTTCCCACTCCTGGTGTATGGTAGTCGCCGTCAAAGACCTCACAGGAAGTGAAATATCTCTCCGCTGGATGGTTTTAGGCATACTATTCAGTATCGGCCAAATGGTGCAACTTGACATGTTCAATGGAAATGTAGCAATTTTCTTTGCGTAGTGGAGGTAAAATCACAGTTCGAGTGCCATTTAATCCAAGAACAGGGACTGGTGCACGGTAGGAGGGACCAAATTCTTTTTTGTTATCTATCTTCTCCCGGACCAGATCTCCAACTTTAGGAAGCCACCCTGTGACTGGGATCAGCACCGCTGTGTCTTCGTACGAGTGCAACTCAGCTTTGGTAAGAGTGTCTCGAGTCTTTTGTAGATCTTGTAACATAGCACAATGGTTATCTACGTCAAATGTTGCGGCAGCCGACCAAGGGCCTGATTCACAGAACTAACTTACGTCAAAAACGTAAACGTAAACGTAAAGTTAGTACTTTTTAGGTATTCACAGAATGCACTTACTCATTTTGGTATTCAACGAATGAACTTACTCATTTCGGTATTCACAGAATAAATGAGTAAGTGTATTCTGTGAATACCTAAATAGTACTAACTTTACGTTTACGTTTACGTTTTTGACGTAAGTTAGTTCTGTGAATCAGGCCCACAACGTCTAGACCATCAAGGTCTGGCACAAACATTTTGATGCCAAAGAGCATTTCGTATGGGGTCTGCCCAACCAGAAATCTTCTCGGGAGATTATTGAGTGCACGTTGAACCCCATATAAATGAGTCAGCCAACCCCTGCCAGTACCTAAGACTCTAGCTGTCAAAGATTGCTGTAAGTCATGGTTCATTCACTCCACTATAGAATTGCCCTCAGGCCTGTATGGAGACGAAAACTGCAATAGCACCTCCAGCGACCTCATTGCATCCTTGTAAGCCTTAGAGGCAAACACAGGACCTTGGTCGGAATGGAAGGTACCACAAGCAAATGTTCCAATAAAGACATGCAAATCTCTAATGACATTTTGAGCGTCACCACTACGTTGCGGCCAAACCCACAGGAACCTAGTGCACGAATCCACTGCAACCAGAATATGCTTATAGGCAGTGTCGGATGTCAAAGGACCACAGTGATCAAGGTAAATACATCCAAATGGTTGATTTGAGATGTATAGGTGCGTGTGAGGTGGACGTGCAACCGTGGACGGTCTAATCTGTTGACAAATGTCACAAGAAAGTACATAATTATGAGTCTGTCTATACAGACCACGCCACCAATAACGCTGCTGCAAAAGAGACTTCGTCGCCAAAACTCCAGCATGTGCAGATGCCATGCCTTTGTGCGTGGCAACTATTAAAGGAAGCCTGCGGTCATCGTTGGGAATCAGCCGATCCCCAATGGATGGAATGGAAGTGAAGGGAACTTGTTCCGGTGATAAATGATAAGAATACTTAGAAGGGAAACCTTGTGGGAACGCCGTCCCATCCCTCATAGCCGCTATAGCTGCCAGAATTTCAGTATCAATTTTAGTCATGGACCTTGTAACTGCTGCTACTGAACACGTGGCAACTGCAGATTTGGCTGCCTCATCAGCCAAAGAAATACCAACAGCATGTGCTCCCACACGCTGATGGCCAAGAGTATGTATAACATGTGTGAGCAGCAAGCTCTCTTTAAGAGCTGCCACTCGAACCCAAAGCGTCTTATGCTTGATTGCGCTACCTTTAGAGTCCCGATAATCGTTTTGAGACCAAAAGAATAGATTGTCATTAAAGGACTGTACACAATAGAAAGAATCGCACACTATAAAAGTAGGTACATCTAGATCAGCGAATTCTAGAGCCACTACTAAAGCCCACAGCTCAGCCAACTGAGCCGTGCAGTCACCAAGAGACTGTGTGTGGACTAAGGAAGACTTAAACTCACCGTCAACCATAGAGCCTGCCACAATAGCACAGGCAGCAGAGTAAGCATGTTTGGAACCAACGGCCGGCTGCGCCGATCCGTCGGTATAAACTATACAATTGTATTGGTCAAGAGGAAGCAAAAACTGTGGCGCAGGATGAACCTGTTCATACTGTATAAACTCCTGCGTCTGCAAGGATGGGTCAAAGATAAAAGTGACATCAGCTAATTTCAAAGAACTCCCCCAATGAATCCAGCGCGGGTGTAAGGTCTTAGAATTCGGTATGCTCGTGTGTGTGACCGCCTCTAGGGTAGGCACAGGCGATACCATAAGAATGCGTTTCCCCTGAGCCAAAGAGCGTTCCTTCAGGATCGCCATCTGTACTGCGAATTTTCTCGCTGGGGGAAAAACGCATCTCTGCTGATGTGTACAAATGCGATTTGTAGGCAATGGAGACTGTATCTGCCTTATTGAATGTCAGGTAAGTGAAACCCACTGTACCAGGTACAATTTGTATGACTAAGTTAGTTGTGTTGTCACGAGTTAACAAGAAGTTGGTCGCAAGCAGATCAGACTGCAAAGACCAAAGAATCTCTGTATGTTCCGGAAGCCAGCTGGAAGACGAAAACGAGGGTTGTAGCAACGCATAAAGCAGTTTGATACGCTGAACATAATCAGGAATGTATGTCCTCCCAAAATTAAAAAAACCCAGCAAAGATTGTAACTTCTTAACCCCTTTGATGCTCATGACGGAATGGTTCCGTCATGAGCATCGGTGCCCCTGTGCTCATGACGGAACCATTCCGTCATGAGGCCAGGGGCACGAAATCCCTCTGCTGCAGACAGCAGAGGGATTTCCTTTCTCCCCACAGCCTCGGGAGCTGGGGAAGAGCTTCCCCAGCTCCCGAGGCCCCCTCCTTTCAGTGAAATGAAGACCAGCGCGCACGTCGCGCTGACTTCATTTCACTGAAAACGAAACTAAAATGAGCCTTTAGGCTCATTTCAGTTTCACTTTCTACGTGCTCAGGGGCTATCTCAGCCCCTGAGCACGTAGAAAGATGGGAGAGGTATCATTGGAAAGGGGAGACTCTCCCCTTTCCAATGGTACCCCTCCCCAGTGGATCCAGGAGGGCGATCTCCAAGCAGGGATCAACCCACTAAGGCACCAGGGAGGGGGGAGCGGCCCCTTGGGCAAGGGCTTTTGCTCCCCCCCAAAAAATTGCCAATGTTCAGTCTTTCTGCCCCCCCCTGGGACGCATTTTTTTTTGGGTGGTTGCTGCCCGAAACGGGCACGCTAATGCCCCACCACCATTACAGCCTTTCTGCCCCCCCTGGGAGGCAGATGGGGGCAGTAGCCCCAATCTGCCAGCCCGGGGGGGCAAAAAGCCCACTAAACGCCAGGGATTTTTTTTTGTGTCATTTTTTTTTTAGGGTGGGGGCTGCCCAAAATGGGCACGCTAATGCCCCCACCCCGTCACCATTACAGCCTTTCTGCCCCCCCGGTGGGGCAGAAAGCCCACTAAACGCCAGGGATTTTTTTTGGCGTGTTTTTTTTTGGGTGGGGGCTACCCGAAATGTGCACGCCAATGCCCCCACCCCCTGCCACCATTACAGCCTTTCTGCCCCCCCAGGGGGGGCAGAAAGCCCACTAAATGCCATTTTTTTGGTGTAATTTGTGTTAGGGTGGGGGCTGCCCAAAACGGGCATGTCAATGCCCCCATGCCCTTGCCACCATAAGTCTTTCTGCCCCCCCCGGGGTGGCAGAAAGCCCACTTGATGCCAGGGATTTTTTTTTGCGCATTTGTTTTTAGGGTGGGGGCTGCCCGAAGTGGGCACGCCAATGCCCACATCCCCGCCACCATTACAGCCTTTCTGCTCCCCCTGGACTCCCGATAAAAATGGTACCTCAAACACGTGGGTGGGGCAAGTACCCGCGACAGGCAAGGGCCCAAAACCTAGTGAGGCGACATCAAAATTACCTATCACAAACCAACCTGGTTTCAAGGGGGGGTCCCATGAGTTTTTGGCCCCGGGTTCGGCGGCCAGCTAGGGAAACCTACCAAACCCACACATTTCTGAAAACTAGACACCCGGGGGATTCCAGGGAGGTATGGCTTCCGTGGATCCCCCAACGTTTTCTTACCCAGAATCCCCCAGAAACCTGAAATTTTGCTGAAAAAATCACTTTTTTCACACATTTTTATGTGGGAAAGTTGTGGCATCACTGGGCTGAAACAAATTTCCTGCCACCCAGTGTTCCCCCAGGTCTCCCGATAAAAACGGTGCATCACTTGGGTGGGAGGCCCAAGTACCCGCGACAGGCAAGGGCCCAAAACGTATTGAGGCGACATCAAAATTGCCTATCAGAAGACGACCTGGTTTTGCAAGGGGGGTCCCATGACTTTTTGGCCCGGGGCTTGGCGGCCACCTAGGGAAACCTACCAAACCCACACATTTCTGAAAACTAGACAACGTTTTCTTACCCAGAATCCCCCAGAAACCTGAAATTTTGCCTCCCACCCAAGTGAGGCACCATTTTTATCAGGAGACCTGGGGGAACGCTGGGTGGTAGGAATTTTGTGTCAGCCTGGTGATGCCACAACTTTCCCACACAAAAATGTGTGAAAAAACTGATTTTTTCTGCAAAATTTCAGGTTTCTGGGGGATTCTGGGTAAGGAAACGTCGGTGGATCCACGCAAGCCATACCTCCCTGGAATCCCCCGGGTGTCTACTTTTCAGAAATGTGTGGGTACATGCTAGTATGGGTACTCCCAATTTCGGAAATGTGCAAATATCTACTATTTCTAAACTCTATATTTTGTTCCCATTTCAGAAATACATAGGTGTCTTTCATACCGATTTTTCCATGTATAAATTTTCCCAGAATAATTGCTATATACCCGGTACATAATAAAAAACCATTGCAAGACGCTGCTCAGTTATTTGCTCTGGGTTCGTCGGGTTCTTGGTGAACCTACAAGTCCTATATACTGCCACAACCAGAAAGGTCCAGCGGATGTAACGGTATATTGCTTTCAAATAGCTGTCATAAGAAGTTACAGGTGAAAACGTTGACACAAATGGCTGATTTTTTCAACTAATTTTCAATTTTTCCTATATTTAACTGTTTGTTTCTATAAAGAAAACTTGAAGGATCTACACAAATGACCCCTTTCTGAATTTAGAATTTTGTCTACTTTTCAGAAATGTATGGCTTTCCAGGATCCATTATTGCTTTCATACCCATTTCTACCATTAACTGGAAGGAGGTTGAAAGCACAAAAAATAGCAAAAATAGACTATGTCCCAGAAAAATGCCAAAACTGTGTAAAAATTTTGGTTTTCTGACAAAAGTCTGCTTGTCCCTGAAAGCTGGGAAGATGGTGATTTCAGAACCACAACCCCTTTTTGATGCTATTTGCAGGGAAAAACCAGACGCTTTCATCTGTAGCCCTTTTCCGCATTTTTCCCCAAAAACCAAAATGTAGCTGTATTTTGGCTAATTTCTGGGTCCCCTCCAGGGGAATCCACAAACCCTGGGTACCTTTAGAATCCCCATGATGTTGGAAAAAAAGGACGCAAATTTGGCGTGGATACGTTATGTGGTCAAAAAGTTACAGGGGCCTAAGCGCGAACTACCTCAAATTGCCAAAAAAAGGCTTAGCACAGGAGGGGAAAAGGCCTAGCAGCGAAGGGGTTAAGAGTAGAAGCAGGCTGTAACTAAGCACATTTCTCCAGATAGTGGGGGGCTAAGCCCCTCCCTTCATTGTTGAGTTCGTAACCCAAAAAGAGAACCGCCAATTAGGCGATATGAGAGGCAAAATTAAATTTGTATCTTAAGTCTGCAAAGGACAATATGATGCGGTTAACACGCCCTAGATGTGGTATCTATTCGTCATCAGTCAAATAAATGTCATTGAGGTAAGAGAAAGCATCAGGATCAATGTCTAGTAAAAGTGACACAACACGCGCAACAAACGCACCAGGGCTGTTCTTATAGCCCATAGGCAATCACGTAAATCTTTCTGATTGCCGACCGCAGTAAATGCAGTCCAGTCACGGCTCTCAGGAGCCAAATTGTGACTGTAAAATCAAATATCTAAAGTGGTTTTATACTTTCTTCAGACAATGTTCTTT
Source organism: Calotriton arnoldi (assembly GCA_963921515.1). Taxonomy (NCBI): domain Eukaryota; kingdom Metazoa; phylum Chordata; class Amphibia; order Caudata; family Salamandridae; genus Calotriton; species Calotriton arnoldi. The sequence goes on along the minus strand of CAWUFW010012387.1, from coordinate 121,329 downwards.
ATTAACGCAGTGGGTGTTCTGTATGGCAAACATACGAACATGACTGTTCAAATGTCTATAATCCAAAACTATGCGATATGAACCGTCTGGTTTTGATATCGGAAAAAGAGGATTATTCATTGATGAAACACAGGATTCAATTACACCCTAATATTCCAACTGGACCAAAATGTCACTAACGGACGCTTTCGTCTACCGTTTGATCGGATATTGTGCCTGAGGCTGTGGCATTGATTGCAAAGGGATCTCATGTGCCGGTGAATCTCTATCCCAGCCCACCTGATTACGATATACAACCGGCGCAAGGGCTAATGCCCATTCCAATGCGTAAGCCTGTTTAGCCTCTTCAGAGACATACCGCGAAAAACTCGGAAGTATCACGTCCTCACCTCGGGAAGAAGCCAAAACAAATGGAGGAGGCCAATCCGCCTCCGCCAACCAAATGTCGTATGACGAGGTAAGGTTATCCCAAAAGATACCCTTAATTGTATGTTGTATATCCCCTTCAATTTGGAGGACTATCTCATAAAGTCTATCAGGGGGTGCAACTCTTGTAGCAGCTGTTTCCACTGTAATAAAAGTGTCAGTTGCTCTCGCCTCCAGACAAGGACGGAGGACCTCCCATACTATGGTAACTTCCACCCCGCTGTCGAGGAGTGTCACAGCCCATCTCCAATCGAGGAGCAGGGTTCTCACCGTCTGAGGCATACTTTGCTGTTAAAGAAGCAACTTTTTTCTTTTGAAATAGGGCACGGTATGGCAGTTGTCCCTCCGGTTTGGCCTTTACGCCAAACTGGCATGGTGGATCAAGACATTGTTGCGTGGTCTCACCTTGTCTACGATCTTGACGCTCCCCTCTACCGGACTGTTGATCCGACGAGTCCTGCAAGGAACGAGGAGAGCGAGGATCAGGAACCTGAAGACTCTCTGGTGTCTTAATCTTAGAGCGGTCACGCAAATCATACCTACGCTCGGAAGCATCAAGTGTCGGTGAACCAGCACACGAACCTTACTTCTGCTGTTGTTGTTGTGGTTGTTGTTTATTCTTGTTCCAATTCTTTTTAGGAAAGAATGGACGTCCCTCCTTTTCAGGAGGGGGTTTATTCTGCAGCTGAGTAAAAAGTTTAATCCTAAATGATTACGCCCTAATGATTTATACACTTAAGCGATAATCCTAGGCAATTTGCGTTGTTTATCCACGTCAGCTACTGCCTCAAGGCGCAGACTCACTTGCAAACTAACTGCTTCCCCCTTTATATTGGCTAGTATCATATCGGAGACTATAGGGAATACCCCAACCAGTCTCATCCCCCAACTCCAGGGCGGCCTCCGCCCCGTGCTCCTCCTGAACCTTCTTAAGAACCGTTGGAAACACTGTCATGGAGGAGGTGCCAAAGCATAGTGAATACTGCGCCGCAAACACCTTCCCCCAAGTGGTGCTGTCTGCTAAATTGGGAATAAGATTTTTGGTAAACTCATTGTAAGTATCCTGTGTTTATCCACAGGTGTAGTATTGGGAAATACAGCTTCGAGTTGCTCAAATCTCTCTGCTAACCAAAACGGTAAATCATACCTATTTTGAGGACGCTTTCCCATCACTGAATTAATTATGATCGGGCTAATTACCATGCCTCCATGTCCTGGTTGCTGAGGAGGGGCTTCAGCCGGAGCCGTTTGGACAGTGCGAGACATATATTTTATTGCGCTTCTGTGTATGTGAACTAAAGATTCATGTAATTGACGCAGCTCTGCGTGTGTAACACCACAATAATTTGGGTGTGGTGTAAATCCTGCCAAAACGGGCCATGTGGCCCCGCCGACCGATAAAGGTCCCAAACGGACCACGGTAACAGGGTGAGGTAGGGCACCATTAAACCAGATGGTGTGCTCCCAAGCTGACAACGGAACTTTAAGTAACCAATAAGATCTATAATCCCGGGCAACCGCGGCATGTTCATATTCATGAAAGAAATTATCATCCCCATCCACCGCCGGAAACTTAACCCAAGAGTAAAAAACTTCAAAGCGAAAAGCAGCGTTCGCTTCAACCACAAAGATAATGTCAGCTCCCGTAACCGGGACTCCATGTTGAGTCAAATGCGCAGTTAGCGCTGCGCAATTATGAGCATCAATAGCAATAGCCATTATCGAAATAGAGTGGAAAAGAAGGAAAACGGTAGCGCAACACTGGGTATTAAAGAAGAACACCAAAACCTTTTAAAATCCAAGCTTGAAAAACCTATAATCATTAATATAGGAGGTAAATCCCTCGCACCACGGACGTCTCCGGTAATTGGTGAGAGGGTTTCGTGGACAAGAACAAGCGCTACTCAGGGGTCTCGCGAAAAAGTACCAGACCAAACGTTGGTGGCGCCATGTTGCAGGGATTCTGTACATACACAGAACTATGCGCAGGATTATAGGACCTCGGTGTATAGGGGCTAAGCCTTTCTACCACCTTATGGCCCACGAGCCCAGGACCGACTAGCTATAGTGTCTCACTCGCTCTCCTACTCACAAATGGAGAAACCAATGATTAGATACCCCAGAACACAACACTCCCGGATCTCTCAGGAATCGCGGTAACAAGACACACTTTTTCGCTCACACTCTCGTACTTGTCCACAATAAGATCTGACAGAGACACGAAGATAGTTTAAAATATTTATTTTAACTAACGTGCTCTAAAATGTAGTATACGTGCCACAACAAGCATAAAGATGCATAACACCAAGATCGTTAGCATTGCAGTAAGGCCATATATCATAAAGAGAGGCGTCATTATACAAAGACTATGGAGAAAGGACTACAGTGCCTATGCTCCCTCCCCTTGGTAAGCAGAAGTATTATTATATAATAGAAGATCTCTGGGTTTTGTCAGCAGACCCCATACCTCAGGCCATAGATCGTATTTCTACATCACAGGTGCGGGTTGCTCTTCTCCCTGGAAAGGTCCCTCTCCAAGTGTGTGTTACCTAAACATGCATCCCCATAATATCAAAGTACGAGTCTCCAGGAAAAACAGCTGCATTGGTATGTTTTGTAAGTGCTAGGGCCTGACCAGAACAGAATAACAAGAGGCAGTGTTTATCGATCTTGCTCACAATGTTCAGACCAAACTCCAGGAACAGGCAGAGAACGAGCACAGTAGAGAGTTCTCATGTGAAAGGCATAAACAGATTCTTGCAAAAATAAAGACATGCAGTGTCATGCGCAAAAGCAGAATCATGGCTACCGGGCTCATGCTAACTTAAAGATGTCGACAATGTCCCTTGCGACCACGTGACAACTCCTAGCATCACTATGGCAAACTCTTGTGCATCTTGTTGAATATTCAGAGTAAATACTACTGATTCAGTAGACAAATCTATTAAATGTCATAATCCTGAAACAGATTGTATTTTAGTTCTGTCACTTTCTGAACATTAGAACAATCCATAAAGTGCATTACAAATTCTCTTATCTCTTCTTTGTTCAATTTCAGTAACAACATCTGGCAAATGGAATAGTACATTGACTACAACATTTGCGTAGCAGTTGACCCCTGTAGTATTGTCGAATTAGTAACCTACAATTTCTTCATCATTTACTAGTTTTCTCTTCTTTGATTGTTGAGGAGTTTCCTTTTGCACTTTCTTTTGTTTGCCATCTGTATTCCGTTATGTAATCTTCCGCTTTGGACAGATTACTCGTTCCTCATAAATTGGATACTGGCCTAAATGAGGAGCGAATACACTACTTAACCGATTGTACTCCCTTACGCAGCTAGCATCAGCACAAATTTTTTTTTCATCAAAAACAAACCAGACAATGTTCTAATTCGTGATAATGCTACATATGACATTCCTCCTTTAAATACAGTACTTCCAATATTTACAAAAGCTTCATCCACACTAAACCCTTGTGATTTATGGATTGCTACAGCATATGTTAGTGACACCGGAAATTGTTTTCGCTGCACATATAAGTCTTTTACTAACAAAAAACGTACAACGCATTGACCAATCTACTTGACACTGTCAACCTGATAAAATTTTCTTACCAAGTATTCTATTTCATCTCTGTTTGCATAATTAACAAAATGTATAACCTTTCCCATAGCACCATTTTCTAACCCTTCTTCAACATTTAAATTCTGACCTAAAATTACCACACAGTTTTTACAGAGATGTAACTACTTCTCTAATCCTGCAGGTTTTGATACAGACTTTTCAAAAGAATCTTACTTAGCTTGTAGTTTATCTGTCAGTACTATTGTTACTCCCTGATTTTCCATTTTATCAGCAGCTGTATTTTTCAAAACATCTTCTTTCTCCAGTTGGTGTAATTCCTCATTGAAGTTTGAGCACTCTTGTAAGGTTGGCATTACAAAAAACTACAGACTTGTTTTCTTTAATGAAACTATTCATTAGTTGTGCTGGTGTAATATTTGTTTGAAATAATTTGCTGATAAGACGACTTTTCAAAGTAAGGATTGCTTTTTTCGTTAGGACTCCTAGGGGCATATTCTCAAGGACACGTCGCCGAGTTATCGGCACTTTATCGCAGCCCAATTCACGATAAATCTAACGCCCCATTCCCAAGCAGGTGCTAACAGCCCATAACACCAGTTTACCTGCGAAAGCAGTCGCAGAAAACATCGCCACAGATGACCCCGGCAACTAACGCTAATGAGATGCAGAGTAGGCATTCCTGTGCAAAAATCCGCGACAACACCACTCCACAACATTCTCAACGACCAGCCCGATCGGCGATAAGACCACAAAACATGCGATAAGGTGCGTTAGCAGCAGGAAATTAGCACCTGCACCTACCTGGTGCAAAGTCGGACGACAACCGGCACCAGACAAGGGAGCACAGCCCATAGCCACACCTGAAGAACAACAGATGCCCTGGAGAAAACGCCCATGCAGCCCGGAGCCCCAATAGGTCAACAACACCCACCGCCACCACCCCCAGGACTCCCCCCACCCCCTCCCCCGGGGCCCTACCCCAGGCACCCCCCACATCCCCCCCTAGGACAAAGATATTGCACATCAACTCCACGAAACCATGAACCAAACAAATCGCCTAAAGTCGCACAATCACAACACTCAACATACATGTGTGGTCGGAAAAGAGGGAAATCATTAATCCATATCATAACATCCAAATAACACGTTTATTACAGAAAAAAACAGAAAATCAGAAGAGGCATGGCGGGTCGTCCCACGACATCCTGCAAGTCACAGCCTGCGAAACAGAAATCTGTATAAGAAGGAGTGCCATGCGCACATCAAATCACAGAGAGAGAGAGTGAAAGAGAGAGGGAGAGAGAGGGAGAGAGAGGGGGAGAGAGGGAGGGAGAAAGAGAGAGAGAAAGAGAGAGAGAAAGAGAGAGAGAGAGAAAGAGAGAGGGCAAGAGAGGGAGAGAGGGAGGGAGAGAGAGGGAGAGAGAGGGAGAGAGGGAGGGAGAAAGAGAGAGAGAGAGAGAAAGAGAGAGGGAGAGAGAGGGAGAGAGGGTGGGAGAGAAAGAGAGAGGGAGAGAGAGGGAGGGAGAGTGAGAGAGGGAGAGAGAAAGAGAGGGAGAGAGAGTGCTGACACTGCGGACCTATGCCCCACTGCTCACCTGCTGCCACCGGTGTGTCTCCAACCACGTGCCCGGATTCACAGCAGTCCCCCAGGTCCCTCATCTGCAACAGTTTCCAGAGACATGATTGTCAGAGCCCATACAGTTGCACACGCCACCATCGCTTGCCCGCCCCTGCGCACACAGGCTGCTGTACCCCAGCCCCTCCCGCCGCCCAGCGGTGAATGCCCGCCCCTGCGCAACCAGGCCTCACTGCTCACTTTCCGCCATCGGCGTGTCTCCAAGAGGGCCCACCACGTTCCGGAGGGATCTCCAAGCCCAGGGCCCGTGACCATGGCACCCTCCACATCATGCAGCCCCGTGCCGCGGGCCACCAGGTCACACACATGTTGCTGGGTCTTGATATCGCAATGTCAGAGACCACATCTGTGGACACAGCATCATCGCAGGCTGCACACTCGCTCAGCGCTTGAGGTGCCACCAACTCTGTGAACCGCAACACAACGCCACGTGGCGGGAGGCCTGCCCTGCCCCTGCCCAGGCCCACACTGTGGGCCAGCAGGTGTCACACAAACCCATGCCAGTCCGGACCGCCAGGACGGCGCATCATCGCAGGCTGCACACCCGCTCAGCATTTCAGGTGCCCCTTTCTCACTGCACCGCAAGACACCGTCCCGTGGTGGGGTGCCTGTGCCTGCCGCAGTGTATCCGGTGCCACCAAGTCTGTGTCCCGCTAGCCATGGACCCTTAATGATTGAGTCCCATTGTGCGGACGCCATCATGTCACCCCCGGCACTGGGCAATGTGAGGTGGCAGGGCCCTAGGCCCTCATGCGTAGATGGGAACTACACGGAGACACCCAGTTGTAGAGTTGAAATGGCATCCAGCACGTGCGCCAGGCCCTTTTTATTGGCAGGGTCACATGTCCTGTGACGCCTGTGCTGGATGGGTGTGGTGTGGGTGTACAGCAGCCGTGAGGGAGTGGCTGTGGCATGCTGACAACTAGACCTGTGAGCTGCAGATCCCTGCAGTGCAGAGCTGGGACATGTAGCGTTGTCGTCCCCCCCTGTGTGCGTAAGCGGAGTGGGCTGCCCTGGCGTATGCCAGTCCAGCTTAAGGGTGTGAACAATGACCCCGGGGCTCCGGGCATGGTTCCGTCCTGGGCTGGACAAGGAAGTGACCAATGGATGTGTCTCTGTTGAAGTGTCGGCAACCCCCGGCCCGCAACGGAAATGTGCCACCCAGTGACAAAAGTCCCACAACATGGGCAACATGGACCTAAGGGGGAATCACTGACCCTACATTCATCCATACTTCCACACTTGAAAGATCATAGACATGACACATCTGTGTGAATATGAATGTTTATTGCACATTCAAGGGAGTGTTGCAGCTGGAGCAGTACAGGGACATGCCAAAACCACTTCACATTGTCGGCCCGTGTAGGGCCAGCCTGAGTCCTTCAGGGAGTGACCGGTACATCAGGAGAGGAGGAGTTCAGTCCGCAGCCTGATAGCTGTGTCATTGGTGAGCAAACAGAATATGGCAGTCCATGTCGGGGTCCGAGGTGAGTGTCGCAGAGTGCATCGGGGGACAGTGGAAGGTGATGATGCAGAGAGCAGAACGAAGCAGAAACAGGCCACATGGTGGAGATGTATGCTACTGCGTCCTTCTGACCACGAAGGCAGATTCATCCGCATCTTCGTCCGCTGCTGTTGCCTGTCCCTCACATGTGGGTGGTGGTGTTATGTCTCCAGCACTGTGTGGCACTGACACATCAGGGGCCGGAGATGTGGATGGGGTGGTAGCAGCAGCATGCATCAGCGCAAGGCCTTGTGGCAGCAAAGCCAGGAGGAGGGTCTTAATGGCATGGAGAGACCCAGCTAGACCTCGCTGGTGTGCAGCCGTGGCAGCCGCTCTTTCCGCCTGCGTCCGCTCGATGTTCTCCATGATCCTCCACATGTGTCCCAACTCCCGGGCGAGCTCGCTGGAGGCACTCTGACTTGACAGTCGTTCCTGTCGCAGAGTCAGGACTCTAGCGATGTCAGCCATGGTTCGTTGGAGAGCATGGAGTGGACTGTGGGTGTCCGTTAGGGACTGTGAGTGGTCCCTGATGGGACTTAGACACCCACGTATGGCATCTAGTTTGGCTGCCATGCGGTTGAAGCCCACCTGCACCTGTTCAGCCAGCTTCTCCTGGCACCCCAACACATGGCGTTGGAAGGCCATGTGTTCGTCGTGGCGGTCCTGGGAGGCGGCCGTGGTGGTGGGTGCTGCCTGCTGTGTGTACTGTGCAGGGGGTGGGGTCTCCTCGTGGCAGCTGGGCTGCCCTGCTTCTGGAAGTGGGCTGCGTAGGCTCTCCATGAGCTGTTGGAGGGCGTCGGAGTCGAAGGTGTGGTGGTCCTCTTCGTCATCAGAGAAGAGAGGTTCAGACTGCACTGCAGGAGGTGTTGGATTTCCCCCTGCAATGTGGAGGGGAGGTGCAGTTTAACATCATGTTCACATGTATGTTGACGCATTGTACAGGTTCACATTCAGACTGCATGACAGTGTGCATTGTGACTGTTTGGGGGGCTGCCTATTTGATGCGGGACAGTGGACATTCCGACTACATCACGGATGTGTGTTTGTGCTTGTACATTGTCAACTCACATTTCCATGCAGTGCCAAATGGGATTGGCCAGTTTCTACGCACATGCGGCAGCAGTTGTGTCCTCTGTTCTGTTGTGGACTTGTTGCGGTTTGTACCACATCGTTGTCAATGTTGATGTGCTCTGCATGTAATGTGTGTGTGCCGCATTTTGGGGGAGTCGCCCCTGCTGGTCTGATTTCGCTGCCCCTTATCCCTTACATGCGGTGTGCCTCTGGCTTCTGTGCTTATGGGGTGCTGAGATGTTGCATACCTGTATGCATTGGTCTCTTGGTGGGAGTTGGGGGTCTGGGCCATGGTTTGTATGCAGATGTGCTGTGCTTACTTGTGCATGTGTGCCATTGTGCCCATCTCCCCCCGTCCCCCCAGTCCCTGGTGGTTACTCACCCTGTTGCTGTTGTGTCCGGTCATGTTGAGCAGTGTCCGGTCCACCCACTCCTGCCACCGTCTCCCCACTGATGACTGTGGAGACCATTTCCTCCATCTCGTCCAGCTCCTCCTGTGTCGCTGGACTCCCACCTCCAGTCTGCATTGCTGCCTTCAGGTTGTTTGCGAGTTTCAGCTTGGTTTTGCGCTTCACATCATTCCAGCGCCTCTTGACCTCGTCCATTGTCCTCTTCAGCACTCCGACTGCATTCACCTTGTCCACGATGGTCTGCATATTCCATTTTTAGTTGCCAGTGACACGGTGGAGGTGACGAACAGTAGTTGATGGTGTTCTATCACCTCCGTTATCAGGATCCTGTTTTCCTGCGGACTGTACCGCTTCTTCCGACTCTTCTTGTCCTTGCCCTTCCGTGACCCCGAGGTCCCAGGCTGGTCCTCCGTGGGGCTTGTGGGGTTCTGGTTGTCCTCTGTGCTTGCTCCGGGTGCCGCCATTGTGCTTCGCTGTTGTTTGTCTTTTTTTTTTCTATTTTTATTGTGCATTTTCCCGCATGACGCGTGGGAATTGCAGGCCTGTGGCTGCTTTTCGCAGATTTTTGTATCGCTATTGGCGTCATCGCTACTATTTTCGTGTTGGGGTTTCGCGTTTTTGCGGTGTCGCGTTGCTTTTAACGCTTTTGTTTGTCACGTTCTCATGTGTCTATCACATGGTGCCGCCGTGTTGGGAATACCACGTTAACACGGAGTTATTTTCCCGCGATGGACTGCGATATGCAGAGTTGCGTTAGGCTGCACTTGCGGTGGTTATCACACATTCTTGTGAATATGCCCCCTAGTCTTTTAGTATATCTCCATACTCTACATATGTTGCTTGGCGCATATTTTTCACAACTTTTCTGTTTTTAAAGCATTCCCAAATATTCACATTGCCAATACTTCAAGAGAATTTCTTGTTTCATCATGTAGAAGTGTCTTGAAAACAGGTTGTCCTTTTACTGGTGTTAGATGTAGTAGGTCACCAAACAAAATTAAATGTTTTCCACCAAATAGTTTGTCATAGTTTGTTTTTAGCATCTGCTACATTCTTAAATGCATAAAAGCAAGCATTAGATTCAACACCAAACTCACTTCATCAATAATAAGAAGCTTCAGTTTTTTATTACTCTTGCTACTTCATGAAAAGCGTCACCTGATGATTTTTGATATTACAGTTTGTTTTCATGTTCCACAGGTACTAATAGTAGTCGATGAAGAGTAATTCCTTTAATGTTATGTGCTGCTAATCCTGTTGGTGCAGTTACTACATATGACAAATTAGAATCTGTAGTCTTCAGTAAGTATCTGGTGAATACTTTAATTAAAACCTTTTTCCAGTACCAACTTGACCACTTATATATAGTAGAACGGGTTTAAATGAAGAACATTGGCACTCTTTCTTCTCATCGAGGTATACATGCTCTATTTTATCTGGTAAGTAGTCTAAATATCGAGTTTTATATATCGATATAAAGAAATATCGAGTTTTATATATCGATGGGATTAAATCTCGATGTTCTGTATATCGATGTAAAAAATATCGTTTCTAAGTGTAATCAAAAATATCGAAGTCTGTAATATCGAATGAAAAAATATCGTTCAGTAAAAATATCGTTAAAGTATGATATTTTTTTTTATGTGCTTGTTCTAGTATATTATTTAAATAATGTTAAAAAAAAATTATATGTACAATATTTTTTAGGAGCGCGATGTAGGGTTTATATGGTATAAGGGTGGGGAGTGTTTTAAAAATGTGGGTAAAAATATATTATAAATTGATAAATATAAAAAAAAATTGAAATTTAAATGTAGAATTTAGAAATATATTTTTAGGAGCGGAATGTTGGGTTTATAGGGGATAAGGATGGGGAGTACTTTAAAATAATGTTTACAAAAATTATATAAATATTAAAAATTAGTGTTTTAATTTTGAAATGTAAATTTAGAATTTAAAAATATTTTTTAGGAATGGGATGTTGGGTTTATAGGGGATAAGGGTGGGGAGTGTTTTAAAAATATTTTTAAAAATATATTAATAATTTAAAATTTATAAATTGAAATTTGATATTAACATTTTGAATTAAATAATATTTTTTAGGAGCGGGATGTTGGGTTTATAGGGGATAAGGGTGGGGAGTAGTTTAAAAGATATTTAAAAAATATATTAATAATTTAAAATTTATAAATTTTAAATTTAAATAAAAATTTTGAGTTTGGAAATAAAAATTTTAGGAGTGGGATGTTGGGTTTATAAGGGATGAGGGGGGTAGTGTTTTATAAAATAAATTTAAAAAATATATTATAAATTGATAAAGTATAATTTTTTAAAATAGAAAAAAATATTAAATTTCATAAATAATTTTTTATCAGTGGCATGTTGTGTTTATATGGGATAAGGGTGGGGGTGCTGTTCAATAATAATTAAAAATATAATAAAAATTGATAAGTAATAAATTAAATATTTATACATAAATTTAAAAGAGTGAAGATGTGTTTATAGGGGAGAAGGGTGTGTCATGTTAAAAAGAAATTTGATAAAATATTTATAATTATTTTTAAAATTTTAATATTTATTTTGAAAATATATTTTCAAATTTCAATATATATTTTTAGGAGTGGGATGTTGGTTTTATAGTGGATAAGGGTGGGGAGTGTTTATAAAAAATATATATAATATTAATATTTTGCTCAATTAATAAAATTTATGTATTTAATTACATTTTTTAATTAAATTTTAATTGAAATGTTTAAAATAAAAAAATTGTGACAGCAGTTTGGTATTTATAGGGAATAAGGGTGGGGAGTGATTAAAACAATTTAAATTAAAAAAATAGACATTCTAATTTGGAAAAAAAAATATTAGTAATATATATCAAAAGTTAGATAAAATAGTAGTTAGGAGTGGTATGTATATTTTATAGTTGTTAAATGAGAGAAGTAATTTAAAATTAAGTAATTTATTCTAAGATATGTTTATTTTCCAGCAAGTTTTGTAATTTAATAGTGTTTGTAGTGTTATTATTCAAATAATTAAGGTTGCATATTATCAACACACATATCGCCGCTTTTTCGGCACATAGCGCCGAAAAAGCTGCGATTTTTATATCGCACAATCATCAAGGCAGCGCTAACATGCATTAGCGCATGTTAGCTGCCGTTTACGTAACGCTTCGCATCTTAGCGATATACATCGCTAATTAGATGCAAAGTAGGCGTTCCTGCTTCAAACAACATGAATAAGGTCGCAAACACGTCATCGCGGTATTAACAACGCGGCCAAGGAACCGCAAAGCGATATTAAAAGCCGCGCTAACCGCGGTTATCGCCGGTTTCTTACGTCTGCTTAAAACCTGACTTAGGCATCTTTTGTATGGGAGGTGGATCCTCTGGTTAGGTCCACACTCCCCTATTATCAAGCATTTCATGAGCGCTGTGAAATCCTTGCTGGATTTCACGCGCTAATTCTGTTATTCAGCCTCTATCGCTGGAATTACATCGCCTGTTAGCAAAACGATGATGATACGTCGCTAACACGGCGATGTAATCCAGCAATAATGTAAATCGCGCTAAGCGCGATTTGCGATGATTATTGCATGGCCTTGGTAATATGCCCCTAAGTTTATAGGAGGTCATTACGATGGCGGACGGAAAAACAACCACCGCCATGGTAGCGGGAAAACACCGCCCGCCGCTACCGCGGCAAAAACCGACGGCTAGATTAGGATCCTCGGCGGTAAAACTCCAATCGCGGCGGAAAGGAGACCCGAGAATCCGCAGTACGCCTGCGGAAAAGGCCCAAACCCGTCCGCGGCGGTCGGTTTCGCAGCGGAAACAGCCCAAACGCCCGCAACCACAGCGGAGACACCGCCATCAAAATTATGATATTCCCGACATCCCCGCGGTGCAGTGCGCTGTTTCCGACCGCCGGGGTCGACAACATTGAAGAATCAGTGAGACGGCGGAAGCGCCGTAGCCGAGCCACCACTGCGGACGCTCCGTTAAAAAAATGGCGGTCGCTAGAAAAACACACAACATGGCCACAAAGTGCACCAACCAAACAAGGCATGCACCCAAAAATAGCTAACACAGCCCAAAGACACACCCCCATGGGAAACTCCAAAACTACAAATCCCAGGTTCACACACACACCACACCACACCTGCTACCAATACCCCATCCTGACACACCCACAGACACCAGTATAAATCCAGCCCCCAACAGACCACAATCCTTTGCAAAACTCCACAACTGAGGGGACATCCACCACAGATGACAGGAGAGGCAAATCTGCACAACACACACACATCACCACCACCACTTCCACACCTGCACCTCTAACACCTTTGCACAGCACACACCATACACATTACAACCACCACTACCACTCCCAAACCTGCACCCTAAATACCTTGACACATCACACACCATGTCACCACAGAGAATGCCCAAATTCACTGAGAGTGAGTTGAGGGTCATGGTCGAGGAGATAATCAGGGTAGAACCACAATTGTTTGGTAACCAGGTCCAACAGACACCACTAGCAACAAGGACGCAAATGTGGAGAAGGATAGTAGAGAAGGTCAATGCAGTAGGGACCGTGCCACGCAATAGAGATGAAATCGTGAAGAGGTGGCACGATCTGAAGGCAGTGGTCAAAAAGAAGAGAGCCAAGAACCATGAGCTGGCTCACAGGACAGGCAGTGGCCCTCCCGTTCCACTCAAAACATTCACTGAATGGGAGGAGAAGGTGCTTGGCATTCTACATCCAGAGAGTCTCTCAGGAATACCCGGGGAGTGGAGGCTGGTAAGTACAAACAAATGCCTAACATCACACAAATGTACTGTCTTGCACTATTACAAAATAATACCTCCTAGGTTCAAATTCATTCATGTGTACAACACTCCCCCAACACATCTCTCACAGATACAACAGACACTCCCCTGAAGCCCCCCAAAGGTAGTTAGCAACATCACCATGGGTACATGTGTACATGCTGCCAGCACTACAACTCCCACCAGGCCCCCTTGTCCCACAGCTGAGCAGGATGTAGCCCTCCACCCACCCAGAAGCATGCCTAAGCCATTGTGTGCTACACCCTCACCAAACAGGTAGGTAGCCATCTTTACAGGGAGGTGGGTGGGTGTTTGGGAGGCCTGCACTACAACTCCCACCAGGCCCCCTTGGCCCACAGCTGAGCAGGATGGAGCACTGCCCCCACCCAGAAGCATACCTCAGCCATTGTTTGCTACACCCTCACCTAACAGGTAGGTAGCCATCTTTACAGGGAGGTGGGTGGGTGTTTGGGAGGACTGCACTACAACTCCCACCAGGCCCCCTTGGCCCACAGCTGAGCAGGATGGAGCATTGCCCCCACCCAGAAGCATACCTCAGCCATTGTGTGCTACACCCTCACCTAACAGGTAGGTAGCCATCTTTACAGGGAGGTGTCTGTGGAATAGGGAGGCCTGCACTACAACTCCCACCAGGCCCCCTTGGCCCACAGCTGAGCAGGATGGAGCACTGCCCCCACCCAGAAGCATGCCTCAGCCATTGTGTGCTACACCCTCACCTAACAGGTAGGTAGCCATCCTTACCGGGAGGTGGGTGGGTGTTTGGGAGGCCTGCACTACAACTCCCACCAGGCCCCCTTGGCCCACAGCTGAGCAGGATGGAGCACTGCCCCCACCCAGAAGCATACCTCAGCCATTGTGTGCTACACCCTCACCTAACAGGTAGGTAGCCATCTTTACAAGGAGGTGGGTGGGTGTTTGGGAGGCCTGCACTACAACTCCCACCAGGCCCCCTTGGCCCACAGCTGAGCAGGATGGAGCACTGCCTCCACCCAGAAGCATACCTCAGCCATTGTGTGCTACACCCTCACCTAACAGGTAGGTAGCCATCTTTACAGGAAGGTGGGTGGGTGTTTGGGAGGCCTGCACTACAACTCCCACCAGGCCCCCTTGGCCCACAGCTGAGCAGGATGGAGCACAGCCCCCACCCAGAAGCATACCTCAGCCATTGTGTGCTACACCCTCACCTAACAGGTAGGTAGCCATCTTTACAGGGAGGTGTCTGTGGAATAGGGAGGCCTGCACTACAACTCCCACCAGGCCCCCTTGGCCCACAGCTGAGCAGGATGGAGCACTGCCCCCACCCAGAAGCATGCCTCAGCCATTGTGTGCTACACCCTCACCTAACAGGTAGGTAGCCATCTTTACCGGGAGGTGGGTGGGTGTTTGGGAGGCCTGCACTACAACTCCCACCAGGCCCCCTTGGCCCATAGCTGAGCAGGATGGAGCACTGCCCCCACCCAGAAGCATACCTCAGCCATTGTGTGCTACACCCTCACCTAACAGGTAGGTAGCCATCTTTACAGGGAGGTGGGTGGGTGTTTGGGAGGCCTGCACTACAACTCCCACCAGGCCCCCTTGGCCCACAGCTGAGCAGGATGGAGCACTGCCCCCACCCAGAAGCATACCTCAGCCATTGTGTGCTACACCCTCACCTAACAGGTAGGTAGCCATCTTTACAGGGAGGTGGGTGGGTGTTTGGGAGGCCTGCACTACAACTCCCACCAGGCCCCCTTGGCCGACAGCTGAGCAGGATGGAGCACTGCCCCCACCCAGAAGCATACCTCAGCCATTGTGTGCTACACCCTCACCTAACAGGTAGGTAGCCATTTTTACAGGGAGGTGTCTGTGGAATAGGGATGCCTGCACTACAACTCCCACCAGGCCCCCTTGGCCCACAGCTGAGCAGGATGGAGCACTAGTCCCACTCATAGGCATGTGACATCTGTGCAGCCGCACATGACACCATGCCACTTAGTCCACAGTCACCAACACAAATAATGCAAAACAGTTGTGTTGTAGTCACCATGCACAAGTCTCTGTTCAAAATTGACCCACATTGTGTACACTGTGCCAGGCATCACACACTGCAACACTAACAATGATCATGCTGCCCTGCAGCAGTGTCTGGCCGTTTGTATGGCAAAGTGCAAATCACCCATGTCATACCACAGTGTTGCAATGTAAACAGTGGAAGTGCAGTGCACCCAAAAACTACACTGCAGCTGGGACTCACAATGCTAAACTAAGCACATCCCAAATGTCCTGCAACACACCCAGCTACCACAGTGCTGCACTGAATTGCAGAACAGCACCTTGTCTGAATTAAATTGTCAAAGATGTCTTGTTTGGACCACCAATGTGTGTATGCATTGACAATGTTCACATCTCACACTGTCTGTCTGAACAGTGCTGGTATAGTCTGGCCCCAAAACCACACATTGTCTGCACAGGGCTGAGTACATCTCACACACA
The DNA here is from genome assembly GCA_963921515.1 of Calotriton arnoldi. Lineage (NCBI taxonomy): Eukaryota > Metazoa > Chordata > Amphibia > Caudata > Salamandridae > Calotriton > Calotriton arnoldi. Next base: position 105,364 of record CAWUFW010012387.1, on the reverse strand, counting down.
CACCACTGTTGACCACAACATGTCAGTGTATGGATGCCCTGGAACAACTGCTTCACCAGTACTGGGCTCATGTTCTCAGTTCCACAAATACCATGAAACCATGACAGTGTGGAAATGTATGCTGGGTGAGATCTTCACCCTGCTGTATGTCACCACTGTGCTACAAGACTATACCCCTTGCCCTATTGTGCCTTCAAATGTCAGGGGAGTGAACCCCACAGCCAGATAGCTGGGACAACAGTGATGGGGGGCTATACCCCATGACCAAATGTAATCTGAAATCAATGGGTACAAAAATCCACACACACATCATGCTCACCACACGCACATTCCATCCAAAGATTTCTACCAAGTCACATAGCCATGTCATTGCTCACCTTCACCTCAAACGGTAGTTAGCCATCTTCACAGTGAGACGGTGTAGTGTGTTTGGCTATCCGTCCCACAAAATGCAACATGCATGCTGTTCCACCACTATGGAGGATGGGACACTACACCCCCAATAAGAAGCATGTGGCAGGCAATGTATGCTACCCACCCAACTCACAGGTAGGTAACTGCATCTCACAGGTCGGGGTGTGTGGGGCTAGGAAGCTTGCACAACAACTCACACGGGCCCACCTGACCGCCAGCACACAAGACCCATTACTTCCTGGCACCAACATGCATGTGTCAGTCATTGCAATGTACACTTCAAAAGAACTGGCATGTGGACATATCATGCTGACTTGTCCCACACTGGACCAAGATGGAAGCCCTCATCCTACACACACAGAGAGGTCTCACAAATACAAGGAAAACACAGCAAACACAACATATCAACAGCCACAACATGCAGCCAGATATGCATTTAAAAAACATGTTGGCATAGGACACCAGGCCTCTCAATGCACAACTGCACACCCAGATAGCATTGGCAACTATAGTGTGCACACACCTAAGAAAATGAAACTGTGACAGTAACCAAAGTGTGAATGACTGAAACACATGTCGATGGAACTCCGAGCACAACCATGCACACCACTACATGCCATCTGACAGTAGCAGTGGTCCAGACCACCTAGGATCTAATTAAAGCAAACTTAAGCATGTCTGGAATTGCAAATACAGATATCTACACCACATTGAAAAGGTATGCATGAAACTACAATGCTCACTCACTGTGCAGAGAGAACCACTACAAGGGCTCTACAAGTGACACATACGCGTAAATGGATGACATATGATTGATCAATAACAGGATGCCAACATGAGACTGTCAATGTCAAAAACATATATTGTGCATGTCATGTCTTGACAACTCCCAATATGGACAAGTAATGTATGTACCACAACAGCTTGTAATGCATCACTGGATGTCGGTCAATGCTAATTTGTACAGTGAACAACTGCTGGATGTACAAACAGTTGATGTAACACTGCCAACACAAACTTTGATGGGTGCAACACAATGACCATTTCACATCTGACCCACAGGTGACCAAGAACTCACTGCAGAGGATGACACCACCCTGCAGAGCCAGTCCCCCCCCCCCCGGGACAGAGACAACTGGATGAGGACTCCCTGGATTCCTTGGATGAGGAGCTCCACGCTGGCCCATCTGGTGTGGCAGGCCGCAACCAGTCCCAGGCACCCATTGTCCCCCAACCACATCAGCTGCAGCCCCTGACCATCCTCTGACAGCTGCTGTCACGGCCTGTGTCTCACCCACTACTACCACCACCACCACCACAGCTGTCCGCAACACCCACCCTGCCCCAGGGGTTGAGCAGCCCACCACATCAACTGCGGAGGCCAGGGAGAGGATGCAGCGGGCCAATGTGAGGACCGGACAGGACCGTGGCAGCAGTGCAGCTGGTCGGGACAGGGTCATGCAGAGGGGGACTGATCCTGTGACGGAAGCCCTGGGCCACATCGACAGAGTCCTTGTGGCATACCAACAGGCCCAGGGACGAATGGGCCGGTTAGAGGAAGAATCTCGGGAGCACCTCCTGCTGCTGAGGTCCATGGACACACGCATGGGACAGATTGTGGACCTCTTGGGGCAGCTAGTGGCGGTTCTGAGGGACAGGCAAGCGCAACATTCTACCCCTCCGCCTCCCCCTGTTGGGCAGCAGGATGACACTTCATCATCCTCCCCTGCGTCCACAGAGGGGGGTGAGTCCTCAGACACCACTGCCCCTGCAGCAGTGGCCCCTCCAGTCAAGCGCAAGAGGGGCCGTCCAAGGAAAGACCAGGGGGACTCACGTGCCAAAGCACCTGCCAAACGCTAGTCCCCGAACCAGCCATGATGGCAGACCACTGCATTGACCTTTTGGACTATCCTTTACCACACTGCCATGTGAATGGCATCCATCTGTTGGACTGGGACTCCACATCATTGTGGGGACTACTCAAGTATCTCATTTACCATGACTGTCAACTCACTTCTTCAATTCCCCCTTCACATTTTCTCCACCCTCGCATGTCACAGTTGTAAATAAATACACCTTACACACATGTTGTTGTGTCTGCTCCGTCTTTAATACAGGATGTGCAACCTTCACCGTGTAGGACATGGTCCAGGGGAATGGAATGTAGGTAACAAGTGAGATGCTGAAGGGACCTAGGGAAAACCGCAGAACAAGAGTCACTTGTATGGGTGTGGCATTGCACACATCACACAACACTTGTCAACAAGGTACTCAGATCTACAAACTTTACACAGAGCAACAGTCACCATAGAGACAATCTGTATCACACTAACCAATCACACATACATTGGCAGGCAGCAATGAGTCAACACCAAGCTGCAGTCAGCAAGCTCACATACACCCACACAGCAACAGCAACACCATCAGACCATTTTGTCCCTTCTACATCGTCACTCACCTTCAAGTGAAGTAGCGGGTGATGAGCTGTCGACGCATGTCGACCCCTTCCTCCTCTCCACTGCCCTCGTCACTGGATCCGGCTTGATTTGCAGGCGGCGGCCTTGGCTGCTCATCATCGTCATCCAGGATCAGGGGTATTGCCTTGCGAATGGCCAGGTTCTGGAGCATGCAGCATGCCACCACTATCTGACACACCTTCCCTGGCGAGTACATAAGGGCACCCCCAGTACGGTCCAGGCACCGAAATCTTGATTTTAGGAGACCAAGGGGCCGATTCCGATCTCGGCCGGTAGGGCTCCGAATCGGATTCGGCATAACCGGATCCGATTCGGAGCCCTATCTCCCGACCGATTCGTACGCGCGTCCGGACGAGCTAGTACGATGCGAATTCGCCGACCGACTCGTTCGGGCGTCCCAACCGCTCCGACCGACTCGTTCCCGGGTCTAACCGCACCGACCGACTCGCTCGGACACGACTCGCACCGCGCAATGGAGACGTTCCCCGGCCGGGTGAGTACGATAAGCGCCGCGAGCAGTCCGACCGACATGCGCCGTCCGGCTCGAAAGAGCAGTCGGAGCCGTACTTCGGGGGTCCGTGTCGGACCCCCCTGTACGCCTAGCCGCGCAAGTCGCACACCTGTGCGTGTACGGCGCGAGTCGCTTCGCTGCGTACCCGCTGTAGGGGGCGCCCTTGTTCGCCTCGCACCCATTGAGGCAATGGGAGCCCGCGTACGCGTTGTACGACCGGCTCCCATTGACTTCAATGGGAGTCCGACCTACTCGAGTACGATAGCATATGGACGCATCGTACTCGTTTGGTCGGGCTGCACGGGTACGATTCGGTCGGAAATCTCTCCGGGTCCGGCTCGGTCGGAGAGATTTCCGGCCCGAATCGGAATCGGCCCCCAAATGTCCGTTCTATCACACGCCGTGTCCTCCCATGGGCATCATTGTATCGCACATCAGCTGGCGTGACGGGGCTCCGCAATGGGCTCAGCAACCACGGGCGGTTTGGATATGCCGAGTCACCTGGGTGTGAGAGATACAGATTAACCTTGCAGTCCCAAAATGCAACACAACAGCATGTCACACACACACACCACTGTAATCCACTATGCATACTCACCCACAAGCCATGCACGCTCAGGAAGCAGATTGGCCATCAACTGAGGAACGATGCTGCTGCGCAAGATGTGGGCATCATGGGCTGAACCGGGAAACTTGGCACACACGTGTGAGATGATCATGTCCGCCAGGCACACCACTTGAACATTTACCGAGTGTGAATGCTTCCTATTGCGGTAAACCTGTTCACGTGCCTGTGGTGGCACAAGCCCAACATGTGTGCAATCAATTGCACCAATGACATGGGGGATATGTCCAAGGGCATAGAAATCGCCCTTCACAGCCACCAACTCAGGCCCCCTGGGAAAATGGATATATCTGTCTTTGTACAGCATCATGGCTGACAGGACATCCCTCAGCACCATGCTGAACATCGGCTGTGACATCCCGCCTTCACTTGCGACCGTGTGCTGGAATGAGCCTGTTGCAAAGAAATGCAGGCATGCCATCACCTTAGATGTTGCGGTGAAAGCTGTTGGATATGTCCGACGTGGCTGCAGGTGGGGCTCCAACATGGCACATAGGTTCTGCAGGGTTTGTCGGTCCAGCCTGAATTTGCGGATTATATCCTCATTCTCCATGTCTGCCAGGACTGTGAACGGATGATGGATATTGGGCCTCCTCCTCCTAGGACAGATCAAAGTGCACAGATGTCAATGCAGAAGACCATGAAATGTGCATCACATCAATTTTTTCTACAGACACATTCCCAAGTCTTACAACATGCACCATTAACCGACAGGGCACTTCACAAGTAGGTACACATCAGGCACACTACTCGTACACCTGTCCCCTTACCAGCAGCAATCATCTGTGCACCCCTCCAGCTCATTCGCATGCACAGTGTGATGTACTAACAGAAATGTGTGCATACCTGTGAGTATGACCCCCAGCATATGTCACTAATTGCAATACTACCCGAACACACCATGTTGCTGGCCCTGATACACCTACCAAAACAGGTTGCACATGGCACACTTCAACTACACACTGACCACCAGCTGAGCGTGGGGGACACGTGTGTGCATGTGCATTGGACAATGTGCCAGTTGCTGATGCCCCTAGTTCAGTAAATGAGACGACAGTGTGCGTTACATTGCACACACAGACATTGACCATTATCTACATATGCTATGCAACACATTAACTGGACAGTCTACATTTCATTACACAGCACATGTGACATGTGCGAGTGTATGTGACCATGCAATGTGCTGGCGACCCATATATGGTATGTGTTGGTGACATGGAGTGACATGTCCCTTTTGTGCATTTGCCCTCATGAGGACCCTTCAATTGTTGAGACACTGGGCACTGTACATGTTGGCCTATGCAGAGAGCTGGAGGACACGTTAGGTGCAGCACAGCTACTCCACAACTCCATTAACGCTCACTCCAGGCACTGTCTGGCAGATATATGGCGGTGCCTACCGCCTGGCCCCTGTGGTGTGGCACCGCCCATAACCCAGGCACGATCGCGGGTGACACCGCCAGATTTGTATGTGACAATGGCGGTCACCATGCACCGCAACCCAAATCACGGTCACTCCAGGCACTGTCTGGCAGATATATGGCGGTGCCTACCACCTGGCCCCTGTGGTGTGGCACTGCCCATAACCCAGGCACGATCACGGGTGACACCGCCAGATTTGTATGTGACAATGGCAGTCACCATGCACCGCAACCCAAATCACGGTCACTCCAGGCACTGTCTGGGAGATATATGGCGGTGCCTACCGCCTGGCCCCTGTGGTGTGGCACCGCCCATAACCCAGGCACGATCGCGGGTGACACTGCCAGATTTGTATGTGACAATGGCGGTCACCATGCACCGCAACCCAAATCACGGTCACTCCAGGCACTGTCTGGCAGACATATGGCAGTGCCTACCGCCTGGCCCCTGTGGTGTGGCACCGCCCATAACCCAGGCACGATCGCAGGTGACACTGCCAGATTTGTATGTGACAATGACGGTCACCATGCACCGCGACCCAAATCACGGTCACTCCAGGCATTGTCTGGTAGACATATGGCGGTGCCTACCGCCTGGTCCCTGTGGTGTGTCACCACCCATAACCCAGGCACGATCGCGGGTGACACCGCCAGATTTGTATGTGACAATGGCGGTCACCATGCACCGCGACCCAAATCACGGTCACTCCAGGCACTGTCTGGTAGACATATGGCAGTGCTTACCGCCTGGCCCCTGTGGTGTGGCACCGGCATGGACCATGCCCTTGCAGCCAATGGGAAGCAGCCTCGCGGTAGCCTGATGCGAGTTTGAAAATCGCGGTAGGCGTGCACCACCCCCGGGGAGGTGGTCACTGGAGGCATTCAAAAGGTGCACCACCGCGGTAGCGCGCACATGCACCCTACGGTGTGTCACCGGCATGGACCATGCCCCTGCAGCCAATGGGAAGCAGCCTCGTGGTAGCCTGATGCGAGTTTGAAAATCACGGTAGGCGTGCACCACCCCCGCGGAGGCGGTCACTGGAGGCATTCAAAAGATGCACCACCGCGGTAGCGCGCACATGCATCCTACGGTGTGTCACCGGCATGGACCATGCCCCTGCAGCCAATGGGAAGCAGCCTCGCGGCAGCCTGATGCGAGTTTGAAAATCGCGGTAGGCGTGCACCGCCACCGCGGAGGCGGACATTGGATGTATTTGAATGAGGCAGACCTGGTACACCAATTGCAGCACCCCGGGACCACTGACACAGCCCCAGGGGGCTATATGAGTGTGGGAGGGAGACCGGCATTACCACAGCTACCAGGGACTGCTGACTGACAACCCTCCACCTACTGCTGCTGCCTCAAGGGACTGCTGGCTGCCACCCTGCACCTGCTGCTGCTGCCTCAAGGGACTGCTGACTGCCACCCTCAACGTGCTGCTGCTGCCACATGTCCATTGTGATGTCGAGGACTCAGAAGATCCGTGCCAGTCCCTTCACCAGTGAGGAGCTTGGGGTCCTGGTAGACGGGGTGCTTGCACAGTACCCAAGGCTTTATGGCGGCCCTAATGTCGTGGTAAGTCTCCCAGACTGTGAGTGAGAGTGCAGGGTGTGCACACGTGGGGTGGAGGTGCTTCGGTATGTGTCAGTGGTTGTGGGGCTCTGACATGCACTGCCTATCATGTTTACTACAGCGGGAAGGGCTTGGTGGGCTCTTTCACACGTTACCCTGCATGCCTATCCTGAGTAGAGGGACATGTCCTGTAGTTTCAGCCATACAGTGCAGCTGCATTTTGGTGATGCAGGAGTCTGGCCAGTTAGCGTTTGTGTGAATGGCTGTGTTGCTCCCAATTAACCCACTCAGTGTCAGTCCACCTGCCCTGCACAGTCCCCACCGAATGCCACATGTCCACATCACTGCATGTACAGTGTGTACCATGTGTGTTTGGCTCACGCCTCTTCATCTAAGTCCCATCTCTGCCATGTAGATTGCACAGGAGCAGGCGTGGGAGAAGGGTGTGTGTATGACAGTTGTTGTCACTCTATGTGAGTTCCAGGACACAGTGAGGCTTTCACAGGGCTAAGACACTTAGGTCTGCGCAGTGTTGGACACAGTGAGTCCAACAACAAGACACATGTTTTGCTATCTTCTCTATGTGTAGTTGTAGGTAACTGCAGACAGTAGCTGCAGGCAGACTACACGTTGCTTGCTGTGTTGGTATCCTGCATGTGAATGGGATGTGGAGGTACTGTGTCCACCATCGAACATGCATGCCTGTACGTCTGATTGACCAATGACATTGCACCATGTTCAGAGCAATTGTTGGCTATGTGACAGTTGTAGCTGGAGTTTTGGATGAGTCACTGTCGTGCTACTGCATTTTCGTTGTGTTGTTATTGTGCACTGTGTCACTGGAACCTCACCCCTCTTGTCTCCCATGCCTGCAGCTGAAGGTCCACCAGCGTAAAGCCGTGTGGAGGGCCATTGCCTCCAGAGTCCGGGATCTGGGTGTGTCAAACCGAAGGCGCAACCACTGTCATAAAAGGTGGGACGACATCTGCCGGCTGAGCAAGAACGTGGCCGAGATGACGCTGGGGCTGCTCCCTCGGACTGGCAGGTTGGTTAGGCGCAGCATGACACCACTAATGGCCCGCATCCTGGCTGTCACACAACCTGAGCTGGACAGACGACTGAAGGAGCATCAGCAGCGAGCCAGGGGTGAGTATGTGTTGCAGGCTGCCTTTGGCTGGGAGTGGGTGCATGTGTCTACAGAGTGTGCAAATTGTCAGCTGTGTGGCGTTGGTTATGTGGTGCAATGTTTTATGAGTGGCCTCTGTGCTGGGTGTATGTGCCATGCTTTTGCCCAAACGGCGCTTCATGAAGCGAGTTTTAGCACTGTGCATCTCTCTTACATGTGGAGTTGTGGCCTTCAGGTACCTTCTGCTGTGGGGTAGTGTGTGAATTCTGATGGATGGCAATGCCAGTGTGCCAACTGTGAATGCGTTTCAATGAATGCGTGCAATTCCAGTCCTCAGATGTCTGCCAGTCAGACATCTGAGGCCAATGTGCAACAGTAGATGTGCCCATGGACTCGATATGGTGGATGGCATGTGTGCAGGGTCATTGTGGGCTGGTATGTTGTAGTCTGTGTGGTCCCCTACTGCTCCACACATGTAGGTGATGTGCACCATGTCGTGGTGTTCATCCTTGCCAACATCGGAACAGTGTGTGTGCACAGGCCATTTTGGGGCTGTGTCTGATGTGAGCCAACTGCAGGATGGTGTGCTGTGTGAATCACCTGGGGCACTTATGGCAGGATGTGTGGCGGACATGCACTGTTGTGTAGAAATTTTGGGTGGCAAGATATATGTGTGCACAGGGTGGCATGCAATGTGCTGCACACCTCTTTCTAGGATGCAGATGTATTGGCACGTGTTAGTTCTGTTGATGCCACTCATCTCACAGTACTTCTCTCTCCTATGCAGCAGCTTCCGTATGTGCAGAGGGAGAGGGGATGGACACCAGTGGTGAGGCTTCCAGTGCAACAGCCGCACCGGAGCTGCCTGACACAGATGTGACCAGCGCCGAGGAGGGGGACAGGAGTCTGCTAGAGGATTCACAGCTGGAGACACAAAGCTCTACCTCATCTGACGCCAGCGGTGACACATCCATGTTGTGGGGTACAGGGAACGGGGACTCTGCCTCCTCTTCCGCCACACAGCGTCCAGTGCCCAGCCTCCCTTCAACCTCCACTGGTGCTGCCCGTGTCCGCACGAGTAGGAAGGGAAGAGTCACCTTCACCCCAGGCACAGCTGCCCCAGCCCATGTCAGCCCTGCTGCCCTCAGTGCAGAAGCAGTCGAGCTATTGCACCAGCTGTGTGTGGGGCAGACAGCACTTCTCAATGCCTTCCAAGAGCACGACAAAAAGTTGGGGCAGGTTATAGCTTTCATGGAGGGCTTACATTCCGACGTAGGTGGGCTACACCGGACTGTGCAGTCCTTGTCATCAACTGTGACAGCAGCCCTGCAACAGGCACATAGTCAGGGAGCGGCTCCCAGCACTCGGTCCGGCCCCGTGTCACTGTGCACCTCTGACGACAGTGACAATGCCCAACGGACCCCAAAGTCCCGATACAGAACCCGCAGCACACAGGAGCAGCAGCAACCCAAGCGTACTAGGGCGCAGACACCATCCCCACATAAGAGTAAGGCCACCCCAGAGCGCAGAGAGAAAAGCCCATCAGGCGACAGCAAGGGCCACAAAGCAAAGAAAAAGCATCAGGGTCACAGGCCTCACCTTCCTCCCCTGCCAAAGACTCCCTGTCCCAAAGACGTATCGCAGAGGCAAAAAGACAGTTTCCACACACACTGAGAAGGTGTTGCCTGCAAACATTACACAGGATGAGGGCCCCATGGATAATCCATCCTTGACCTCCACTCCCATCCCAAGCCCTGTGAAGCCAGCACGGGAGGACACTGTAGGGGGCAAAGCTGGTGGACAGAGGGAGGCAGGGCGGCGGCAAACACCAGGCAAGCGCACAGCGGGTTCCAGCATGTCCCCAGAGGGGGTCACCATCCACACCAGAATCAGCTTTGGTGTTGGGGTCACCTGTTGTGTCTGCCCCAGTTCCCCTCAATCCCCAGACAGGGAAGCCTTTCAGGATCCCCAAGAAGTGGAGAGGCACCCCTCCACAATCTCCGGCACACACTGTGTCTCACCAGGGCATGAGTCCACCTCCCCGGGCCACCACCCTACCTGGTCCAAGCAGCCCCCCAGCTACCACATGCACAGTTGGCTCTTCCACAGTTGTTACTCCCACTGCACAGGGCAGTCCTCCAACTGACCCCAACACACAGTCAGCTCCAAGTCTGACAGACAGCCCCATCTGAGTGGTGGTCACCCTCACACACCTGTCTGTCCACAGGGGTGCGTGTGATGCCCATTACTCTGTTGCTGGGCATGGCATGGTACAGTTGCATACATTCCCTGTGTAGCTTCTGATGTAACTACTCTGCACATTGTACTTGCCTTGTGTTTCACAGCTGTGTGCCCCTTGCCTGTGCAGGATCTCATGTACCTCACCTGCACTTTGTCCTGCCCACTGGCCTTGTCGTTCACTGCTGTGTGCCCCTTGCCTGTGCAGCTTCTCATGTGCCTCACCTGCACTGTGTCCTGGCCACTGGCCTTGCTGTTCACTGCTGTGTGCCCCCTGCCTGTGCAGCTTCTCATGGACTCACTCTGCACTTTGTCCTGCCCACTGGCCTTGTCGTTCACTGCTGTGTGCCCCCTGCCTGTGCAGCTTCTCATGGACTTAATCTGCACATTGGACTGGCCACTGGCCTTGCTGTTCACTGCTGTGTGCCCCTTGCCTGTGCAGGATCTCATGTACCTCACCTGCACTTTATCCTGCCCACTGGCCTTGTCATTCACTGCTGTGTGCCCCTTGCCTGTGCAGCTTCTCATGTGCCTCACCTGCACTGTGTCCTGGCCACTGGCCTTGCTGTTCACTGCTGTGTGCCCCCTGCCTGTGCAGCTTCTCATGGACTCACTCTGCACTTTGTCCTGCCCACTGGCCTTGTCGTTCACTACTGTGTGCCCCCTGCCTGTGCAGCTTCTCATGGACTCACTCTGCACTTTGTCCTGCCCACTGGCCTTGCTGTTCACTGCTGTGTGCCCCTTGCCTGTGCATGATCTCATGGACTTAATCTGCACTTTGGACTGGCCACTGGCCTTGTTGTTCACTGCTATTTGCCCCCTGGCTGTGCAGCTTCTCATGGACTTCATCTGCACATTGTACTGGCCACTGGCCTTGTTGTTCACTGCTATTTGCCCCCTGCCTGTGCAGCTTCTCATGGACTTAATCTGCACATTGGACTGGCCACTGGCCTTGCTGTTCACTGCTGTTTGCCCCTTGCCTGTGCAGGATCTAATGGACTTCATCTGCACATTGTACTGGCCAATGGCCTTGTTGTTCACTGCTGTTTGCCCCTTGCCTGTGCAGCTTCTCATGTACCTCACCTGCACTGTGTCCTGGCCACTGGCCTTTTTGTTCACTGCTGTTTGCCCCTTGCCTGTGCAGCTTCTGATGTAACTACTCTGCACATTGTACTTGCCTTGTGGTTCACTGCTGTTTGCCCCCTGCCTGTGCAGCTTCTCATGTAAATACTGTGCATATTGAAATGCCCACTGGCTTTGCTGTTGCCCAAATTTGTTGTCTCAATATGCAAATTGTGAATAAACACAGTTGGTCCTGCAGTGAGTTGTGTCAGTGTCCTTCCTGAATTAAGTTGTTTCTGTGTGTGCATGGTTTACTGTGTCACAGGCTCAGTATGCCACTTCGACATTGTCAATGGGTTGTGTCACATTTCATTTTTTTGCAGGGGTGGGAGGCACTTCATTTCTACATGACTGTGATACTTATGGGTGCAGTGCAGGTGGTTGGCAATGAAATCTTGTAGGTTCTTCCTTCTTGGCTCATGTTATCTATGGTGGACACATGTCAGGTTTGTGGGCAATGGCAGCACAGGGTGGGAGTTTGGGCACAGGCTTACAGGCAGGCAGGCCAGGGTCATGGGGTCTGTGTGAGCTTCCTTTCTGTGTGCCAATCAGTGTCGGTGTATGGACATCTTGTGGTGATGAGTTATCCAGGTCCCATGGCTTACTTCCAATGTGTGCACTTGGGTGGTGGAGAAGTGTATGGTGTGAAGGGGTGACTTTGTTGTGACTGTGGATGTGTGTGCACCTGCATTGTCAACTACTGCCATGTGTGACCCTGGAGTGGTGTGCCTGTATGTGTACTTGTTTAGTCCTGTGGTTGTGTTTTGTGCACATGGCAGTATTGTGTGTTGCTGTTGTGGGAGGAGGTATGTGTGACATATCCTACTTGTGCTTGGCTGTCATGTAGTGTGTCACTGGGCCTTGTGTGTTGTGCAGCAGGCATTGTCTTGTCCAGTATTTGGATGCCTATGTGTGGCTGGTCAGTGTTTGAGTTCAGGGCCTTCCTTACATCCCTGTGCCTATACATGAGTGTCCTTGCTGTCTCCAGGAGTTGTTGCATTGGGGTGACCATGGTTTGTGTTGACTGACTGTGTCAGCCATGTGTGCTGTGATGGGCTGTGTGTGTTCTCACATGTGTCTTGTCTTGCATGTGCATCACACATGCTTGATGCTTGTGTCACTGCCCTTCCATTTGTGGGCACCTCACTTTGGCTTTCCTATATGTTGTCCTCCATTACTGCTGGCATGTGGTGTGTGTATGTAGCTGTGAGTCAGGGTGGTGTGTGTGTGTGTGTGACTTGTCAGGTAGTGTGTGCAGTGAAGTGTTTGGTCCTCATCTGTGTGTGTGTACATTTTGTGCCTGGCCTCAGTGTTCTTGGCTTGTGTGTGATGTTGTTGTGGTGTGTGTGTTGGCTGGGGCCTGGGCTTCTGTGCTATGTGTTCCTTTGCAAAGGGTCCTGCTGTGGCTGTATATGCAGTTGTTGGGACGTGGGGCATGGTGTGGCTGTAGTTGTGTGGTTGTTGTGCAGGAGTGGCACTTGTGAGGCACATGTTGTGTCCCTTCAGGGAGGTAGCTGGTGTGTTGTGGATGGAGTTGTGGCTCTGTGCGATTTGTACGGTGCCCTTGGCATGCGCTGGCCCTGTGCTCTGCGTTGTGTGCATGGTTTCATGCACACTGACCGCGGCGGTGACGTGACCGGACATTTGTTCATGAATGCGGTATATGGGTGGGCAGTATGTGGCGAGATGTTTTTGTGACAGGTGGGACATGTGTGTGTGCAGTGATGGCTGTGTGCCTGTCCCCACAGGGGTGTGTGGTGTTCCCATGCGAAGTTTTTCCACCCTGGAGCTGTGTATTGTGTTACTTGCACTGTTGTGTCTGTACGTACCTGCGGAGGCGACCGCTGCGGTGGATAACTTGCAGGTGGTGTATCATGTACAGCACCGGGAAGGTGTGTAGGGCAGGATCCATCACGGTGTGTCCCGGGTGTTTCTTTTCTGTCTCCGCTGTGATGTCTCCGCCGTCTTTCGCTGTGCGGTTTCTCCATCGCGGTGCGCTGCCCTGTTTCCGGCATCGTGATATCTTCGGCGTACGGGACGTCATTCTGCACGGCGGAGTGTGGTGATTGGCTCACTCCGCCACGGTGGCGGGCGCACTTTGATGGCGGTCGGCGTCGCACCGCAGCGGGCGGGAAATGTGCAATGTGTGGCCATCCTAATATGGCGGGCGTGAAGACTGCTGGCGGCGTGCGGTAAATGGGTGTTAACGCCACCGCCGGCACCGCAGTCATGTCTCCGCCCGCTATCGTAATAGGCCCCATAGTTTGGTATTTATATTAATTTTATATTTATTGTAGTGTGAATAGTAAGTTAATTAAATTTAGTTTCCTACACCAACCGAATTTAATACTAACTAAAGTGGGAATAGTTAATTAATTAAGTTTAGTGTCCAGCACCTACCCAAATGTAATACTGACTGGAGTTGGAATAGTAAATTAATTAAGTTTAGTGTCCAGCACCCACATCAATTTAATGCTGACTGGAGTGGGAATAATTAATTAATTAAGTTTAGTGTCCAGCACCTACCCCAATTTAATACTGATTGGAGTGAGAATAGTAAATTAATTAAGTTTAGTGTCCGGCACCTACACCAATTTAATCCTTACTGGAGTGAGAATAGTAAATTAATTAATTTTAGTGTTGAGCACCTACCCCAATTTAATACTGAGTGGAGTGGGAATAATAAATTAATTAAGTTTAGTGTGCAGCACCTACCCCAATTTAATACTGACTGGAGTGGGAATAGTAAATTAATTAAGTTTAATGTCCAGCACCTACCCTAATTTAATTATGACTTGAGTGGGAATAGTAAATTAATTAAGTATACTGTCCAGCACCTATCCCAATTTAATACTTACTGGAGTGGGAATAGTAAATTAATTAAGTTTAGTGTTCAGCACCTACTACAATTTAATCCTTATTGGAGTAGGAATAGTAAATTAATTAAGTTTAGTGTCCAGCACCTACACTAATTTAGGGGCCTATTAGGATGGCGGTCGGAAAACCTCCCGACCGCCATGGTAGCGGGAAAAGACCACCTGCATGGACCGCGACATCACCGCCGGTCAAATTACGATGACCCGCCATCGAAATCCGACCGCGGCGGTCGGATCGCGGGCCTTAACATTGCGGCGGTTGCTGCTGCCTGCAGCACCGCCGCGATGCCGAAAGGAGCATGTCCTGCATTTCCCTGCACTGCGTGGCAGGCACTGCACAGTGCCTGCCACCTGGTACAGGGAAATGTAGGGGGGACCATGGGTACCCCCCAGTGCACCCACACCCCCCCAACACATTGGGGGCCCACAACAGGCCCCCGGAAGACAATCTCCGCATGCCTTTCCATGGCGGTTTGACCGCTGAGGAAAGGCTGGCTACCGCCGGCAGGATTCGGCATCATAATCCTGCCGGCGGAGCCTGCTCTGCACCGCCACCATTATCCCGGTCCTGCTCCGTCCGCCAGGCAGGAGTGCTGATGGCAACCGGTGGAAAAGCGGCAGTCGGAATTTCCCACCGCCGCGGTCACCACCGCCATCCTAATTTTACCGGCGGTTTTCTTGGTTGCGATCGCGGTCGGATGTCCACCGCCGGTCCGGCGGGTGCCACCGCCGACCCGGCGGTGGACATCTGACCGCCATCCTAATAGGCCCCATAATTCTGAGTGGAGTGGGAATAGTAAATTAATTAAGTTTAGTGTCCAGCACCTACACCAATTTAATACTGACTGGAGTGGGAATAGTAAATTAATTAAGTTTAGTGTCCAGCATCTACTACAATTTAATCCTTATTGGAGTGGGAATAGTAAATTAATTAAGTTTAGTGTCCTGCACCTACCCCAATTTAATCCTGAGTGGAGTGGGAATAGTAAATTAATTAAGTTTAGTGTTCAGCACCTATAATAATTAAATACAGACTGGAGTGGGAATAGTAAATTAATTAATTTTAGTGTTAAGCACCTACCCCAATTTAATCTGACTGGAGTTGGAATAGTAAATTAATTAAGTTTAGTGTCCAGCACCCACATCGATTTAATGCTGACTGGAGTGGGAATAATTAATTAATTAAGTTTAGTGTCCAGCACGTACCCCAATTTAATAGTTACTGGAGTGGGAATAGTGCATTAATTAAGTTTAGTGTATAGCAACTACCCCAATTTAATACAGACTGGAGTGGGAATAGTAAATTAATTAAGTTTAGTGTCCAGCACCTACACCAATTTAATCCTTACTGGAGTGAGAATAGTAAATTAATTAATTTTAGTGTTGAGCACCTACCCCAATTTAATACTGAGTGGAGTGGGAATAATAAATTAATTAAGTTTAGTGTCCAGCACCTACCCCAATTTAATACTGACTGGAGTGGGAATAGTAAATTAATTAAGTTTAATGTCCAGCACCTACCCTAATTTAATTATGACTTGAGTGGGAATAGTAAATTAATTAAGTATACTGTCCAGCACCTATCCCAATTTAATACTTACTGGAGTGGGAATAGTAAATTAATTAAGTTTAGTGTTCAGCACCTACTACAATTTAATCCTTATTGGAGTAGGAATAGTAAATTAATTAAGTTTAGTGTCCAGCACCTACACTAATTTAGGGGCCTATTAGGATGGCGGTCGGAAAACCTCACGACCGCCATGGTAGCGGGAAAAGACCACCTGCATGGACCGCGACATCACCGCCGGTCAAATTACGATGACCCGCCATCGAAATCCGACCGCGGCGGTCGGATCGCGGGCCTTAACATTGCGGCGGTTGCTGCTGCCCGCAGCACCGCCGCGATGCCGAAAGGAGCATGTCCTGCATTTCCCTGCACTGCGTGGCAGGCACTGCACAGTGCCTGCCACCTGGTACAGGGAAATGTAGGGGGGACCATGGGTACCCCCAGTGCACCCACACCCCCCAACACATTGGGGGCCCGCAACGGGCCCCCGGAAGACAATCTCCGCATGCCTTTCCATGGCGGTTTGACCGGTGAGGAAAGTCTGGCTACCGCCGGCATCATAATCCTGCCGGCGGAGCCTGCTCTGCACCGCCACCATTATCCCGGTCCTGCTCCGTCCGCCAGGCAGGAGTGCGGATGGCAACCGGCGGAAAAGCGGCAGTCGGAATTTCCCACCGCCGCGGTCACCACCGCCATCCTAATTTTACCGGCGGTTTTCTTGGTTGCGATCGCGGTCGGATGTCCACCTCCGGTCCGGCGGGTGCCACCGCCGACCCGGCGGTGGACATCTGACCGCCATCCTAATAGGCCCCATAATTCTGAGTGGAGTGGGAATAGTAAATTAATTAAGTTTAGTGTCCAGCACCTACACCAATTTAATACTGACTGGAGTGGGAATAGTAAATTAATTAAGTTTAGTGTCCAGCACCTACTACAATTTAATCCTTATTGGAGTGGGAATAGTAAATTAATTAAGTTTAGTGTCCTGCACCTACCCCAATTTAATCCTGAGTGGAGTGGGAATAGTAAGTTAATTAAGTTTAGTGTCCAGCACCTATAATAATTAAATACAGACTCGAGTGGGAATAGTAAATTAATTAATTTTAGTGTTAAGCACCTACCCCAATTTAATCTGACTGGAGTTGGAATAGTAAATTAATTAAGTTTAGTGTCCAGCACCCACATCAATTTAATGCTGACTGCAGTGGGAATAATTAATTAATTAAGTTTAGTGTCCAGCACCTACCCCAATTTAATAGTTACTGGAGTGGGAATAGTGCATTAATTAAGTTTAGTGTATAGCACCTACCCCAATTTAATACAGACTGGAGTGGGAATAGTAAATTAATTAAGTTTAGTGTCCAGCACCTACCCCAATTTAATACTGACTGGAGTGGGAATAGTAAATTAATTAAGTTTAATGTCCAGCACCTACCCTAATTTAATTATGACTTGAGTGGGAATAGTAAATTAATTAAGTATACTGTCCAGCACCTACCCCAATTTAATACTGACTGGAGTGGGAATAGTAAATTAAATACATTTAGGGGCCGATTCCGATCTCGGTCGGAGGCGCACCCAATACCATTCGGTCGGGAAAAAAGCCATGCGAATGCCTGTTTCCCGACCGATCCGTACAGCAGACGGAACGAGTAAGTACGATGCGCACAACAGCACAGAATCCGGACGAGTCGTACTCACCAAATCCAGGTCCTGTTCTCCGACCGAGGCGAATCCGGAAACGCAGAATCGAGTCGCACGGAAGGGAAAATGCAGCTCCGTCCGGCCGACCAAGTACGATGCGCTTCCCGTACGCGCCGAACCCGTCGCTACGCACGGCACGTCAAAGCATCCGGGAGAGGCGCACATAAGCTCCGATTCGCGCCACAACACAATCCACGGCTACGAGACGAACACGCCAGCGACGAGGACGACGCGAAGCGACGAGGATGACGAGAAGCAACGAGAAGGACGAACGACACGAACCAACCATGAATCCCTTCGTCCCGATCATACCAATATTCTACATTTACTACCGGAACAGGCACGGACGCGTACGGCGTAGAAGGTAAGTCAGACACCAACCACAAAACACATACAACACGTACACGACACATCACACACACACAGAGGGATGCAGAATTTACTTACACCAGCAACAGCAGCACCATAGGGGCGGGATGCCCATCACCAATGCCACATATGCACACAGGGGCCTGAATGCGCACCACCACCCCTACCCAGGGGGGGCCGGATGCCAACCACCACTACCACCCTTAGCCAGGGGGTGCCAGATGCCCACCACCACTACCACCCTTACCCAGGGGGCTGGATGCCTACCACTACTACCACCCTTAGCCAGGGGGGTGCCAGATGCCTACCACTACTACCACCCTTACTCAGGGGGGGCTGGATGCCTACCACTACTACCACCCCTAGCCAGGGGGTGCCAGATGCCTACCACTACTACCACCCTAAGCCAGGGGGCTGGATGCCAACCACCACTACCACCCTTAGCCAGGGGGTACCAGATGCCCACCACCACTACCACCCTTACCCAGGGGGCTGGATGCCTACCACTACTACCACCCGTACCCAGGGGGTGCCAGATGCCTACCACTACTACCACCCTTACCCAGGGGGGCTGGATGCCTACCACTACTACCACCCTAAGCCAGGGGGCTGGATGCCAACCACCACTACCACCCTTAGCCAGGGGGTGCCAGATGCCCACCACTACTACCACCCTTAGCCAGGGGGTGCCAGATGCCCACCACCACTACCACCCTTACCCAGGGGGCTGGATGCCTACCACAACTACCACCCTTAGCCAGGGGGTGCCAGATGCCTACCACCACTACCACCCTTAGCCAGGGGTGCCAGATGCCTACCACTACTACCACCCTTACCCAGGGGGGCTGGATGCCTACCACTACTACCACCCTCACCCAGGGGGGCTGGATGCCTACCACTACTACCACCCTTAGCCAGGGGGTGCCAGATGCCCACCACCACTACCACCCTTAGCCATGGGGGTGCCAGATGCCTACCACTACTACCACCCTTAGCCAGGGGGGCTGGATGCCTACCACTACTACCACCCTCACCCAGGGGGCTGGATGCCTACCACTACTACCACCCTAAGCCAGGGGGCTGGATGCCAACCACCACTACCACCCTTAGCCAGGGGGTGCCAGATGCCCACCACCACTACCACCCTTAGCCAGGGGGGTGCCAGATGCCCACCACCACTACCACCCTTAGCCAGGGGGGGCTGGATGCCTACCACTACTACCACCCTCACCCAGGGGGTGCCAGATGCCTACCACTACTACCACCCTTAGCCATGGGGTGCCAGATGCCCACCACCACTACCACCCTTACCCAGGGGGCTGGATGCCTACCACTACTACCACCCTTAGCCAGGGGGTGCCAGATGCCTACCACCACTACCACCCTTAGCCAGGTGGTGCCAGATGCCTACCACTACTACCACCCTCACCCAGGGGGGGCTGGATGCCTACCACTACTACCACCCTCACCCAGGGGGGGCTGGATGCCTACCACTACTACCACCCTTACCCAGGGGGGGCCGGATGCCTACCACTACTACCACCCTCACCCAGGGGGGCTGGATGCCTGTCACTACTACCACCTCCACCCATGGGGGGCTGGATGCCTACCACCAACACCACCCCCATTCATAGGATGGACAATGCATGACACAACCAGCACACCACAACCTAGGGAATGCAAGAAAAAGACATCCCCCCCAACACCATGACAAGCGTGTGTAGACTGTGTCAAATGCCTACAACACTGAACATGACTTTGAACATACAATGTGACCCCCTAGCACATGTGCCACACATATATGTGTGTGGCCCCCACAATGCAAGCAGGCCATGACCATTGTGGCAATGGGGTCCAAACCCCCATCATCACAGTGACCAAAAGGTAAGTGTGGGGTCCATAGCTGAATCACATTTTGAACAGTGTGGCAATGGGGTCCAAACCCCCATCATCACAGTGACCAAAATGTAAGTGTGGGGTCCATAGCTGAAGCATATTTTGAACATTGTGGCAATGGGGTCTAACGCCCCATCACCACAGTGACCAAAAGGTAAGTGTGGGGTCCATAGCTGAAGCACATTTTGAACATTGTGGCAATGGGGTCCAAACCCCCATCATCACAGTGACCAAAAGGTAAGTGTTGACAAAGAAAGAGCTGCAACTGCCAAACTGCATGGATGATTCCTGGTCACAGAACAAAAAACAGATCAGTGGCAAAGTAGTGCATGTGTCCCATTGCAACATAAATTGGGGGAGCCAAATACTGCAGTGCAAATAAGACATACCTTTGGCCATGTGCAGACAAACAACACTCATGGGGGCTGACACTGTCAACATTCATCAATGACACAATGACAGAAGTGACCATCAGAATGCAGACCCACATATTTGCACCAATGGGCACACAAATGCAGATACCCTGTGGAGACTGTAGATGTGAGGTGAACAGATACCATACCATGGCAGCAATGGGACACACAAACCATGATCATTGTGCTGACCGATGACCTAGGAGTCCCAGGGACAGCAGGGGAAACCCACCAAACTACATACAGCCAATGGCACACCCAAGATATGCCAATGCAGTGGTGCAGATGCACAAACACAAACAGGCAGACCCACACTGCACATCATACACAACAGGTGAGGGGGGTGCCAGTGTCCCCAGGCAACCACACAACACATGAGGAGACCTGAATACCAATCATACAGATGTGCAACCAGTGCCACACAAAGGTAACTCATGGATCCAAATCCCCTATGTGGGCAAGCAGGCATTGTCAGATGAGAGGGAGCACAAATCACACATGTCACACAGGCACGTAGGAACAGCAACTGACACAGCAAGACACAGACACACCACAGCACTACCCCCAGGGCCCCCACAATGTGGTGACCCTGGGCTGCATTACAATCCCACTGTGATGACAAAGCTAAATGTCGTTCACACTGTGAACCACAGTCATGTGTCCTGAGCAACAAACTACCATCACACCTACACAAGCACAAATCAATCAGCATGGCCAGTAAGCCAAGGCCAACATGGAGGCAGGGGCCTAGCCGGGCAACAACTCTCATCTGCACACACTCAACACCACACCCCTCGACCTCCAACAATGTGCAGCAGTGAAGCACACATGCACTGGTGACATTGCACATGCACCCATGACTATTCCAGGGTGGTGGGTGGGAACCAAGGTGCAGAAACACATCACACATGGCCACTCAACAAGACTCCTGAATGTCTGACACACTGCACACTACGCTGTACATGGACATGACGGCAATACCACACCAACCAATGGGATCCCAGCCACAGTCACACACCAATGAAGAAGCCAAGGTCACCCACAAAGAACACACATAGACAACAACCAACATTGCAGCCCGGACCCTGAGGAGTGCCAGCAGTCACACACACAACGTGTCACAATCACTGAAAGATAACACAAACTGGAAATCACATGACAGGGGCAAACAACAAGTGCCAAGGGGAAACCTGACTGTGACCCATCTGCGTCTGCACACAAACTCAGCCCTGACAGCAAACACACCTATGGGTGACACCCTGATGACCAGTAATGTGCCATGCACCCACATCACAGAGAACCCAGGGAGAAGACCTTGGGGGAACATAGGTCAACTCAGCAAGCATCACAAACAGGTACAACACTAGGGATCACAGCATGCACAGCTAAACGGAAGTGAACACACAGACATGCACATACAACACACACCTTGGGCGCAGGCAATGTTACAGGAGTACACACTGCCATGAGGGGACTCCACTCCTGTGTGAGGAAAGCTGTGCCATATGTTGCCTCAGTAGGGCCCCATCATGTCAGCTGAGCACTTGGTCACACAATCAACAATTAGCACCAAATGAGGGCTCCCGTCACATCAGCCTGGTCATGGAAGTGCCAACGTAATCATCAGCACAGATCCAACACACTTGTATAGCAATGTTGCACTGACAACACAGATGAGTCCTTCCCCATTGATGCCCAAACCTGCATGTCCAGTGGAGATGGCCACACGGTCAGGGAAGTAGACGAATTGAACAATGGCAGGCACAACAGATGTGCAGGGGTGGAAGCCACAGATGTGAAATAGCTAATCTAAGTAGGAAATCCCATTGCCAAATACTGAACACATGACACCCTCAGATGCTGCTATGGATGACATGGATACACCACAGGATAGGACACATTCCCCCTGGACCACATGGGTTCCTGCACAGTAACACTTCATTATCATGAGACCAAATATCACCATCACTGCAGCAAGGGCATGGTTAGCATCATCAACAACATGTACATCAGAAGCATAAGCACTAGAGAACAGAAAGTTGCTTTATTCAGCATATGTGTGTAATGAAAACAAAGTCCAGAAAAAACACAAAGGCCAATGGCCAGTCCATTGTCAAAGTCCAAACAGGGTGACAGTGGCAGATGTCACTCTACGCATGCCTGCACAAAACCAGGGACAATCCACTAGGAGGGGCAACCGGGGGGGCAGGATCAGGGCTCACCAGGAGGAAGCAGGGAAGGGGTGGTGGGTGCTGGAGAGCCACTGACAACTGCAGTGGAGGTGTCTGACATGGTGTGTGCCGGCACAACTGGGGGGCATGACTCAGATGTTGTGGGTGCCGGCACGACTGCAGTGGACCCTGCAGATGGAGTGGACAGGTCCGCCACTGCAGTGCCCAAGTCAGACAGGGTGGTAGTGGACTCCACTGCAGTGCCTACCACCAGGGGAGGAGAATGGGGAACAGGCAAGGTGGGCTGGACAGAGGGGGAGGACACCCTCACCACATCAGTGGCACAGACAAGCGCAGCGGGGGGTGTGGTGCCGGGAGAGCAAGTGGCAGGGGGAGAAGGCCGGATCCTCTTGGGGATGGTATATCTGTGGGTGGGGGAACCTGGGGCGGGGTGTGGTGGGGGCACCTGTGGAGTGGGGGCCTGAGGGATGGAGGAAGGAGACCTGGTGCCTGAGCTGCAGGGTGGCGGCGGGGTCTTGCTCTTACGACTCCGGGGGGACTTGCGGGTGGGGGCCTCAGTCTGTCTGCGCCTGGGGGAGGGTGTCCGGGGGCGAGGGGCACTCTGCTCCGTGTGGGTGGGCTTCCTCTTCCCCCTGAATGCTGTATCAGCTGGATCGGAGGGGAAGAGGCCGAGGTCACTGAGGAAGAGCCGCTGGGTCTTTGGGGTTGCAGGTGAGGCAAGGGAGGGTGCTTTGGAGGGAGAGGCAACTGAGGACTGCGCAGTGCTCGTGGATGCGTGTGTGTGTTCCAGGGCCCCATCCCCTGTGAGTCTGGTTTCAGTCCCCTGACTGTGCGTGCGTGTGCGCTTTGTTTGTGGCGTGTGTGTCTGTGTGCTGGATGTGTGTGTGCTGGTGTGTGCCTGTGCCGGTGTGTGTGTGCTTGGGACGGGTAAGGTGCTGGGGAGTGTGGATGGAGCAGAGGCAGGAGGGGTGAGGGACTGTCTGAGGAGGGACACTGCTGCCGTCAGGGAGGAGTCCATGGACCTATTGCCCCTCTGTAGGTCAGACATGCCTGATGAGATGCCCACCATGAACGACACCAGCTGGGTCAACAGAGCGGTGTGCGCATGGAGGACACTCAGCATGGCTGTCTGCCCTACATGGAGCTGGCGAAGGAGGTACACAGACTCCTCACTCAGGGCAGCAGGGGACACAGGGGCAGGGGGTGCGGTGCCTGGCCCAAAGGAGACACGCTCCCGAACATGGGAGCCTCCACGGACCTGGGGAATGGGAGCCGATGGGAGGGCGGTGGTGGTGCTGGTGGTGGCATGGACAGCAACACTAGCTGGGGTGTGGTGGCTGCTGACACCCGCCTCCATAAGGGAGTCATCCTCCGAGTTGCTCTGGTCCTCAGCTGAGGTGGATGGTGCTGAGGACTCCTCAGTGTGGCTCCCCTCGACCTCCGTGCCACTGGGTCCCTCCGACCACTCCTCGGCTGCTGACCCAGTCTGGCTCTCCGGCTCCTCCTGGTCCGTGGAGCTGTCCCCTTCCGTGGCCGTGGATGTATCTGCAAACAATGGGGAAACAGACAGACATCAGTCACCTGCACCAAACGCACACACCACTGTGAGCACAGCACATTACAGAGTAAGCCCTGGCATCATTAGTTGTACATTGCTAAAAGTGCCCTAACTGAACAGGAGAAGCCAATTGTCAGTCTGATGCCAACCATGGCACTCACATCCCACATGGCCTTGCACCCATCTGTCTGGTGTCTGTTGGATAGCAACACCCCAGTGTGGACACATGCACCAACTACACAGTAGTTGGACAGTGCAGAGGACACGGTGTAGCATGTGGACATGCACACATCACAACTCTTGCCACTGAGTCAGTACAGGTTTCCGGATGAAAGGGACGCCCAGAGTCAAATAGGATATGCATGTGATGCATACCAGCGACAGACACCATGATGCACCCATGTCCTGAAAGCCATTGCCACAATGGTGTGCATGTAGCACATGTCACTCCCCTGCAGGATCACCAATAAGTAGACACATGCCATGGCGGAGGCATGACTGCTAAGTCATACATCACTGTCTCAGTGATGTATGACTTGGCAGCCAGACAACAACACTCTGCACTGTGTCACAATAGTAGGTCATGGGGAATGCAAGTCCTGGAGCTGCACAAGTGCACATGTACATCCCCCTCACAACACATCATCTTAACCCTCATCTGTCCAGGTCATACCGATTGGACATATGGGAGACCTGTGACACTACCCTCTGAACCTGAGCCCCTCACAATCTGCTGTGAATGGGGAACAGCTGCCTGAACTCCACATTCGCATACCCCAGTCTGCACGGGCAGCTGATCAAACACCTATGTGACACACAAGTATCGTCTCCTATGGTCACATCTCCAGTGGCATGCTGAGCCCCTACCGAGAAACACCCCAGCAGTCCTGGCAACAAATCCACAGCACACTGACACAGAGGCAGACACCTGAGGGGTCAAATCACTGCGCACAATGTGTCAGCTGATACACGGGAGTGGGAGTACAGAGTGCATTGCATGGCCTGGAGTAGGCATGACTGTCCTGCCCCACATGAATGAGGGATGAGCCCTGGACAGTGGATAGCTGGCTATGTATGTGTGACACACGTAATCTGCATACTCCTGGGGCCCAAACATTGTTCCCACCCGCTGCATGGGTGTGTGCCACATACCCCAGGCACATGTGGTGGCTCAGCTCAGCAAGTGGACCGCATATCAAAGCAACACGCAGATTACATGTCCGAACACAGGCGTTGTGTGAACAATGGACCCACCCATGATGCCCACAACAGAGTTAGGGAAACAGATGCTGTCCCGCACCTTTAGTGAAGCAAACTGCAAGGACACAGTCCCAAGTGACACAATTCCCTGAATGTAAGGGCCACACCTGGGTATCAGATGAGGAGTGGGCAGTGCACAATAGAGGGACATGGCTCCTGGACAACATGACTGCTGTACTGTGGCAGTTGAACCAGGCCAGAGGAGGGCACATAGCATGTAATACAGAGTTCACAGTGCAGTCTTTGACTCACCCCCTCCTTGCTGCTGTCTGGCCTTCAGCTGCCCATCCAGGTCTGGAAACACCACCGCCAGGATCTGGAGCATGTGGGGGTCAGGGTCCGTGTTCCGCCCCTCCTGCGAGGAGGCGACAGCTTCAGCTGGACCCATGCAATCCTCCGGGTCCAGCCCCGAAGGTCCTGCCACCTCTTCTGGCAGTTGCGGATCCGGCGCTTGTAGACCCCCACGGACCGGACAGCCCGGACGATGTCCTTCCAGATCTCCTGCTTCCGATGGGCATTAACCTGTCAGGATGACAACGTGAAAAGGCCATTACTACACATGCAACATATCCGTGCATGACACAGTTGTATATACATGTCTCATTCACAGGGGCACATGATGTACACAGGCAGTGCAACGCTGCCCATGGACAGTTTGCCAGACGTCACTACATGGTATCATTGCATGGGAAGTAAAACCTTGTTCAAATGCACTGTCACTGCACCATACCTGTCCAGTGCATGTCACTACACACTATGGGGGGTGACAACTACTCAGTGAGCCTGCTAGCCAGTGGCGTGCAGACTTTCAGCCTTGCTAGTCAGACAAAATGCACATTCAGAAAGGCAGTGCACAGAACACTCACCTGGTCCCCTGGTGTCCCATACAGCTTGCTGTACTGTGGAAGTAGGCTGTCCAGCAGGGCCTGGTTCTCCTCAAGGCTGAAGGCTGGGGCTCTCTCCACAGTACGTGCCATTGCAGGGTCCAGAGGGGCAGAGACAGCAGCAGTGCAGTGGCAGATGTCGTCCTGGAGCATGTAGTGCAGGCAAGTGAGCTCTCAGGGGAACAGCCAGCAATATATATGTGCTGGAGAGGCAGATACTGTCCCTTGTGTCCAAAGTGATAGGTCCAAGTCGTTTGCATCTTCTGAATCTGGCCAATCCATGGAATAGCAGCACCAATACACGCCCACGGCATCCTTCAAATCTTCAACTTCATGACATACATTATTTTGCAACATTGTTGTGGGTGACCAACTGAATTTCCAGCAACCGACTCGTTCGAATTTCGAAAACGCGTCCGTTGCCAGGCAAGGCCATTGTCAATGGGTGCGCACCGATCGGTCCATTGCGGTACAACGCGTACAGGGGTACAACGCGTACCCGCACACATTGAATGCAATGGGCCGGCCGGGGGCACCGATCGGTCCATTGCTGATCAATGCGTACAGGGGTACAACGCGTACCCGCACACATTGAATGCAATGGGCCGGCCGGGGGCACCGATCGGTCCATTGCGTTACAACGCGTACAGGGGTACAACGCGTACCCGCACACATTGAATGCCAAGGCTCGGCCGGGGGCACCGATCGGTCCATTGCTGATCAACGCGTACAGGGGTACAACGCGTACCCGCACACATTGAATGCAATGGGCCGGCCGGGGGCACCGATCGGTCCATTGCTGTTCAACGCATCCCTGTACAAGTGACTGGCATATGTCACCATGCCTGTATCAGATGGACATATGCCAGCCACAGATAGCTCCCAGGGAGTGAGGGGCACACCTACAACACAACAGCCTGTCCAAACTGTATGATAAGGCATGTAAGGCTGCATTTCCTATTGTGTGTATGTTGGTGTACATGTTGTCCTGTGGGTGTCACCTGGGGGCAGCCACCCCCAGGCTGTGCACATGTTCATGGGGACAGGATCCTGGGTGTTACGTGTACATGACCACTGTGATGTGCAACTGTTCATATCTGTGCATGTGCCATGGTCACATTTCACAGTGGTGTATGTGTATGTCATGTCACATACCCCGTGAGTCCCATGTGGGACGGTATATTTGAGCCAGGGTGTCCCAGTGGCACAATAGTGATGGTCCTCCACAGTCTGTGTGCATGTAGTGTTTACAATGTCTCTGATTTCATGTGCACAATGGGAGACAGTCTCCACATCCACGTTGTGTGTGCATGGACTTTGATGTTGTGCGTGTGTGTGTCACAGACGTCCATGTCTGTCCTGCAGTGGCAAGTGGGACCACTACCTGTGGGGGTCATAGTTGTTTTGCTGTGGTGTATACATGATACTCCATGTAATGCCAGTGTCCATGTGGCAATACAGGGTCCCTGGGAATGTACCTGTCGTTGAGCTGTGATGCCTGGGGCACATCTGTCCTCACATGTCACTGTGGGGGTGATTGTGACACGGCAGCAGGAGATGGGAACTGTGACACGGCCTCATGATATCCAATGGGCCAACCTGGGACTTATTGATGCCACTTGTTGGACCGTGATGACAGATGTTGGCCATGTATGTACCATACATGTCCTTACGGAACTGCACACTTCATGTAGTTGTGCCTCATAATTATGTATGTTGGGATATTGAGTGTGTTCAATGCCGCATATGTGGGCTGACTGACAATCTTGCTTACTTCTCCTCTGCACTGCAGGGCTCCTGCTGTCCATCGACCATTCCCAGACCTGGCAACGATGGTGGAACGGGACAGCATCCGACGGTACCGCTTCACCAGGCAGCTGATTGAGGATTTGGCAGTGCAGTTGGCCCCACATTTGCAGCCTGGCCGGCCGTATCCTACAGCGCTGACCCCCAAGGTGAAGGTGATGGCAGCCCTACACTTCTTTGCCACCGGTACCTTCCAACATACTGTGACGACTGCTGGTGGGATGTCACAGACCATATTGAGCCGTGTGCTCCGCGATGTTTTGGTGGCAATGTTGCTATTCCTGAACCGGTACATCTATTTCCCTAGACTGCGACGACTCACTGACGTGAAGAGTGACTTCTATGCCCTGGGGAGGATGCCGCATGTCATTGGCTCCATTGATGGGACACATGTGGCTTTGGTACCACCACAGGCCCAGGAGCAGGCCTACCGTAACCGCAAGCACTACCACTCGGTCAATGCACTGGTGGTGTGTCTTGCAGATATGACCATCACACACGTGTGTGCCCATTTCCCTGGTTCAGCACACGATGCCTTTGTGATGAGGAGTAGTCGCATCCCCAGGATGATGGCACAGATGCAGAACCAGCGTGCCTGGCTTGTCGGTGTGTACTGACTTTTTGCCATTGTGTGTGATCTGATCTGTAGTATTCTGCCCACTTTTCCAAGTCAGCTAATGTGCACTTGTCTGTCCGTAGGTGACTCGGGATACCCCAACATGCCGTGGTTGCTGACACCCCTCAGGAACTCTGTGACACCAGCCCAGATGCGCTACAATGAGGCACATGGTCGGACCAGGAGAGTGATTGAGCGGACATTTGGTCTCCTGAAGAGCCGCTTCCGCTGCCTGGACAAGACCGGAGGGTCCCTCCCATATGCCCCTGCGAAAGTGTGCAAGATTATCATCGTCTGCTGCATGCTCCACAACCTGGCAGTGCGGAAGGAGTTGCCTCTCATCCAGGATGACAATGACCAACATCCGCCACCTGTGGAGGATCCTGGCCTGGACCACGATGCCAGTGATGATGATGATGATGATGAGGGTGATGTCTGCACACAGCTCATCACCAACTTCTTTAGCTGAATGTGAGTATCCTGAGGTGTCATGTCAATGATGTGAGTTGGCATGATATGTGTAGGTGGTGCTCTGGTGCTGTTGGAGTGTGTCCATGGGCTACTTGTCTGGATGTGTGTAGCGATGTGTGCTTACAGGTGGTCTGTACTCCCCAACAGTGTTGACATGCTAACTTGGTTCTGGGTGGGTATCTTGTAACATGTATTGTGCATGAGTTTTGCTGTTCTGTCCTGTTCTCCATTGCTTTTGACTGTGTGTCATTTCTGTCCTTCACAGGGTACTTTCAGATTCGTTTGGTCAACTGTGTCCACCGACGACGTGATTGCACTTCCAGGGTGGTAGCTGTTGTGTCCCTACAGGTGATGTGCACCACACCCATGGACTTCCTTCCTTCTACAGTTGTTGACTGTGTGCCCGCTGCCAGGTGGGATTACCTTGCATCTGTAGTGGTTACGACATGTTGCAACTGTGTAATAAACCTGTGCTTCACTTTGTGATGTGCGTTGTCTGTGGTCACACATTTGACTGCCATTTGCTTACTGCACCTGTGGGCTACTTGACTACAACTGGGAATGGGTGTGGTGTCTGTGCATTGCACCGTCTTCCCTGGCAACATCAGTGTAGGCAATGAGTCAGATGGCCTAGGTGTGTATGTGTTGTGTAGCCCTGGTGGTGTGTCTCCCTCATATGTGTCACGTTGCCTTTACTCACATGCCTGTGTTGTACTTGCTGTTGCAGTTCGCATACACAGTGTAATTTTGCAGTTCATCATCCCCATAACAGCACCCACGTTGGAATCACAACAGAGGCAAGTATGGTGTATTAGTGTGTTTATTGTGATACATTTGTGTGAATAGTGCATAGGATGGGTAGTGCTGTACATATATCTTGCAATCAGAAGTTCCTAGGTGAATTGAAAGTCCTGGTAGACAAAATCCCCAGTATCGGGGCCACAGTTGTCTGAGACATTGGTCCAACTTGTACTCCCCATGCAATGTGTGGGAGTAGTGTTGCCGTCAACAGGGTGAACAGTCTGTGCACAAAGGTGAACATCCAGAACAGGTTCAGGCTTCCTGGGAGTTGCGCTTGGCCATCGGCCTCTCACTTGCCCCTCCTCGGACGACCCCTCTTCTTTGGGGGGTGCCCCTCAAGTACAGGCTGCTGCGGTGCAGGGGACTCTCCGCCAGAGTCATCCTCCCTCCCTGTGGCAGTTGCAGTTTGTTCAGCACCAGATGTTGTTGGCACACAGGGAGGTGTGGACTGGTTGCTGTTCATCTGGCGGAGGCATTGTAAAATGTCCCTGTGCACCGCCGTCATCTCATGCAGTTCATCCCACTTGGACTCCACGCGGGACATGTGTGAGTCCACGCGGGACATGTGTGACTCCACGTGGGACATGTGAGAGTCCAAGCGGGCATGATGGGCAGCCTGCTGCTGTTTCATGTCTCTGAGGAGCCCCACTACCTGGCTGAGATCTCCGGTGCTGGACTGGTACGCATCAGCTATGCGTACCAGTTGTGGGTCATCATGCACACCAGCAACATCTGCAAGCAGCGACCTCTGTCTCCCACTCCTCCCACCACCCCTGCCGACATGTGCAGTGCATGCAGTGGCACGCACAGATGACCCTGGTCCACCTTGGGGGTTGGTGGTGGTGGTGGTGTCCATGGCCCCACGTTGGTCCAGGGTCCCTGTGCTGGTGTTGCTCCTTGTTCTGTCCATGTCGGCAGGGATGGTATTTGTGGTGACAGTCGTTGGAGGGGTGGGTGCAGGGGGTGCAGCTGGTGGTCCTGCTGGTGCTGCAGCTGGTGGTCCTGCTGGTGCTGCATGTAGACTTGCACCGGATGTGCCAGGTTGGTCTTCTTCGTCCGAGGAGGGCAGAGGCTGTACGACACCAGTGAGCTCCGCATCCTCTTGAGCCTGGGACTGGGACTCCTCAGCGTCTGCTGCTGTGTCCCCATCATCACCTGTTTTTGGGAGACACACACAATGTATGTTATGTTTCTGCAGGCATCAATGGTTGACACACCTGACAGTTGTGACTGTGCCTCTGGGTGCGGGCCTGTACATTGCATTGTCCTAAGTCGTCACAGTCAGGGGTTGATATTGGTGTGGCACATTGTCCTGCATTATTTGGGCATTTCTATGTATTTGTTGGGGTGTGAACATGGTCTGCATTGGTTGTATTTGGTTGACAGCCAGCCCTCCTTCCCACCCAGCCAGTCAGTTATCCCACCATGGACTGTGCTTGCATTGCAGGGAGTGGAAGTTGTCTCTCAGGATGTCAGTCAGTGGTGTCCTGCTGTTTGTTGGTGCACAGTTGCCAGCAGGGCCTTGTGCTCCCCACAGCAGTAGCCAGTGTCAGTCATCTTGTGTGTCCTTATCCACTCCCTGTGATGTGAGCATGGTTCAGGGTGGTGTTGATGGGCCAGTTGTGAGGCTGAGCAATATCTGTGCCTACTACTCCCATCATGCTATTGCCTCCACCCCCTTCCCAGCATGCCCATGCTTCCTTCCTTTTGACTCTGCTTCCCTGTGGGGTGGGCTGGCTGTGCTGACAGGATGGCTGGGAGTGTTGTCCTGGCAGTTGTTTGGCTAAAAGTCCCAAGAGTGTCCCTGTGCTTCACACAACATAACCCAGGGTGGTGGTTCTTTGTGGGATCTTGAGTTAGGATGGGAGGCATTGCATTCTACCAGGTGGGTTCTGTGGAGTTTGTGTTGAGGGGGGTGTGAGGGGAGGTGCTTGTGACTATGGTCAGTGCTGCAAGTCCTCCTTCCCACCCAGCCAGCCAGATATCCCACCATGGAACGTGCTTCCATTGCAGGGAGTGGAAGTTGTCTCTCAGGATGTCAGTCAGTGGTGTCCTGCTGTTTGTTGGTGCACAGTTGCCAGCAGGGCCTTGTGCTCCCCACAGCAGTAGCCAGTGTCAGCCATCTTGTGAGTCCTTCTCCACTCCCTGTGATGTGCGCATGGTTCATGGTGGTGTTGACGGGACAGTTGTGGGGGGGCAATATGTGTGACTACGACTCCCATGATGCTATTGGCTAAACTGACTTGCCCAGCATACACAGAATTCCTTTCTTTCAGTGGTCTTCACTGTGTGTTGGTGTTGTAGTGGTGGCTACATGTCTGGATGTGTTTGTTAGTTCTATTTGTGCCACTGCCTAGCTGTAGTTGTAGTTGTGTTTGTACATGTGATGGCACGGTTAAATGTAACTTTGAGATGGCATGTGTTGTGTTTATCTGACTGACATACACATTTTGGGATGATTCTGTTCTGGTTGCTGTGTAATTGCTATGAGTGCATGGTTTGACTCTCCCCTTGACAGTGATGTGTGTGTGTATTGTGGCAGAATATTGTGTACATTTGTTGTGTACTCACCAGGCTCTGGGATGTTCTCTAGTCCATAGACGCTCACTGGCGGAAGGATGGCCCGCACCTTCTCCTCCCAGGGCCTGAGGTATACTGGCTTGGCAGGAGGGCCACTGCCGGTGTATTGGCTCAGGAGGTAGTCTTTCTTGAGCAGCTCCCGGACCCTCCTGCGCACATCATACCACCTGTTCTGGATGTCGGTCTTTGTGCGCAGACATGGTGATTGTGCGTTCACCCTGTTGATGATCCTCTCCCACATCTTGGTTTTCTGGGAGATGGGGGTCTGTTGGACCAGTGTGCCAAACAGCTGTGGCTCTACCCTGAGGATCTCGTCTACCAGGACTTCCAATTCACAATCTAGGAACTTGTGATTCTTCTTGGGGGGCATGGTGATGGGTGGTGATGGTGAGTGATGTGTGTGTTGGTGTGCAGGTGAGGGTGTGTGGGTGTGTGTTTTGCTGGGTGTATGTGAGGTAGGTATTTTTTTGGTGTGCTGATGGTGTGTGGCTTGTGTGAGGGATGAGCTGTGGGTGTGTGGTTGCTGTCTGTTGGGTGCTGGCAGTAGAATGGCATTTGCAAAGGATCATGGTTGGGATTTGTGTCCTTTATATGGGTGGAGTTGTGGGTGTGTCTTTGTTCTCTATCCCCACCCCCCAGTATTTATTGGCTTTGTAATTGCTTGTTTGGCCTTTTTTTGTGTAATTTTTCCTTTGTACTGTCTGTGCATGTTGGAAACGTTCTTGTGACCGAGTCGGACCCTGCATTTGTCTCGTACGGTCTTCTCCGTTTCGTTCACGCTGTGTTTGTGCAGTTTTCTATGCTGCGTACGCGTCGGTCGCGGTGTTTTGTGTTACTTCGGCTCGGTTTTGTATGCGTGTCGGTCGTACGGCTTGTCCTCCGTACGACTCGGTCGTGGTTTTCGCGCCTTGCATCGTACTTTGCGGTTTGGAGTTCGCGTGTACGTTTCGGTCGGATTTGTTCCGGGTGCGTGTCGGTCGGTTCGATTCGCGTGTTTTTCCGGCCGGATTGCTGTTTTCCGTGCGGCTCGGTCGTTCGGCTTGGGTTCGGTACGTGTCGGTCGGATTTTGCACGCTTTGCATCGTACTTGGCGTGTCGGGCGCCACAGGTACGTGTCGGTCTGAATAAATTCCGGCTCCGAGTCGGTCTGTGCTTTTTCCGGCCCGAATTGGAATCGACCCCTTAGTGTCCAGCACCTACATCAATTTAATGCTGAGTGGAGTGGGAATAGTAAATTAATTAAGTTTAGTGTCCAGCACCTACCTAATTTAGGGGCGTATTAGGATGGAGGTCGGAAAACCTCCCCGACCGCCATGGTAGCGGGAAAAAACCGCCCGCATGGACCGCGACATCACCGCCGGTCGCTTTACGATGACCCGCGGTCGAAATCCAACTGCGGCGGTCGGATCGCGGGCCATAACATTGCGGCGGTTGCTGCTGCCCGCAGCACCGCCGCGATGCCGAAAGGAGCATGTCCTGCATTTCCCTGCACTGCGTGGCAGGCACTGCACAGTGCCTGCCACCTGGTACAGGGAAATGTAGGGGGGGACCATGGGTACCCCCCCAGTGCACCCACACCCCCCCAACACATTGGGGGCCCGCAATGGGCCCCCGGAAGACAATCTCTGCATGCCTTTCCATGGCGGTTTGACCGCTGAGGAAAGGCTGGCTACCGCCGGCATCATAATCCTGCTGGCGGAGCCTGCTCTGCACGCCACCATTATCCCGGTCCTGCTCCATCCACCAGGCAGGAGTGCGGATGGCAACCGGCGGAAAAGCGGCAGTCGGAATTTCCCACTGCCGCGGTCACCACCGCCATCCTAATTTGACCGGCGGTTTTCTTGGTTGCGATCGCAGTCGGATGTCCACTGCCGGTCTGGCGCGTGCCACGGCCGGCCCGGCGGTGGACATCCGACCGCCATCCTAATAGGCCCCATAATTCTGAGTGGACTGGGAATAGTAAATTAATTAAGTTTAGTGTCCAGCACCTACCCCAATTTAATACTGACTGGAGTGGGAATAGTAAATTAATTAAGTTTAGTGTCCAGCACCTACTACAATTTAATCCTTATTGGAGTGGGAATAGTAAATTAATTAAGTTTAGTGTCCTGCACCTACCCCAATTTAATCCTGAGTGGAGTGGGAATAGTAAATTAATTAAGTTTAGTGTCCAGCACCTATAATAATTAAATACAGACTGGAGTGGGAATAGTAAATTAATTAATTTTAGTGTTAAGCACCTACCCCAATTTAATACTGACTGGAGTGGGAATAGTAAATTAATTAAGTTTAGTGTCCAGCACCTACATCAATGTAATGCTGACTGGATTGGGAATAATTAATTAAGTTTAGTGTCCAGCACCTACCCCAATTTAATAATTACTGGAGTGGGAATAGTACATTAATTAAGTTTAGTGTCTAGCACCTACCCCAATTTAATACTGACTGCAGTGGGAATAGTAAATTAATGAAGTTTAATGTCCACCACCTACTCTAATTTAATTATGACTGGAGTGGGAATAGTAAATTAATTAAGTATCGTGTCCAGCACCTACCCCAATTTAATACTGACTGGAATGGGAATAGTAAATTAATTAAGTTTAGTGTCCAGCAGCTACCCCAATTTAATCCTGACTGGAGTTGGAATCATAAATTAATTAAGTTTAGTGTCCAGCACATACCCCAATTTAATCCTGAGTGGAGTGGGAATAGTAAATTAATTAAGTTTAGTGTCCAGCACCTACCCCAATTTAATACAGACTGGAGTGGGAATAGTAAATTAATTAAGTTTAGTGTCCAGCACCTACTACAATTTAATCCTTATTGTAGTGGGAATAGTACATTAATTAAGTTTAGTGTCCAGCACCTACCCCAATTTAATCCTGAGTGGAGTGGGATTAGTAAATTAATTAAGTTTAGTGTCCAGCACCTATAATAATTAAATACAGACTGGAGTGGGAATAGTAAATTAATTAAATTGTGTTAAGCACCTACCCCAATTTAATACTGACTGGAGTTGGAATAGTAAATTAATTAAGTTTAGTGTCCAGCACCTACATCAATTTAATGCTGACTGGAGTGGGAATAATTAATTAATTAAGTTTAGTGTCCAGCACCTACCCCAATTTAGTAGTTACTGGAGTGGGAATAGTACATTAATTAAGTTTAATGTCCGCCACCTACCCTAATTTAATTAGGACTGGAGTGGGAATAGTAAATTAATTAAGTATAGTGTCCAGCACCTACTCCAATTTAATCCTGACTGGAGTGGGAATAGTAAATTAATTAAGTTTAGTGTCCAGCACCTACCCCAATTTAATCCTGAGTGGAGTGGGAATAGTAAATTAATTAAGTTTAGTGTCCAGCACCTATAATAATTAAATACTGACTGGAGTGGGAATAGTAAATTAATTAAGTTTAGTGTCCAGCAACTACCAAAATCTTATAGTGACTGGAGTGGGAATAGTAAATTAATTAAGTTTAGTGTGCTGCACCTACCCCAATTTAATACTGACTGGAGAGGGAATGGTAATTTAATTTAACGTAGTGTTTAGTATGTATATTGTATTTATGTAAAGTGAACTTGTAAGAGTAATTTAGGAACAATTATAATTATAATATTTTATAAATATATTTATACAGTTTAAATTAGTATAAACATATAAATAAAAAATAGTTGTGCAGGAAATTAATAAAGATTAAATATACATTATAACATATTATTTAATACAGTGTAATTTATATAAATATATGTGAAATAAAACATTGACTTTTAAAATATAAAATAGTAGACAATAAATTAGACATATTAATTTTGTGTCATATTTATTATGAAGAAAATGTAGTATCTAAATGTAAATATAATGTTTTATTACATATAAAAATTTTAACGACAATATAAAAAATATTCTTTATTGCACAGATAATATAACAGTATTGTTTTTTTATATTTTTGGTACAATAATGAAAGAACATATTTTAATACATGACTTGATTTTTTAGCATATTTGTAAACAAATTTTTGATAATAGATACTGTATATTTACAAAACTTTGCATACATTTCAAAATATAATATCATTTTAGAAAATATTGTTAATAATTGTTTTGTATTATTAACAATATTTACATTATCACATATATTGGTAATATTTTAATAAATGAAAGTTTAAACATTTTTCATATAATTGAGAAATATAAACATTGTTTTATTTTTATACAATAATATAATACATTTTAATTAATAATAGTAATATATAATATAGTAATATTAATAATTATTACATATGTTTTACATTGTAATTTTTTTTAACAATGTGTATTTTTATAATAACATAAAAAAAATAGTACAATGTTTAATATATTGTTTATTGTTAGTTTTCATGTTATGGAATTATAATATTAAATATTATATGTGTTATAATATTTTTTATTATAATTTTACAAAGTTTCAAAGTAATGTAATGCATTTAAAAAAATAACATGTTATTTGTAGTATTTAAATTAAATATAATAACATTTTTAATACGTGAAATAAAGTTTTTAATAATTAAAATGGTTTAATTCACTATGTATAAAGCTGCCATATTTGTTTGGGCCTTGTATTTTGTAACCGCTCGCTGTTGTTTTGGGTCATTTGGAAGGGGAGAAGCTTGCGGTTGGAAGCTGCTTCACGTCGAGCAAGGTAAGATTTATTTTCTTTATTTTAACTATATTTTAAAGTTATTTTGAAGGTAGTTGGAGTCTATTTAGTATATTTTGAGATTTGTTAGTGATGTTTTGAGGTTTTATATGCGATAGTTAGGTATCGACTGTTTATCTAGTTTTACGTAATTGAGGCCTAGTTAGAAATGTAAAAATACAGTGTTAAATGTGTTTATTTTTATAGTACAATGTTAGGAATAATGTAATTAAGTGAATTATGTGTGGTTTGTGTGGGTGGGAATGTTTGTGTTTTTATTTTCTAGGTTTTAATCTAAAGAAGTTGCGGGTGCCCGAAGATTGCGGTTTTTTAATTAAGGAAGTGTATATTAGTTTTAATAACTAATATTTTTTTACACTTACTTAATTTTTCGGGTTTTATGGAGCGTTTATTTTTTTAAATACATTTTTGGGGTTTTTGATGGTTTCCGGATTGTGGATTTATCGATGGAGGATTTAATTTTTGGTACAGCTGTATTATTGCATTTTTTGGGGGAAATTTTTTATGGATATTTTATTGAAACCTAACTGGATTATTTTAGAAGATGTGGCATTTTGAATCTACAAAAACTGACACTGTAAATTTTTGAAAATTATTTAATTGTGGGAGGGAAATAATGTTATGTTTTATTGTTATTGTGTTTTATTTTCTCACATATATAATTAATGTGTGTAAATATATTATTTTTTCATTTAAAAAATATATTACACACAGTAATTATAATTGTGAGGTAATAAATATAATTTTTTATTGATGGCTATGAAGTAAAAGAAAAGTTTTATGTATTTAATTTGTATGGACATTTTAAAGTAGGCTTTTGGCGATCATTCCTAGGTATTCTAGGCCTCTTGTACTAGGGTATAGTTTAACTTGCTGTTGAAGGTATTGGTACATTTGCTTAGTTTGTTTAGAGGTTTTTTGTTTGAGTTGAGTGACAGATTGCTCCATTCGGAGTTCCTGATTGCTTTGGTCTTTTTGTAGGGAGGTTATTAGTTTGTGTAGTGTAGGTGTGACTCTTCCTGTGGTTTGTTGGAAGGCATTATGCCATCCTTCAACAGCGTTATTGGTTTTGGCTTTTTGGTTAAGTGTGCTAATATAGACGGTCCACCAAGGACTTTGAAATTTGGGTTGTCTCCTATGGCCTGATCTATGTAGTCTTCCCACCCAGGTGTCTTTGAAATAGTCCAGGGGGGGACTTAATTGTTGCTCATGTTGTTGGTAAAAAGGGCTTTGTAGGAGAAGGTTGTAATGTTCAGCAACATCTGTTACTGGTACATAGGCGAATGCAATTTGTTTTTTAATTTGGTATGCAAAAGCTGTGTTAGTTGCATACTGTACACTGAGGGGCCGATTCCGATTCAGGCCGGAAAACGTACCGACCGACTCGGTACGGGAATGTAGTCCGACCGACATGTACCGGCGCTGTCCAATCCGCGTAGTACGATGCTATGCATTTGAATTACGACCGACTCGTAGGAACACAAGCCGAACGACCGAATCGCACGGAAAGCAGCCATCCGGCCGGAAAATCTACGCTAATCGAACCAACCGACACGCACCAGGAATGAACCCGACAGATACGTACCCGCGAACTCCGACCCGCGCAGAACGATGCAATGCGTGTAAAACCAGACCGAGTCGCACGGAGCTTGAGCCGTACGACCGACACGCATAGAAAACAGGGAGCCGAAGCAACCCAATACTCCGTGACCGACGCGTACGCCGCACATGAAAGCCAGCAGAAAGACAGCGTGAAAGACTCGGAGAAGCTCGCACGAGACAACTGCAGCGTCCGACTCGGTCAGAAGAACGTCTCCTACATGCACAAAAAATACAAAGGAAAAAACACAAAAAAAGGGCCAAACAAGCAATGACAAAGTCAATAAATACTGCGGAAAAAAAACATGGAACAAAGACACACCCACAACTCCACCCATATAAAGGCCACAAATCCCTACCATGATCCTTTGCAAATTCAACTGACCTGCCAGCACAGAACACCATCAGACAGCAACCACAGACACACTCACAACTCATCCATCACACAAGCCACACACC
The DNA here is from genome assembly GCA_963921515.1 of Calotriton arnoldi. NCBI lineage: Eukaryota > Metazoa > Chordata > Amphibia > Caudata > Salamandridae > Calotriton > Calotriton arnoldi. The sequence continues at coordinate 66,102 of CAWUFW010012387.1, read as the reverse complement.
ATTAGCACTTCCCTAATAGCACCCTCACATACACCCAGCAAAACTGACACTCACCCACCCTCAATTGCACACTCACACACACATCAATCCCCACCACCACCCATCACCATGCCCCCAAAGAAGAATCCAAAGTTCCTAGACAGTGAATTGGAAGTCCTGGTAGATGAAATCCTAAGAGTAGAGCCACAGTTGTTTGGTACATTGGTCCAACAGACCCCCATGTCGCAGAAAACCAAGATGTGGGAGAGGATCGTCGACAGGGTGAACGCACAATCACCATGTTTGCGCACAAAGGAAGACATCCAGAACAGGTGGTATGACGTGCGCCGGAGGGTCAAGGAACTACTCAAGAAGGAATACGCCTTGAGTCATCGCACCGGCAGTGGCCCTCCTGCCAAACCAGTATACCTCAGGTACTGGGAGGAGAAGGTGCGGGCCATCCTACCACCAGAGAGCGTACATGGACTATCAGACATCCCAGAGCCTGGTGAGTACACAACCAATATACCCAATATTGTGTGACAATACACACACATCACTGTCAAGGGGATAGTGAAACCATGCACCGTTAGCAAAGCCACAGTAATCAAAAGATAATCATCCCAAGATGTGTATGCTAGTCAGACAAACACAATACCTGCCATCTCATAGTGGTATGTAACTGTGTCATGACATGTACAAACCTAACAACAAATAGAGCAAGGCAGTGGCACAAATCTAACCAACAAACACTGTCAGACATTTTGCCACCACTAGAACACCACCTCACAGGGAAGCTGACTGAAAGGAAGGAATTGTGTGTATGCTGGTGAAGTGAGTGTAGCCAATAGCATGATGGGAGTTGTAGTCACAGATATTGGTCACCCTCACAATTGGCCCATCAACACCACTCTGAACCATGCTCACATCACAGGGAGTGGAAAAGAACTGACAAGATGGCTGACACTGGGTACTGATGTGGGGAGAACAAGCCCCTGCTGGGTGTTGTGCTCAAAACAACAGCAGGACACCACTGCCTGACATCCTGAAAGCCAACTTGCACTCCCTGCAATGGAAGCACGTTCCATGGTGGGATATCTGGCTGGGTGGGAAGGAGGACTGACAGCTCTGACCATAGTTACCAGCAGCTTTTCTCACACACCCCCTTAACACAAACTCCACACAACTCACCTGGGAGAATGCATTGTCTCACACTCTAATTAAATATCCCACAAAGAACTACCACACTGGGTTATGCTGTGTGAAGCACAGGGACACTTTTGGGACTTGTAGCCAAACAAACGCCAGGACAACACTGTCAGCCATCCTGTCAGCACAGACACACTACCCCACAGGGAAGCAGAGTCGAAAGGAAGGAAGTATGGGCATGCTGGGAAGGGGGGTGTAGGCAATAGCATGATTGGAGTGGTAGTCACAGCTCAACATCCCCCACCCACATGGCCCAGCAAGCTCACACTGAAGCATGCACACCTCACAGGGAGTGAAAAGCCACTTCAAAGATGTCTGACAATGGTGCTCTGTTGTGGGGAGCACAAGGCCCTGCTGGGAACTGTGCACCAACCAACAGCAGGACACCACTGCCTGACATCCTGAAAGCCAACTTGCACTCCCTGCAATGGAAGCACGTTCCATGGTGGGATATCTGGCTGGGTGGGAAGGAGGACTGGCAGCTCTGACCATAGTTACCAGCAGCTTTTCTCACACACCCCTTTAACACAAACTCCACACAACTCACCTGGGAGAATGCATTGCCTCACACTCTAATTAAATATCCCACAAAGAACTACCACACTGGGTTATGCTGTGTGAAGCACAGGGACACTTTTGGGACTTGTAGCCAAACAAACGCCAGGACAACACTGTCAGCCATCCTGTCAGCACAGGCACACTACCCCACAGGGAAGCAGAGTCAAAAGGAAGGAAGTATGGGCATGCTGGGAAGGGGGGTGTAGGCAATAGCATGATGGGAGTGGTAGTCACAGCTCAACATCCCCCACCCACATGGCCCGGCAACCTCACACTGAAGCATGCACACCTCACAGGGAGTGAAAAGCCACTTCCAAGATGTCTGACACTGGCCTCAGCTGTGGGGAGCACAAGGCCCTGCTGTGAACTGTGCACCAACAAACAACAGGACCACACTGTCAGCCATCTTGCCATTGCTGTCACATTCACACACAGTGAAGTCGACTCAAAAGGAAGGAAGTATGGGCATGCTGGGAAGGGGGTGTAGGCAATAGCATGATGGGAGTGGTAGTCACAGCTCAACATCCCCCACCCGCATGGCCCGGCAAGCTCACACTGAAGCATGCACACCTCACAGGGAGTGAAAAGCCACTTCCAAGATGTCTGACAATGGTGCTCTGTTGTGGGGAGCACAAGGCCCTGCTGTGAACTGTGCACCAACAAACAACAGGACCACACTGTCAGCCATCTTGCCATTGCTGTCACACTCACACACAGTGAAGTGGACTCAAAAGGAAGGAAGTATGGGCATGCTGGGAAGGGGGTGTAGGCAATAGCATGATGGGAGTGGTAGTCACAGCTCAACATCCCCCACCCGCATGGCCCGGCAAGCTCACACTGAAGCATGCACACCTCACAGGGAGTGAAAAGCCACTTCCAAGATGTCTGACAATGGTGCTCTGTTGTGGGGAGCACAAGGCCCTGCTGGGAACTGTGCACCAACAAACAACAGGACCACACTGTCAGCCATCTTGCCATTGCTGGCACACTCACACACAGTGAAGTGGACTCAAAAGGAAGGAAGTATGGGCATGCTGGGAAGGGGGGTGTAGGCAATTGCATGATGGGAGTGGTAGTCACAGCTCAACATCCCCCACCCGCATGGCCCGGCAAGCTCACACTGAAGCATACACACCTCACAGGGAGTGAAAAGCCACTTCCAAGATGTCTGACAATGGTGCTCTATTGTGGGGAGCACAAGGCCCTGCTGGGAACTGTGCACCAACCAACAGCAGGACACCACTGACTGACATCCTGACAACCAACTTGCACTCCCTGCAATGGAAGCACGTTTCATGGTGGGATGTCTGGCCTGGGGAAGGAGGAGTGCCAGCTCCGACTACAGCTACCAGCAGGCCCTTACACACACACCACTTCCACTAACTCCAAACAACACACCTGGGACTGTGCTCCACAAGAGAGTGAGTGAAAAGCCACTTCCAAGATGTCTGACACTGGCCTCAGCTGTGGGGAGCACAAGGCCCTGCTGTGAACTGTGCACCAACAAACAACAGGACCACACTGTCAGCCATCTTGCCATTGCTGTCACACTCACACACAGGGAAGTCGACTCAAAAGGAAGGAAGTATGGGCATGCTGGGAAGGGGGGTGTAGGCAATAGCATGATGGGAGTGGTAGTCACAGCTCAACATCCCCCACCCGCATGGCCCGGCAAGCTCACACTGAAGCATGCACACCTCACAGGGAGTGAAAAGCCACTTCAAAGATGTCTGACAATGGTGCTCTGTTGTGGGGAGCACAAGGCCCTGCTGGGAACTGTGCACCAACCAACAACAGGACACCACTGACTGACATCCTGAGAGTTAACCTGCACCCTCTGCAAGGGTGGCATGCTTCATGGTGGGATAACTGGGCTGGGGGGAGAAGGGATGTCCGGATGTCAACCAAATACCACCAATGCTGGCCATACACACACTTACTCTGCAAAAACACATTGCACACGTGGGACCAGTCACTCCCAAAGTAAAAGCCCTGGCAAGATGGCTGACACATGGGCATGAGAAATGATGTGCCTGCAATTCACACCCATGCACTGGCCAACCCAAACACGTACACACTCACAGCCATTGCAACTCTATGTTTACACACACTGTCAGGGGATGCAGTGTCCATGGGTGCCCCCTGGCCTGGCTGTGAAGGTGTGACTTGCAGATGACAACTGTGGAGAATCAGACAAACTACATAGCACAAAACACACAGGAAGTCACAGAGACATCATTGACAGGGGACACCTGACAGTGAATGCAATGGACACACCAATATACCGGACACTGTACCATGGTGTCAGTCACACAAGTTGTGGTTGTGATCTGCATTCCACTCCCACATCGTTCGGCAACATATGCATCCTTCACACAACACACCACTCACTGTCATAGACACTGTAGACACAAGCACCAAGCTGGACTGCATTTGAGGAGACATGCTACTCACAGCAGCAGAACTGCAACACACACCACTGGCCATCACTGTCATGACAATGGATAAGCCAGAGAGCTGCCGTGCCCAATCCTTATCACCATGGAGGACATTGACAAGACTAATCACGTTTGCACGTACAAAACTCAGCAACAACATCATTAGCTACGTTAACAACATCACTTGTATGAAATGAGACGTGAACTAGGAACCCAGACAACAACACAGATACTGCCAAGAGATCCCAGGCATACCGGACTGTGACCATGTTGTCCTGACACACCAATGTGACGCACAAAGACTGGCAAAAACTGCCACCACACATGGCCCAATCTTGACAGATATCCTAAGTGGAATTGCACGTATGTCCCTGTTAAAGGACAAATGTGGACAAGGATGACACACCTGTGTCAGGCACGTGATAGCCCTTGAGTAGCAATGCGATACAAAAGGGGATGATGGACGGAACGTTTGAGCCAATCAAACACTCACCCCCAGTCAACTGATCTGGGTTTAATCCATCATCATTCTTTAGCTCACTCCACCACCCCAGTTCAGACATGGCCATATGCAAATCAGTCTGACCCTGTGCCTCATGGGAACAGTCCAGCACGAACTGCCAAGCCATGTCTTCCCTGGACCGGAAACAAGCATCCTAGGACCGGTTTCTGGCATTCCAGCCGTCATCAGCCAGGCTTGCTTGAATCCAGTGGCAAAGTGAGCAAGGGACCCACGTCTGGGCATACCCCCGCCAACTTAGGGCGAACAAAGCGATACAAAAGGGGATGATGGACGGAACGCTTGAGCCAATCAAACACTCACCCCCAGTCAACTGATCTGGGTTTAATCCATCATCATTCTTTAGCTCACTCCACCACCCCAGTTCAGACATGGCCATATGCAAATCAGTCTGACCCTGTGCCTCATGGGAACAGTCCAGCACGATCTGCCAAGCCATGTCTTCCCTGGACCGGAAACAAGCATCCTAGGACCGGTTTCTGGCATTCCAGCCGTCATCAGCCAGGCTTGCTTGAATCCAGTGGCAAAGTGAGCAAGGGACCCACGTCTGGGCATACCCCCGCCAACTTAGGGCGAACAAAGCGATACAAAAGGGGATGATGGACGGAACGTTTGAGCCAATCAAACACTCACCCTCAGTCAACTGATCTGGGTTTAATCCATCATCATTCTTTAGCTCACTCCACCACCCCAGTTCAGACATGGCCATATGCAAATCAGTCTGACCCTGTGTCTCATGGGAACAGTCCAGCACGAACTGCCAAGCCATGTCTTCCTGGACCGGAAACAAGCATCCTAGGACCGGCTTCTGGCATTCCAGCCGTCATCAGCCAGGCTTGCTTGAATCCAGTGGCAAAGTGAGCAAGGGACCCACGTCTGGGCATACTCCGCCAACTTAGGGCTGAACAAAGCGATACAAAAGGGATGATGGACGGAACGTTTGAGCCAATCAAACACTCACCCCCAGTCAACTGATCTGGGTTTAATCCATCATCATTCTTTAGCTCACTCCACCACCCCAGTTCAGACATGGCCATATGCAAATCAGTCTGACCCTGTGCCTCATGGGAACAGTCCAGCACGAACTGCCAAGCCATGTCTTCCCTGGACCGGAAACAAGCATCCTAGGACCGGTTTCTGGCATTCCAGCCGTCATCAGCCAGGCTTGCTTGAATCCAGTGGCAAAGTGAGCAAGGGACCCACGTCTGGGCATACCCCCGCCAACTGCCCAGACGTGGGTCCCTTGCTCACTTTGCCGGATGCTTGTTTCCGGTCCAGGGAAGACATGGCTTGGCAGTTCGGGCTGGACTGTTCCCATGAGGCACAGGGTCAGACTGATTTGCATATGGCCATGTCTGAATTGGGGTGGTGGAGTGAGCTAAAGAATGATGATGGATTAAACCCAGATCAGTTGACTGGGGGTGAGTGTTTGATTGGCTCAAACGTTCCATCCATCATCCCCTTTGTATCGCTTTGTTCGCCCTAAGTTGGCGGGGGTATGCCCAGACGTGGGTCCCTTGCTCACTTTGCCACTGGATTCAAGCAAGCCTGGCTGATGACGGCTGGAATGCCAGAAACCGGTCCTAGGATGCTTGTTTCCGGTCCAGGGAAGACATGGCTTGGCAGTTCGGGCTGGACTGTTCCCATGAGGCACAGGGTCAGACTGATTTGCATATGGCCATGTCTGAATTGGGGTGGTGGAGTGAGCTAAAGAATGATGATGGATTAAACCCAGATCAGTTGACTGGGGGTGAGTGTTTGATTGGCTCAAACGTTCCGTCCATCATCCCCTTTTGTATCGCTTGAGTAGCAATGGCCATGTACAGCCAATCAATACATGAGCTGGTCATGCACATACCTCAACATTCACATTGAAATGCTTCAGGTTGGCAGGACAATGTGCTACAACAATATCAACCTCTGGCTGTGACAACTTAGGACAATGCAATGTACAGGCACGCATCCAGATGTACAGTCACAACTGTCATGTGTTTGAACCCTTGATGCCTGTAGAAACATAACATACATTGTGTCTCTCTTCCAAACACAGGTGATGATGGGGACACAGCAGCAGATGATGAGGAGTCCCTGTCCCAGGCTCCGGTGGCCCCTGAGCTCTCTGGTGTGGAACAGCCTCTGCCCTCCTCGGATGGCAAAGACCTACCTGGCCCCTCTGGTGTGAGTCATCATGCAGCACCAGCAGGACCACCATCTGCACCCCCTGCACCCACTCCTCCAACATCTGCCAACACACAGACCACCCCCGCCGACACGGACAGACCAAGGACACTGAATGACAACAGCACAGGGACCCCAGCCCCCCAGGAAGCAACGGACAACAACCCCAGTACCAACCCCAAGGGGGCCTAGGGTCACCTGTGCGTGCCACCAAAGGTCCCGCACGTGTGGCCAGGGGTGGTGGGAGGGGTGGTAGGCAGAGGTCGCTGTTTGCAGAGGTGTCTGGACTGCATGATGACCCACAACTGGTACGCATTGCAGATGCGTACCAGAATAGCACCGGAGAGGTCAGCCAGGTAGTGGGGATCCTCAAGGACATTCAACAGCAGCGGGCTGCCCATCATGCCCGCTTGGACTCCCACATGTCCCGTGTGGAGACACACATGTCTGGCATGGAGTCCAAGTGGGACATATTGGAAGAACTGACAGCGGTGCAGAGGGACATATTGACATGCCTCTGCCAGATTAGCACCAACATGTCCACATCTCCCTGTGTGCCCACAACATCTGGTGCCGCAACAACTGCAACTGCCACAGGGAGGGAGGATGACTCTGGTGGAGAGTCCTCTGCACCGCAGCGGCCTGCACGTGAGGGTCCCCCCAGAAAGAAGAGGGGTCGTCCGAGGAAGGACAACTGAGAGGCAGATGGCCATGTACATCCCCCAGAAACCCAACACCTGTTCTGGAAATTCTCCTTTGTGTGCAAACTGTTCACCCTGTTGAATGCAACCCAACTCTCCCACATGACATGGGGAGTTTAAGTTGGACTAATGTATCAGATGACTGTGGACTTTACTCAGGACATTTCTGCTACCAACACTTCCAACTCATCTGGGAACTTTGGATTCCAATCCCAATGTACAGCACCCACCATTCTGTGCACTATCCTCACACATGTATGTAAATAAACTCACTAATGCACCATACTTGCCTCTGTTGTGATTCCAACGTGGTATTTTGTCATGGAGATGATGATCTGCTAAATGACACTGTGCATGCTAACTGCTACAGCAATTCCAACACCGTAATGTGAGTCATGGCGACGTGACACATATGAGGGAGACACACTACTAGAGCAACACAACACATACACACCAGGGCCATCTGACTCATCACCCACACTGATGTTGCCAGGAAATACAGTGGAATGCACAGACACCACACCTATTCAGAGTCTGTGTTAACTAGCCCACAGGTGCAGTAAGCAAATGTCAGTCAGATGTGTGACCACAGACAACGCACATCCCAAAGTGAAGCACAGGTTTATTACACATTTGCAACATGTTGTTTCCACTACAGATGCAAGGTAATCCCACGTGGCAGTGGCCACACAGTCAACAAGTGTTGAAGAAATAAAGTCCAGGGGTGTGTGGCACATCACCTGTAGGGAAACGACTGCTTCCACCCTGGAAGTTGAATCATGGTGTCGGGGGATCACAGTTGACCAAACAACTCTGAAAGTACCCTGTGAAGGACAGACATGACACACAGTTAAAAGCACTGAAGAACAGGACAGAACTGCAATACTCATGCCCAATACATGTCACAAGATACCTACACAAAACCAAGTTAGCATGTCAACACTGTTGGGGAGTACAGACTACCTGTAAGGACACATCGCTGCACGCATCCAGTCAAGTAGCACATGGCCACACTCAAACAGCAACGGAGCACCACCAACACATATCATGCAAACTCAAATCATTGACATAACATCTCTGTATACTCACATTCAGCTGAAGAAGTTGGTGATGAGCTGTGTGCGGACATCACCCTCATCATCATCATCATCATCACTGGCATCGTGGCCCAGGCCAGGATCCTCCAAAGGTGGCGGATGTTGGTCATCGTCAACCAGGATGAGAGGCAACTCCTTCCGCACTGCCAGGTTGTGTAGCATGCAGCAGACGATGAAAATCTTGCACACCTTTGCAGGGGCATATGGGAGGGCCCCTCCTGTCTTGTCCAGGCAGCGAAAGCGGCTCTTCAGGACACCAAATGTCCGCTCGATCACTCTCCTGGTCCGACCATGTCCCTCATTGTAGCGCATCTGGGCTGGTGTCACAGGGTTCCTGAGGGGGGTCAGCAACCACGGCATGTTGGGGTATCCGGAGTCACCTACATACAGACAATTGCACATTAGCTGAGTTGGAAAAGAGGGTGGAATACAACATTGCAGAACACACACAATGGTACAAAGTTAGTACACACCGACAAGCCAGGCACACTGGTTCTGCATCTGTGACATCATCCTCGGGATGCGACTACTCCTCATCACGTAGGCATCGTGTGCAGAACCGGGGAAACGTGCACACACATGTGAGATGCTCATATCTGGAAGACATACCACCAGAGCATTGATAGAATGGAAAATTTTCCTGTTCCTGTATGCCTGCTCATGTGCCTGTGGTGGTACCAAAGCCACATGTGTCCCATCAATGGAGCCGATGACATGTGGCATCCTCCCCAGGGCATAGAAGTCACTCTTGACGTCAGTGAGTTGTTGACGTTTAGGGAAATAGATGTACTGGTTCAAGTATGTTAACATTGCCTCCAAAACATCACGTAGCACACGGCTGAACATGGTCTGTGACATCCCACCAGCAGACGCCACAGTGTGTTGAAAGGTACCGGTGGCAAAGAAGTGTAGGGCTGCCATCACCTTCACCTTGGGGGTCAGCGCTGTAGGGTATGGGCGGCCAGGTAGCAAATGTGGGGCCAACCGCCACGCCAATTCCTCAATCAGCGGCCTGTTGAAGCGGTACCGTCGGATGCAGTCACGTTCCACCATGGTTGCAAGGTCAGGGAATGGTCTATGGACAGCTGGTGCCCTGCAGTACATAGGTGAACAAAGAAAGATTGTCAGTCACCCCACATATGTGGCATTGACCATACTCAATATCACATGATACATCATTACGAGACACAAGTACTTGATGTGTATGCCGTTCTGTATGGACATATATGGCACCTACATGGCCATCATCTAACATCTCAGTTCAACATGTGTTGACAACAAGTTCCAGGTTGTGCTATGGGAAATCATGAGGCTGTGTCACAGTACCCATGTACTGCTGTCACGTTCCAAACACACACCACAGTGACAAGTGAGGACAGATGTGCCCCAGGCATCACAGCTCTTTGATAGGTAGATTCCCAGGGACCCTGTATTGCCACATGGACACTGGCATGACATGGCGTATCATGTACACACCAGCAAAACAACCATGACTCCCACAGGTAGTGGCCACTGTTGCCTCTGCAGGACAGACATGGACGTCTGTGACACACACACGCACAACATCAAAGTCGATGCACAAACAACGTGGATGTGGAGACTGTCTCCCTTTGTGCACATGGAATCAGAGACATCTGAAACACAACATGCACACAGATTGTGGAGGGCCATCACAATTGTGGCAATGGGTCACCCTGTGACGTACATACCATCCCACATGGGACTCAGGGTGTATGTGACATAACATATACATATACAACCTGGAAATGTGACCATGCCACATGCTCTGAACTGAACAGTTGCACATCACAGTGGTCATGTGCACAACACACAAAGGATTCTGTCCCCATGAACATGTGCACAGCCTGGGAGTGGCAGCCCCCAAGTGCCACCCAACAAACCACATGTTGACCCCCATACACACACAGGTAATGCATGCCTTAGGATACAGTGTGGACAGGCTGTGGTGTTGTAGGTGTGCCCCTGAGTCCCTGGCAAGTAATTGTGGCTGGCATACTTTCACCTGTGACAACCATGGTGACATAAGCGAGTGACTTGTACAGGGACGCGTCGTACAGCAATGGACCGATCCGTGCGCACGCATTGGCCATTGCATATGATGTTGACGGATGCGTGTTGTGTTTCGAAATACGCGTCGTACAGCAATGGACCGATCCGTGCGCACGCATTGGCCATTGCATATGATGTTGACGGATGCGTGTTGTGTTTCGAAATACGCATCGGACAGCAATGGACCGATCCATGCGCACGCATTGGCCATTGCATATGATGTTGACGGATGCGTGTTGTGTGATGAAATACGCGTCGTACAGCAATGGAACGATCCGTGCGCACGCATTGGCCATTGCATATAATGTTGACGGATGCGTGTTGTGTTTCGAAATACGCGTCGTACAGCCATGGACCGATCCGTGCGCACGCATTGGCCATTGCATATGATGTTGACGGATGCGTGTTGTGTTTCGAAATACACGTCGGACAGCAATGGACCGATCCATGCACACGCATTGGCCATTGCATATGATGTTGACGGATGCGTGTTGTGTGACGAAATACGCATCGTACAGCAATGGAACGATCCGTGCGCACGCATTGGCCATTGCATATGATGTTGACGGATGCGTGTTGTGTGACGAAATACGCGTCGTACAGCAATGGAACGATCCGTGCGCACGTATTGGCTATGGACTGACATGGTAACGGACGCGTATTCGAAGCTTTTACGAGTCGGTTGCAGTGAATTCAGTTGGCCACCCACAACAATGTTGCAAATTCATGGGTGTCATCAAGTTGAAATTTTGAAGGATGCTGTAGGCGTGTATAAGTGGTGCAATTCCATGGATTGGTCAGATTCAGAAGATGCAAAAGACTTGGACCTATCACTTTGGACACATGGGACAGTATCTGCCTCTGCAGCACACATATAATGCTGGCTGTTCCCCTGAGAGCTCACTTGCCTGCACTACATGCTCCAGGACGACATCTGCCACCACCACTGCTGCTGTCTATGCATCCTCTGGCTACTGCAATGGCACGTACTGTGGAGAGAGCCCCAGCCTTCAGCACTGAGGAGAACCAGGCCCTGCTGGACAGCCTCCTTCCACAGTACAGCAAGCTGTATGGGAAACCAGGGGAGCAGGTGAGTGTGCTGTCCACTGCCTTACTAATTGTGCATGTTGTCTGACTAGCAAGACTTACAGTGTGTACACCAGTGGCTAGCATGCTCACTGAGTAGTTGTCACCCCCAAAGTGTGTAGTTACATGCACTGAACAGGTATAGTGCAGTAACAGTGCATTCCAACAAGGTTTTACTTCCCAGGCAATGATACCATTTAGTAACTGCTGGACAACTGTTCATAGCCATAGTTGCACTACCTGTGTACATCATATGCCCCTGTGATTGAGACATGTATATCCAACTGTGTGATGCACGGATATGTTGCATGTGTAATGGCCTTTTCACTTTGTCATCCTCACAGGTTGATGCCCACCAGAAGCAGGAGATCTGGCTGACCATCGCCCGGGCAGTACGATCTGTGGGGGTCTACAGGCGCAGGATCCGCAACTGCCAGAAGAGGTGGCAGGACCATCGTGGCTGGACCCGGAGGATCGCAAGGGTCCAGCTGAAGCTGTCGCCTCCTCGCAGGAGGGGCGGACACCGGACCCTGACCCCCCACATGCTCCAGATTCTGGCGGTGGTCTTCCCTGACCTGGATGGGCAGCTGAAGGCCAGATAGCAGCAAGGAGGGGATAAGTGCTAGCCTTTTCTGGGTACTATGACTAACATGCTCTATGCACTCCTTTAGCCTGGTTCCACTTCCACAGTATGACAGTCTTGTTGTCCTGGACTCATGTCCCTCACTTGTGTCATGCCCCCTCCTCATCTGATACACAGGTGTGGCCCTTACAGTCTGTGACTTAGGTCACTTGGGTACTGTGTACTTGCAGTTACCTGTGGTTCAAGTTGGGGACAGCATCAGTTACAGGAACTTTGTTGTGGGCTGCATGGGTGGTACAATTGCTCACACAATGTCTGTGATCTGACATGTACTCTGGGTATGGCTTTAATATGTGTTCCAATTGCTGCTCTGACTCACCACATGTCTGGGGTATGTGCCACACACCCATGCTGCAGCAGAGACCAAGGTAGGAGCCTCAGAAGTATGTACATCACGTGTGTGACACATGCATAGCCACCTGCCTAGTGTTCAGGGTAATACCATGTTGCACATGGACCAGGACTGTAATGCCTACTCCGGACATCGAAGGCACTCTGTTCTCCCACTCCCGTGTGTCAGCATACATATTGGGCATTGTGAAGAGTGCACTCAGGTGTCTGCCTCTGTGTCACCGTGGTGTGGCCTTGCTTTTGGACTCCTGGAGTGTTTAACAATTTGGGGTGGCCAGCCATCTGAGTTGTGACTATAGGAACTGCACATTGGTTAATGCATAGGTCTCTGATCCCTTGACTGTGCACAATGGTGTATGAAACATTGAGGTGCAGGCAGCTTTGGTTCATTCTCATCAGACGGTGAAGTGCTCATGTGTATGGATTTGTGTTTGCAGTCACTCAAATGTCTCATTTGAATGACGTGGGATCATCTTAGTCCTCATGATGTTGGTGGCCAGGGGTGCACATGTGCACCTGTCAGCTACAGGGCTTGCATTCCCAAAACGTCCATGATTGTGACACAGTGCAGACTGGTGTTGTGTGTATGCACTGCCCCTGTGACAGGAGACAGTTATGACTGACTTGCCAGACAGGCCTGTGCCATGACATTCAACTTGCAAAGGGTGATCCAGCAGTAGTGTGATATGTCCTGCATGCACACCATTGTCGCATTGTCTATCAGGACATGAGGACATCATTGTGTCTGGTGATGGAACTAAAACCCGCATATCGACAGAGACTCTGCCCATCACTTTTCCCGACACATGTACTGAGTCAGTGGCAGGAGATGGCATGTGTTTGGAGTGACACATTTCCATATGTTCTCTTGGATGTCCAACAACTGTGTATGTGGTGCATGTGTGCACATATGATTAGTCGCATACAACAGGCACCAGACAGATGGGTGCATGGACAGGTAGGATATGAGTGGCATGAATGACTGTCAGGCAGACAATGGGCTTCTTCAAATCAGTGTCAGCACTTATTGCAATGTCTAGCAAATAATGGCAGGGCTTGCTCTGTGATGTGCTGTACTTACTGTGGTGTGTGTGGTCAGTACAGGTGACTAACGTTGCTCTGTTTATCCTGATTGTTTGCAGATACATCCACGGCCACAGGAGGAGACAGCTCCATGGACCAAGAGGAGCGGCAGAGCCAGACTGGGTCCACTGCAGAGGAGACCGAGGGACCCAGTGGCACGGAGGGTGAGGGGAGCCACACTGAGGAGACCTCAGCTACGACCACCTCGGCTGAGGAACACAGCACTTCCAGTGAGGACTCCCTTGTGGAGGCGGGTGTCAGCAGACCACAGACAAAATCAAGCAAGTCGGACAGCCACCACCACCATCTCCACACTCCCATCTGCTCCCATCCCACATGTCCGTGGAGGCTCCCGTGTAGGGGAGCGTGTCTCCTTCATGCCAGGCACCGCACCCCCTGCCTCTGTCTCCCCTGCTGCCCTGAGTGTGGAGTCTGTGGACTTGCTGAAACAGATCCATGTAGGGCAGACATCAATGCTGAGTGTCCTCCATGCACACACAGGTCTGTTGACACAACTGGTGTCATTCATGGAGGGCATGTCATCTGGCATGTCTGCCCTACAGCGGACCAATCAGTCCATGGCCTCCTCACTGACGGCAGCAGTGTCCCTCCTGCAACAGTCCCTCACCCCTCCTACCTCTGCCCCATCCACAATCCCCAGCACCCTACCTGTCCCAAGCACACACACAGCGGCACAGGCACGCACCAGCACAGACACAAGCAGCACACAGACACACACGCCAAAATCCAGACGCACACGCATGCACAGTCAGGGGACTGATACCTCACTCACAGGGGATGGGGCCCAGACACACACACACACGCATCCACGAGCACTCCGCAGTCCTCAGATACCTCTCCCTCCAAAACCCCTTCCCTTTCCTCACCTGCAACCCCCCCTCCAGAAGCTCTTCCTCTGTGAGCTTGGCCTCTTCCCCACAGATCCATCTGACCCAACGTACAGGTGGAAGAGGTGACCACCACACACAGAGGGGAGTGCCCCTCACACCCAGACACCCTCCCCCAGGCACAGGCAGACTGGGGACCCCATTAGGAAGTCCCCCCGGACCAGGAAGGGCAAGACCCCACCACCACCACCACGCAGCTCCACCACACAGTCTCTCTCCTCCATCCCCCAGGCCACCACTCCACAGGTTCCCCCGCCACACCCTGCCCCAGGTTCCCCCACACACCAATACCGCATCCCCAAACTGCTTAGGCCCTCCCCCATACCACTTGCTCTTCCACCCCCAACCCAGATGCTCGGCCTGTTTGTGCCACTGGTGTGGAGACCGGGTCCCCCGTCTGTCCTGCCCACCTCATCTGCCCCCCTTCCACTCCCTTGGAGTTATGCACTGCAGTGGAGTCCACAACCACCCCGTCTGACTTGGGCACTGCAGTGGGGACCCAGTCCACTCCATCTGACCGGCCCACTGCAGTGGTGCCAGCACCCACACCATCTGACTTGTGCCCTACAGTGGTGCCGGCACCCACTGAGTCAGACACCTCCACTGCAGTTGCCGGTGACACTCCTGCACCCACCACCCCTTCACTGCCTCCTTCTGGCATCCCCTGATCCTGTCCCTGCGGTGCCTGGCCTGCCCCTTGTATGCCCCTCCAAGGGGATGTCCCCTGTCCGTACCAGTGCAGGCAAGCAATGGGTGACAAGTTGTCACATGTCACCCTGTTCGGACTGTGAATTTGGACTGGCCATTGGCCTTAGCTTCTTTTGGACTTCCAATTTTTCATTCACATTGGCTGAATAAAGCGTCTTTTTGTTTACTAGTGGTTTTGCTTTTGTTGTACATGATGTAGATGAGTATCATCATGCATTTGCTGTTGTAATAGTGTTCAGATCAGGAAAATGAAGTGTTGCTGTGATGGACTCCATGTGGTCCATGGGATATGTGTCCTAATCTAGTCTAGATCCATAGCATCCTTTGCTGCAGTCTGAGGGTGTAATGTTCAGCATTTGACCCAGGGATGTACGTTTTGCATTTGTAATTTAACATCTGTGGCTTACACTCATGCACATCTGGTGGGCTTACCACTGTTCAATGTTTCTATTTCCCTGACTGTGTGCCCATCTCCACTGGACATGCAGTTTAGCACATCAATGTTGAAGGACTCATCTGTGTATACAGTGCAACTTGCTTGACGCGTGTTTTGGGTATATGCAGATGACTGAAGTGACACTCCCGTACCCAGGCTGATGTGAGCAGAGCCTTCAGTGTGTTGTAATTGTTGACTCACTGACCGAGTGTTCTGCTGACATGTTTGAGTCGTGCACAGACAAGGTTTGGCACAGCGGACCTTCCACAGGAGTGGAGTGCCCTCATGGCAGTGTGTAATCCCGTGACATTGCCTGGGCCCGTGTTGTGTGTTGTGTAAGCATGTCTGTGTGTATTCCCTTCCCTTTTCCTACACAGGCTGTGTCCCTATGGATGTTCCTGTTTGTGATGCTTGCTGAGTTGTCCTGTGTTCATCCAGCATCTTGGACCTCGTTTCCCCGTGATGTGGGTGCATGGCAAACTAATGTTCATCAGGTTGTCATCCCTAGTTTTCTTTGTTGTCAGGGCTGGGGATGTGGGCAAACGCAGATGGGACACAGTCAGGATTCCCCTTGGCACTTGTTGGTTACACAAGTCATGTAATTTACAGTTTGAGGTAGCTTTCAGTGATTGTGACACGTTGTGTGTGTGACTGCTGCCACTCCTCAGGGTCAGAGCTGCAATGTTGGAAGTTGTCTACGTGTGTTCTTTGTGGGTCACCTTGGCTTCTTCATTGGTGTGTGACTGTGGCCGGGATCCCATTGATTGGGGTGGATTTCACATCATGCCCCTGTACCGCGTACTGTGCAGTGTGTCAGACATTCACGAGTCTTGTTGACTGGCCAGGTGTGATGGGTTTCTGCACCTTAGTTCCCACAACCACCCCTGGGATTGTCATGGGTGCATGTGCAATGTCACCAGTCCATGTGAGCTTCACTGCTGCACATTGGTGGAGATCAAGGTGTGTGGTGTTGAGTGTGTGCAAATGTGAGTTGTTGCACGGCTAGACCCCTACCTCCATATTGGGCTTGGCTGACAGGCCGTGCTGATTGATTTGTGCTTGTGTAGGTGTGATGGTAGTTTGTTGCTCAGGACACATGGCTGTGGTTCACAGTGTGAACGACATCTACCTTTGTCATCACAGTGGGATTATCATGCAGGCCAGTGTCACCACAATGTGGGGTCCCTGGGGGTAGTGCTGTGGTGGGTCTGTCTCTTGCTGTGTTAGTTGCTGTTCCTACAAGCTTGTGTGACATGTGTAATTTGGGCTCCCTCTCATCTAACAATGCCTGATTGCCCACATAGGGGAATCCGATCCATGAGTTACTTTTGTATGGCACTGTATACACATCTGTGTAATTGGAATTCAGGCCTCCTCATGTGTTGTGTGGTTGCCTGGGGACACTGGCACACCCCCCCATCACCTGTTGTGCTTGATATGCAGTGTGAGGCTGCCTGTTTGTGTGTGTGCATCTGCACCACTGCATTGGCATATCTTTAGTGTGCCATTGCCTGTATGTTGTTTGGAGGATTTCCCCTGCTGTCCCTGGGACTCCTAGGTCATCAGTCAGCACAATAATCATGGTTTGTATGTCCCATTGCTGCCATGGTATGGTATTTGTTCACCTCACATCTACAGTCTCCACAGGATATCTACATTTGTGTGTCCATTAGTGCAGATATGTGGGTCTGCATTATGATGGTCACTTCTGGCATTGTGTAATAGATAAATGGAGACAATGTCAGTCCCGATGGGTGATGTTTGTCTGCACATGGCCAAAGGTATGTTTTATTTGCACTGCACTGTTTGCCTCACCCAATCTATGTTGCTATGGGACACAACCACTACTTTGCCACTGATTTGTTTGTTGTTCTGTGACCAGGAATCATCCATGCTGTTTGGCAGTTGCAGCTTTTTCCATGACAACACTTACCTTTTGGTCACTGTGATGATGGGGTTTAGACCCCATTCCCACAGTGGTCATGGTCTGCTTGCATTGTGAAGGCCACACACATTTTTGTGTGACACATGTGATAGGGGGTCACATTGTATGTTCAATGTCATGTTCAGTGTTGTAGGCATTTGACACAGACTACACACTCTTGTCATGATGTTGGGGGATGTCTTTTGCTGACATTCCTTATGTTGGAGTATGCTGGTTGTGTCATGCATTACCCGTCCTATGAGTGGGGATGGTAGTAGTGGTAGGCATCCATCCCCCTATGAGTGGGGATGGTAGTAGTGCTAGGCATCCAGGCACCCATGAGTACGGGTGGTGATAGTGACAGGCATCCAGCCCCCCATGAGTAGGGGTGGTGGTAGTGGTAGGCATCCAGGCCCCCATGAGTAGGGGTGGTGGTAGTGACAGGCATCCAGCCCCCCATGAGTACGGGGGTGGTAGTGGTAGGCATCCATCCCCCTATGGGTGGGGATGGTGGTAGTGACAGGCATCCAGCCCCCCATGAGTAGGGGTGGTGGTAGTGGTAGGCATCCATCCCCCTATGAGTGGGGAGGGTGGTAGTGACAGGCATCCAGCCCCCCATGAGTAGGGGTGGTGGTATGGTAGGCATCCATCCCCCCATGAGTAGGGGTGGTGGTAGTGACAGGCATCCAGCCCCCCATGAGTAGGGGTGGTGGTAGTGGTAGGCATCCATCCCCCTATGAGTGGGGATGGTGGTAGTGACAGGCATCCAGCCCCCCATGAGTAGGGGTGGTGGTAGTGACAGGCATCCAGCCCCCCATGAGTAGGGGTGGTGGTAGTGGTAGGCATCCATCCCCCCATGAGTAGGGGTGGTGGTAGTGACAGGCATCCAGCCCCCCATGAGTAGGGGTGGTGGTAGTGGTAGGCATCCATCCCCCTATGAGTGGGGATGGTGGTAGTGACAGGCATCCAGCCCCCCATGAGTAGGGGTGGTGGTAGTGGTAGGCATCCATCACCCCATGAGTAGGGGTGGTGGTAGTGGTGGGCATCCAGGCCCCCATGAGTAGGGGTGGTGGTAGTGGTAGGCATCCATCCCCCTATGAGTGGGGATGGTAGTAGTGACAGGCATCCAGCCCCCCCATGAGTAGGGGTGGTGGTAGAGACAGGCATCCAACCCCCCATGAGTAGGGGTGGTGGTAGTGGTAGGCATCCATCCCCCCATGAGTAGGGGTGGTGGTAGTGGTAGGCATCCAGGCCCCCATGAGTAGGGGTGGTGGTAGTGGTAGGCATCCAGGCCCCCATGAGTAGGGGTGGTGGAAGTGGTAGGCATCCAGCCCCCCATGAGTAGGGGTGGTGGTAGTGGTAGGCATCCATCCCCCTATGAGTGGGGATGGTGGTAGTGACAGGCATCCAGCCCCCCCATGAGTAGGGGTGGTGGTAGTGGTAGGCATCCATCCCCCCATGAGTAGGGGTGGTGGTAGTGGTAGCCATCAGGCCCCTATGGGTGTGTATGGCATTGGTGATAGCCATCCCACCCCTATGGTTCTGCTGGTGCTAGTGTACGTCATTTCTGCATCCCTATGTGTGTGTGACATATGCCGGGTACGTGTCGTTTGTTTGTGTAGTGGGTGTCTGACTTACCGTCTGCGCCGTACGCGTCCGTACCGGTTCCAGTAATAGATGTACAGTATTGGTAGGACCTGCGCAATGGGATTCATGGTTGGTTCGTCTCGTTCGGGTTTCTCGTGGCTTCGACTCGTACTCGTAGCTGGCTTGTTCGTCTCGTAGCCGTGGATCGTCTTGTGGCGCGAATTGGAGCTTATGTGCAGCTCTCCCGGATGCTCTGACGTGCCGGACGTAGCGACCAGTTCGGCGCGTACGGAGTGCGCATCGTACTAGTCCGGCCGGAATGTGCTGTGTATTTACTTCCGTGCGACTCGAATCGGCGTTTACGGATCCAGCTCGGTCGGGGAACTGGAGCTGGAATGGGAACGTACGGCTCACTCGGAATTTTAGCAGTAATGCGCATCGTACTTGCTCGCTCGGACGACTGTTCGAATCGTTCGGGAAAAACGCGTTCGGCTCGTATTTTTTCCAGACGAATCGTATTCGGTGCGCTTCAGGCCGAGATCGGAATCGACACCTGAGTGTAGATTTTTGTAGGTGTCTCCATGGGCATTGATTAAAATGGTAATAACACCCTTGAATTCAGGTATTTGGGTATGTTTTGAGTATAGCGTTTATCATAGATTGTTCAAAATCTATAATTATTTTTTGAGGGAAATAATCATTTGTCTCTTGTTTAATTTTATTTAGGATTTCTACATAGGTTGCATTGTGTTTGTTAGGCAGTAAGGCGTAAATAAAGGGAATGTTAGAATTTTGATGTAGGGCATGGATAGTATAGAGTTGGAAGAATGGTTTGGGACATATTGTGAAAGTACCATCCATCATCCATATTTCAGTTTGTTGAAGCTTTACTAAATTGTTTGCTGTACCAAACATAAGGGCCTATTACGATGGCGGTCGGAAAACCTCCCCGACCGCCATGGTAACGGGAAAAGACCGCCCGCAAGGCCCGCGACATAACCGCCGGTCGCATTAGGATGTTCCTTGCTCGAAATCCGACCGCGGCGGTCGGATCGCGGGCCTTAACATTGCGGCGGTCGCTGCTGCCCGCAGCACCGCAGTAATGTCCAAATGAGCATGTCCTGCATTTCCCTGCACTGCGTGGCAGGCACTGCTCAGTGCCTGCCACCTGGTACAGGGAAACGTAGGGGGGGACCATGGGTATCCCCCCAGTGCACCCACACCCCCCACAAAACATTGGGGGCCTGCAACGGGCCCCTGGAAGACAATCACCGCATGCCTTTCCTTGGCGGTCTGACCGCTGAGGAAAGGCTGGCTACCACCGGCATCATAATCCTGCCGGCGGAGCCTGCCCTGCACCTCCACCATTATCCCAGTCCTGCTCCTTCCGCCAGGCAGGAGTGCGGATGGCAATCGGCGGAAAAGCAGCGGTCGGATGTCCACCGCCAGTCCGGCGGGCACCACAGCGGGCCCGGCGGTGGACATCCGACCGCCATCATAATAGGCCCCTAAATTATTCTCTTTTCTTTACATTTATTTTCATAGAGAATAAAGGGTTCCTTATTGAAAGTAATAGCTAGTTCTGGGGGAATTATCACTTCCTCAAAAGTTTTAGGAGTAGGTGTAGGAGTTGTTGTAGCTCTTTTTGTGCGAGCTATGGTTCTTTTTAATGAAGCTATGGATGGCATTTGTCCAGTTGCTTCTTTGGGGATTCTAGGCAGCTGTTCTTTTAGAATTGCACTGGTAGGTCTTTGTGAGCTTGTGCTAGCCTCTTTAATGTTTTCAAGCGCACCCCTAACTTCAATTTCTGTAATATTAGGAGGATGATTATGTTCCCTGGTGTACATTACAGTTGTTTCTCTGGTAGTAGCACGACCGTAACATTTATTGGAATAATATTTAGAACATTTCCAATTTACTTTTAGGCCAGTTTGTTTCTCCTGGGTGTAGACATACCCCATGTAACATAATAAAATCTTTCCTTTTTGTGATGTTATAAATTGTGCGCCTTCTGTCATTGTGATGTAGAAAATTCTATAATAAATGCATATAAGAATTATTAAAATTATTGTTATAGATGTTAATGTTTTAAAAATAACATTTTTTACAATATACTTACAAAGTTCGTATTAAGATGCTTGAAAATGATGATTTTTATTCTTTCTGTGCGGAATCTTCTTAAGTAGTTTCTTTTTCTGAAAAAGAATGAAAGCAGATATTATTATTTGTTTTACAATAATTTTACATGGGGTGGGGTGGATGTTTGGAATGGATTTTGGGTTTGGGTGTGTGTTTTACAGGTTTATTAAATGCATTTTGAACAATACTTACTTTATTAGGTGGATGGTTTTAGGGTGTCCTCTGTAATTTTGTTGATGTGTTTAGAGTTGTCTGTAGTGGAAATATAAAATAGAACAAAGATATAAATTATTTATTTGAGTAGGAAAGTTATTATTTAGAGAACATTAGTTTAACTGTTATTTAGGACATTCTAATTTACTTACTTTTAGTAGATTTATAGAGGTTTTGGTTTGATGATGTTCTTGCTTCAGGTAGAAAACCAGCAGAGTTTCGCCTTCTTTTGCCTTGTTGGTTTGAGGTGGAAAATAAGAGTAAGTTTTGTTTGTTTATATAGGGTTTACTTAATTGTTAGTTTAATTTTATTGGTGGGATTTAATATTGTGTGTTTCTATTGGTTAATCTATATTGTTTTAATTGATTTGGAATTTGTTTTCCTTATATGGAAAACGCTAATTAAGAGTCAGTTAATTTTTTTCCTCCTTACTTTTAGAATTATTGGATTATGTGTTATAATATATATGAAATGCAAGAAAATTATTTTATATGATGAAAGTTTATATGTATAAATGTTATTAATAGTGTATTTTATCATTTAATTTATAATTATGTTTTTATTCTTTGAAAAAATATGTGTTTAATTGAATTTGATATGTAATGTATGTTTAGGTATTTATTTATATTTATGGTGTTTAATTTTGTATGTTTGCTCAAGTTTTGGATAGTCGATAATTATAAAATAACTATATTTTAGCAGTCGATATGTTTGTGGTCGATATTTTAGACATGGTGTATGTATTTAAACAATGTCCGATATTTTTTAAAACGATAATTATGTGTACGATATTTTTGATGTCGATATTTTTGAAGAACGATATTATGGTTTCGATAATATTGTATTTTTTTAAAAAAGTATATAGTCTCGATATTATTGCTGTCAATAATTTTGTGTCGAAAAAAATGTTGGTCGATAATATGTCTGTCGATATTATGTCAGTGATTCATTTTATCTTTTACTTCATTAACAATATCTTTCTATTCTTTATTCAGTTGCTGCAGTAACTGTTAACTAATAGTAACTTAGGGCCTCATTACGATGGCCGAAGGACCGCCACCGACAGGCTGTCGGTGGTGGTCCTTCGGCCATCCTACCAGGGATCTCCGTCCGCCATATTATTATAGCATTTGGATGTGTGGCGGTCGGAAACACCGACCGTCATGGTCCCGACAGGCGATCTTTATCCAAACGCCTGTCGGACCTCCCTGTATTCCCTGACTGGTGGCGATGCCTGTCAGGCTCCGCCGTAGGGATTACACTATCCCTTTCTGCAGCAACACGGCAGGTGGAAATGGATTTTAGGCCCTGTAGTGGGTCCCCCTAACCCACTGCGCCAGTGACATAGGCCTACATATCCCTACACCATGTGGTAGGCACCGCATGGTGCCTGCCACGTAGTGCAGGGATATGTGTGGGGAGTCTGTTTTGTCTTGCGGCAGGTGCTGCAGAGTGCAGCACCGGCCGCAATACAAAACATGGGCAATGCGACTGCCGCGGTGGCGGTCGCATCCTAATTTGCCCTGTGGGACCGCTGCCATGTAGGAGGGTGGTCTCAAATACGAAACAATGGCATCGTAATAAGCCCCTAAGTCCCCAGTTTCAGCTCTTAAAAGCTGCATTGCATTTCCACTTCATTCATAGCTACAGCTGCTTCATTTTGAATAATTGCTTCTCCAAGAGGATCTTGACTTCCTGGTGCTGATTTTTGGCTACTCTGAGAACTGTCCTTGGCTATCTCAGCCGCAATTGTTTCCTCCTGTTCAACCTCATCGTTCATCATCTTAAGGTAATTTGGAAATACTGAGCACTCTATGGTATCTTTGATAACATTGAAAGAATCTTCATAACAGTTATAGTGTCCAAGCAATTCTGATTCTGCATGCCATGGCCGGAACAACTCCAACAATGCCAAGTTGAAAAAAAAAAAATTCTCTGCTGTTTAAAAACTCAGCTTTCTGTGGTTGATTGGATTACCTTTTTTTGTCTTACCCAACAACCACCTCATCCAAGTAGTGCATATCTTCCTTCTTCTATGTTTTCTGTAGCATTACTTTTATATGTAAAATACTGAAGTATTTCATATAGGCATATGTTTTCAAGATGCCTACACCTTCTTGGGTACTATGTATCCAGCATGATAGTTTTCAAAATGTCTGCACTTTCAGGTTCAAATTCAGTGAGATAGTGTATTTCTGAGAAAGACTTCAAAACTCTATTTAACCTGTTTGCAAGGCCTAGGCTTACCCACACAATTCCTCTTGACTTAGAGAATAAACTAGCTGAGCTTAGCCTGTCTGAGCATTCATATGAACCTATTGCTCTGTGGGAAAGCATTTTCAAACTAAAACTGTGCAATTCTTTGTAAGACTTTTTTCAGCTGAAATCTCCTCCCACATCTATTTAATCTTTTTCTTCTCTGACTTTGTTATATCTGAAGTGATGTAACGAGCAACTGCAAAAGAGCTGTCTGCAACAAACTGTAGATCCATGTTTGTATTCCACATCTTCAGAGAATTACAGGGTTGTAGACGTTAATGTACTTGGAGGCCTCTGTTCTTCTTAGGTTGTATGTATTTTTTGGTGATTTTCATGTAAATGTATGTCCGACTGTAGACAAGAAGTTGTTGACCTCTTCCTTGTGGGATGACAGGTTGTGGGAATCCAAAGCGACATCTTGTGTAAAACTTCCCTTTGGATCTGTACTTTCGACGACAGTATTTTCCACACCTATGATTTTGGAATCGTAGAACTTGTTGTCTTAAGATCTTGTCACCAGTATCCTTCAGGATTGTACAAGTTACATACTGCTCTATGAAAGACAACACAGATTCATCACTATCTGTTCCAAACTTTGGGGCATCCTTTACCCATAGTTGCATTTGAATATGTGGAGCACCTCTAGCTTGGTACTCCTTGTGTCAAAAGAAATAAGAAGTGGTGGACTACTCTTGTTTCAAATAAAAGCCATTGTGGCTTGAAAATTGTGGTTACAATATCTGCAAACATTTGCAGGGTCCAATGAGCAGAGTTTTAATGGTGTCTTCAGATTTAGGTTGTTTATATTTGAATTTGCCTCTTTTAAGAATTAAAGCAAGTCATCCCATGCATACTCAGCACAACTTAGTGTTAGAAACCATGTAGGTGCTCCTAACTTTCTTAACATGCATTACATATTCATTGGTCCCACGTTGACAACATGCCATGAGATTAATCAAGTTGTATTCCAGCTGTTCATCTTATCCATGAATTTTCTCAACAAATTCTCTTGCAGATAGATTTTGCAGATTTACTCCTATTTTCAAACTGTGATTTATTTCATAAGACAATGCAGACAAATCACATTCAAATAGTAGATGAAACATATAAGGGATACATTGACAAAATCTAGGGTCCTCTGAATAAAGTCTAGTAGAACTGTACTCGGTCGCTGGTATTTGTACAGTCTGATCATCGTACCTACCACCTACTCCTGTAGGAAAGAGATTAGGAAAACAGCGAGCTTCTAAACTTTATTAGATCAATAGCATCACCAACAATTTCTGTAGAATGTAGGGGATGGATGCTATAATGTTCACAAATGTTTTCTACTCTGAATCGATCCACTTTTTCTATTTGACCTGTCGATGATGATGTATTGTCCTCAGATGTGTGATATCTTGAAGAATTTCTGCATTTTTATAATATATGTTATTTTGTACCAGATATTAAGTTGCGTTTTTAACTTTACTAACATCTACTAACTCTTTCAATATCTTTTTACTCTTGGTTGGGACACCATTTACTAGAATTACAAGTCCCTCTTCCAAATTCTCTGTACCCCTATAGTTTCAATATTTTCCTTAAAATCTAATGGCAAGTATACAACTCTACCTTTGAGACCTTTCTGGAGCTCAGTTGGAGGTAATTTCCCTGTTTTTGGCTCCATGCGAACTATAGCTTGAAATGGATGTATAGAGTGTATTAATATGGATTCATAAACCTTCAAATCTTTAAGTTCTTCTGGAACAGATACTATTTCTAAGCTCTTGTGTACTGGTCTAGCAAGCATCTTGTTTTCCCTCTAACTTATTACAGCAGTACTTACATATAACTTGTCGCGTGGACAAGTCAAACCGTTCCTCTACAAATAAGTAAACAGCAAATTCATGCCACTTATCATTATTCTATTTTTCACTTCTAATGTGCAAATCAACATTATGGGGTCGATTCCGATGTCGCCAAAAGTGCCTTCCCAATGCTATTCGTAGGCTTACCTTACGTCCGACTCGTATCCGGAACTTTTTCCAACAAAGTAGCAAGTACGATGCGTATAACAGGCAAATCTCTGACCGAATCGTCCGCTCCGATTCGTGCACTATGTCAGTAGCGAACAGGCTCAGGAAACACGGAAACCGAGTCGTACGGAGGCGCAACCTAACCAATTTCCTGATACGCAAGTACGATGCGTCCCCAATACGCGTCGCACAGGGTGCCGGCTCCAGCACGTCACAGCATCCGGACGAGGCGTATGAAAGCTCTGAGTCGCGCCAGAACACGATCAACGGGGACGAGACGGAGCAGCCATGTATCCAATCGCGCATGTCTTCCCTATACTGTACGCCCATCGTTACCGACGCGCACGACACAGAAGGTAAGTTAGGCACCTACCACACACAAAAATGTCACCACCATAGGGGGGTGGATGCCTATCCCAAATAGCATATCCCACCCATAGGGGGGTGGATGCCTAACACCCACAGTATTGTCTACCCCATAGGGGGGTGGATGCCCATCACCCACAGCATATCCCACCCATAGGGGGGTGGATGCCTATCACCCCCATTATTGTCCACCCCATAGGGGGGTGGATGCCTATCACTCCCAGTATTGTCCATCCCATAGGGTGGTGGGTGCATAACACTCACAGTAATGTCCACCCCATAGGGGGGTGGATGCCCATCACTCACAGCATATCCCACCCATAGGGGGTGGATGCCTAACACTCCCAGCATATCCCACCCATAGGGGGTGGATGCCTATCACTCCCAGCATATCCCACCCATAGGGGGTGGATGCCTATCACTCCCATTATTGTCCACCCCATAGGGGGTGGATGCCTATCACTCCCAGTAATGTCCACCCCATAGGGGGTGGATGCCTATCACTCACAGTATTGTCCACCCCATAGGGGGTGGATGCCTATCACTCCCAGCATATCCCACCCATAGGGGGTGGATGCCTATCACTCCCAGTATTGTCCACCCCATAGGGGGTGGATGCCTATCACTCCCAGTAATGTCCACCCCATAGGGGGTGGGTGCCTATCACTCCCAGCATATCCCACCCATAGGGGGGTGGATGCCTATCACTCCCATTATTGTCCACCCCATGGGGGGTGGATGCCTATCACTCCCAGTATTGTCCACCCCATAGGGGGGTGGATGCCTATCACTCCCAGTAATGTCCACCCCATAGGGGTGTGGATGCCTATCGCTCCCAGCATATCCCACCCATAGGGGGGTGGATGCCTATCACTCCCAGTAATGTCCACCCCATAGGGGGGTGGATACCTATCACTCCCAGTAATGTCCACCCCATAGGGGGATGGATGCCTATCACTCCTAGCATATCCCACCCATAGGGGGGTGGATGCCTAACACTCACAGTAATGTCTACCCCTTAGGGGTGTGGATGCCTATCAGAATGACCATCCCCACTCATAGGGGCCAGGATGCCCATCAACACCAGGATACACACACATAGGGAGACTAAGCAAACCACCCCTCTACCATCTTTGCAACATTGCATGTTTGTATGTGAAAAATGCTCAACACAGATTGTGGCAGTGGACATACAATGTGACTCACAACACGTGTGCCCAAAATGTTAATGTGTGTCACTAATATCCTGCAGCAACTGATCACTGTGGTAATGGGGTCTAAACCCCCCATCACCACAGTGACCAAAAGCTGATTGTGTGCATCAGAATTCCTGCATCTACTGATCATTGTGGTAATGGGGTCTAAACCCCCCATCACTACAGTGAACAAAAGTTGATTGTGGTTTTCAAAATTCCTGCATCTACTTTTCCTTGTGGTAATGGGGTCTAAACCCCCCATCACCACAGTGACTAAAAGCTGATTGTGTGTATCAGAATTCCTGCATCTACTGATCATTGTGGTAATTGGGTCTAAACCCCCCATCACTACAGTGACCAAAAGGTGATTGTGGGGTACACCAATCCAGCATCAAATGATCATTGTGGTAATGGGACATAAACCCCCCATCACCACAGTGACCAAAAGGTCATTGTGTACATGAAAGTAGCAGCATCTTCAAAACAGCATGCATGAGTCCGTGTCCAAATTGCACAAGCAATGTTGTGGCAATGTAGTGGTTGTATCACATACAAACATAGATTTGGTTTGGCAAATATTGCCGTGTATCACATGAACACCCTCTGCCATGTGCAGACAAGCAATGGCCATGATCCTTGACAATGACTCCAGTGAACAGTTAGACAATGTTCAAAGTGAGCACCATGAGGAATACACGCATATCTACACCAACAGACACACACACTAAGGAATCCTGTGGAGACTGTAGATGTTAGGTGAACAAGTCCCATACCATGTCAGCAATGGGAGATACCAAACATGATGAATGTGCAGGCTGATGAGCCAGGAGACACAGGGACACTAGGGTAAAACCTCCCAAAAACATACTGCCAATGGCCGGGAAAAGACATAACAGTGCAGTGGTGCGGTTGCACAAACACAGACACCATTACAATAGCAAGTTCATGATACACATCATCAACATCATGTACATTATATGCAACACCACTGGATAACAAAAATGGCTTTATTCAGCAATAAAATATATATGAATGTTCATGCCACGATGCAAAAAGGCCAATGGCCAGTCCATCAAAGAGTCCTACCAGGGTAACATGTGAAAACTTGTCATCCATTTATTGCCTGCACTGCTATGGATCAGGCACATCTCACCCCTTGGAGGGGCATACATAGTGGCAGGCCAGGCACCGCAGGGACAGGATCAGGGGACAGGAGAATGGGGCAGGGGAGGTGTGGTGGGTGCAGGAGTGATGCCAACAACTGCAGTGGAGGGGTCTGACACAGTGGGCGCCATCACCACTGCTGGGCACAAGTCAGATGTGGTGTTTACCTGCACCATTGAAGTGTGCGGGACAGATGTGGTGGACGGGCTCTCAACTGCAGTGCCCAAATCAGACGGGGGGATGTTCCTCCTACTGCAGTGCCAACATCAAGAGGAGTGAAATGGGGTTCAGATGAGGTGGGCAGGACAGAGGGGGGAGACAGGGTCTCCACACCAGTGGCAGGAACAGGCTGAGCATGTGAGGCGGGGGTGGAAGTGCATGTGGAAGGGGGGAGGGCCTAAGCATCCTGGGTATGTGGTATGGGTGTGTGGGTGAACCTGGTGCAGGGAATGGCCGTAGGACCTGTGTATTGGCGTCCAGGGGGCTGCAGGATGGAGAGTGTGAGGTGGAAGCCTGTGCTTTTGGTGGTATCTTACACTTCCTCGTCCGGGGAGACTTGCGGGTGGGGGCCTCAGTGTCCATGCGCCTGGGGGAGGGTGTCCGTTTTGCAGGGGAACTCCCCTCTGTGCGTGGTGACTTCCTCTTCCCCTTGTAAGTTGGAGCAGATGGGTCTGTGGGGAAGAGGCCAAGGTCACAGAGGAAGAGCTGCTTGGAAGTGGGGGCAGTAGGTGAGGCAATAGAAGGTGTTTTGGAGGGAGAGGCATCTGAGGAATGCGGAGTGCGTGTGGATGCCTGTATGTGTATCTGTGACCCATCCCCTGTGTGTGTGCCATCAGTCCCCGGAGTGTGCGTGCTTGTGGATGTAGACTTTGGCTTGCGTGTCTGTGTGCTGCTATTGCCTGATGTGGTGCGTGCATGTGCGGGTGTGTGTGTCTGTTGGACAGGCAGGGGAGTGGTGACTGTGGATGTGGCAGAGGTAGCAGGGATGAGGGCCTGTTGGAGGAGGGACACTGCTGCTGTCTGTGTGGAGGCCATGGCCTGAATGGTCCGATGTAGGGCAGACATGCTTGATGAGATGCCCTCCATGAAGGACACCAGTTGTGTCAACAGACTGGTGTGGGAATGGAGGACACTCAGCATCGCTGTCTGACCTACATGGAGCTGCTTCAGTAAGTCCACAGACTCCACACTCAGGGCAGCAGGGGAGACAGGGGCAGGTGGTGCGGTGCCTGGCATGAAGGAGACATGCTCCCTTACACGGGAGCCTCCATGGACATCTGGAATGGGAGCAGAAGGGAGGGTGGAGATGGTGGTGGTGGCGGGGCCAGACCTGCTAGGTGTTGTCTGGGGGCTGCTGGCACCCGCCTCCACAAGGGAGTCATCACTGAAGCTGGCGTGTTCCTCAGCCGAGGTAGACATAGCCGAGGTCTCCTCAGTGTGGCTCCCCTCACCCTCCGTTCCACTGGGTCCCTCCGAATCCTCCGCAGCGGACCATGACTGGCGCTGTGGCTCCTCATGGTCCGAGGAGCTGTCTCCTCCAGTGTCCGTAGATGTAACTGCAAATCAACAGGGTAAACAGAGAAACATCAGTCACCTGTATAGACATCACACATCACAGTCAGAACAGCACATGACAGCGCACGTTTGTGCATCATTTGCAGTAAATACTCCTAAGTGCAGACACATATTTGTAAAACACACATGTCAGTCTGCCAGCAAACCATGCCCCTCATATCCTACATGTCCATGGAGACATCAGTCTGGTGCATGTAGCCAGACACTACTCATTTGTGCACACATGCACCACATAGACAGTTGTCTGAACTGCAGGATTTGTGATGGAAATGTGTCAGTACACACATATATCATCTCCTGCCACTGAGTTTGTACATGTGTCAGGTAAAGGGATGGCCAAAGTAATTATCAGTAATATGGATATGCTTCCTTCACCACACACCATGATGTGCTCATGTCTTGCTGGACGATGCCACAATTCCATCACTGCAGGATACACTATAGCAAATGAAACAACATGCTACAGGGCAGTCTGGGAAATCAGTCATTGCTGCCTTCTGTCACTGGGGCAGTGCATCACAAAACCAACAGTCTGCACTGTATCTCAATCATGTAGTTGTGGGGAATATAAGTCCTGCATCTGTCAAGTGCACATGTTGCCCCACTGCTACCCACATGTTAAGGCAAATGATGATCCCACTTCGTACATATGCCACAGTAGAGTGACAGCAAGCACAAGTCTGGCAACATGAGCACATCACAGTCTGATGACAATGAAGTATAGCTGCCTGCACTTAAATTTTGGATACACCATCAGGCACAGTCAAGTGATTACACACCGATGTTTGACCCCATCGTGAAGATCCAACAGCCACATGTCAGCTGTCTGACCACCCAAAAATAATTGACACTCCAGGAGTCTAAAAAGCTAGCCCACTCCACAATGAGACAGAGGCTGACACCTGATTGCACATTGCACAATGCATTTAATTTACTTTGACACACGTGATTAGGAGAACTGAGTGTACACCATGTCCGGAGTAGGTATACCTGACCTGGTCCATATGCAACATGGGATTAGCCTGAACAGTAGGCATGTGTCCATGCATGTGTGACACACATGATGGACATACTTCAGAGATCACAACATTGTCACACATGCTGCATGTGTGTGTTGGAAACACCCCAGACACATATGGCGAGGCAGAGCATCAACTAGGACACGTATGTATGGCCCACACAGAGTGCATGTCACATATCTGTCAATGTGCAGATACATGTCAATAAATTCCCCACTCATGAAGCCTAATACATTCTGCCGGTAGCAGATGCGGTCCCCCACATCAACCTTGGACAACAGCAGGCCCCCCCGTGAGACATGTCACTGACTGAAAGGGACACACCTGTGTATCAGATGAGGAAGGGCCATTACAGAAATAATGGACATGATTCTAGTTCAAGCAGACAGACAAACTGTGGTAGCGTAACCAGGCTGAAGGAATGCAAAGATCATGTTAGACACAGTTCACAGACAAGGCATGCACTTACCCCCTCCTTGCTGCTATCTGGCCTTTAACAGCCCATCCAGGTCAGGGAAGACCACTGGCAGAATCCGGCGCATGTGGGGGGTCAGGGTCCGGTGTCCGCCCCTACTGCGAGGAGGCGATAGCTTCAGCAGGACTCTAGCAATGCATCTGCTCCAGCCACGAAGGTCCTGCCACCTCTTCTGGCAGCTGCGGATGCGACGCCTGTGGACCCCCATAGATCGAACTGCCCTGGCAATGGTCAGCCAGATCTCCTGTTTCTGATGGGCATCAACCTGTGAGGATGACAAAGTTAAAGGGCCATTAACACACATACAACATGTTTGTGCATCACACAGTTGGATAAACATGTGCTTTTCACAAGGGCATCTGATGTACACAGGTAGTGCAACTATGTGGATGGACACTTGTCCTGCATCACCAACATGGAAACATTGCCTGGGTAGTATGACCGTCTCTAAATGCACTCTCACAGCCCAGTACCTGTTCACTGCAGGTACCTGCACACTTTGGGTGTGCCAACTACTGAGTGAACATGCTAGCCACTGCTTCACACAATGCCATTAGTGCTAGTCAGACAAGATGCACAATGAGAGAGGATGTGGACTGCACACTCACCTGCTCCCCTGGTTTCCCATACAGCTTGCTGTACTGTAGTAGGAGGCTGTCCAGCAGGGCCTGGTTTTCCTCCTCTGTGAAGGCTGAGGCCCGCTCCACAGTACGTGCCATCCTTGGAGCCAGAGGATACAGAGACAGCAGCAGTGGTAGCAGAGATGTCTATATGGAGCATTCAGTGCAGGCAAGTGAGCTCTCAGGGCAAGAGACTGCCTTATATCTGTGCTGCAGAGGCAGAATCGGTCCCATGCGTACAAAGCGATAGGTCCGACTCGTTCGCATCCTATGAATTAGTCCAATCCATGAGATAGGACGCATCAGACACGCCTACCGCAACGTTCAAAATACCTGCATCATGACAGTTTAGATTTTGATACATTTGTTCTAAAAGTAAACCGAATCGTACCGTACGCGAATCGTGCACGATGCAAAATGCGCGTCTGTCACCATGACGACCAACAGGCAACAAGTGCGTCCGGCTCGGTCAGAATGTGGCAGACGCGTGTATTGTAAACTCACCCACGTCGAACAGCATTGAATCAAGCATGCAATCTGTCAGTCCGGCTCGGTCAGGATGTGGCAGACGCGTGTATTGTAAACTCACCCGCGTCGAACAGCATTGAATCAAGCATGCAATCTGTCAGTCCGGCTCGGTCAGGATGTGGCAGACGCGTGCATGCAATGCCCACTCATCAACTCAGACAATATATGTATGAATAATGGCATGCTGTACGCCAAATGTGATGCAGCGCGAGAAACGAAATTCGTTTTATTTATTTATATGTGTACTTACCTGTAATCGCCCGTAATCCATAGTTTACTACTCCCCACCCTGCCCCTCCCCCGCCCCACGTCAGCGCCCGGCGGCACTCCCACCACCGACCGCTACTGATATGTACATACATTTATTAGCTAATTACTACCTCTCTGCATCATGCAGACCACTTATATGGCACTTCAGAAGAAAGCAACTAATGTTTCCTGTTATAACTTTCCTGTTCACTGATGAAATCTCAACATTAAGGGGCCGATTCCGATTCAGGCCGGAAATCACTCCGATCGAGCCGGACCCGGAGAGATTTCCGACCAAATCGGACTCTAGCAGCCCGACCGAACGAGTACGATGCGTACGCATGCAATCGGACTCGATTCGGTCGGACTCCCATTGAAGTCAATGGGAGCCGGTAGTACAACGCGTACGCGGGCTCCCATTGACTCAATGGGTGCGAGGCAAACAAGGGCGCCCCCTACAGCGGGTTCGCGTCGATGCGACTCGCGCCGTACATGCACAGGTAGGGGGGACCCATGGGTCCCCCCTGTGTGCGACTCGCGCGGCTACGCATACAGGGGGGTCCGACACGGACCCCCCAAGTCCGGCTCTGACTGCCCTTTGGAGCCGGACGGCGCGAGTCGGTCGGACTGCTCGAGGCGCGCATCGTACTTGCCCGGCCGGGGAACGTCTCCATTGCGCGGTGCGAGTCGTGTCCGTGCGAGTCGGTCAGAGCGGTTCGGACCCGCGAACGAGTCGGTCGGCGATTTTGCGTGCGCTCGCATCGTACTCGCTCGCCCGGACGCACGTTCGAATCGGTCGGGAAAGAGGGCTCCGAATCGGATCCGTTTAAGCCGAATCCGATTCGGTGCCCTACCGGCCGAGATCGGAATCGGCCCCTTAATGTTGAAGTTGCTGAATAACCCCTAATGAATTGAAAGCCTGAAGAAAGCTGTTTGGTTCGATTTGCCCCTGAGTGTTAGCGTTATCAGGGAAGCATAATCAAGGATTAGTGTATTAATTCATTAAGAACTTAGACACAATCGATTAGAAAATATCTTGTGGCATATCAGAATTGAGATGAACTAGTTCATGGACAATAAAATCAATGCAATTACAACAATCCTTTGTTTTTTCACCTGAATATATTAGATAAACGTTGTGTGACTGTAAGGACTTGATTGAAAGTAGGGGTGTTATGTTATGTTGTTTTATGTTAGGAGGGTTTATATAGCATCAATCTCACCCTCAAGGGGGTACCTAGGCGCTAAGGACCCCTAAATAGTAGCTTCAGAAACAGATAGCTGAAGCTTGGAACACAAAGGTAATGGGAGATATAAAAATAGCTACGTTTTTGGTAGTTTCCTCAACTTCAGGAAGTTATTTGTTGAATGGAAAGCCAAAGAAAGGGTATTACAGTGGTGGACTGCAAGCTATGAAGAGGAACGACCACCTTACAGAGAAAGACAGACACAGGAGGTATGGACCAGTGCCAAAGTGGAGGATCTGAGGATTCGAACTGGTCTGTGAAAGGATATTCTATTACGAAATTAATAAGGGTCTGTAGTATGGATAGCTCTGTGGGAGTGGCATAGGAGTTTAAATATTAATTTTTTACACATGGGTAACCGATGTAGAGAGTTGCTTGTCGGGACTGAGGGAGAAAGCCCGGGGAAGATAAGCATCCGATGGTTCGTTGCATTTCGAATAGTTTCAAATCCTTTCAATAGGGATTTGGCAATGTCCATGTAAAAAGCATTGCTATAATCCAACCAACTACTTGCAAGTGGTTGAATGACTGTTTTGCGACAGTCCAAAGAAAGCTATTGGAAGATTTTGCACAACATGCGCGGGATCCCATGCCAGGTACAGCAGTACTTGCTCTTTCATAGAAAGTCAATTGTTGATAATAATCCCCAGGTTCATAGTTATGTTAATGGGCAAAGGAGAGGAGATGACTTCGCATGGCCACCAGTACGGGGCACAAATGGTGTTGGCCTTACCGAAAAGAATGACTTCTGTCTTATCACTGTTAAGCTTCAGACAGTTGCATCAAGTATACTTTTTCGCTGAGAATAATTCAAGCATTCCATCCATCACTTTATGTATACTTTAGTATGTCGCCCTAAGTGGCCGGGTATGCCCAGACGTGGGTCACTGACGTGCACAGACGTGCACACTGTGTCACTGGAAACAGGCTATACGTGGCTGATGAGCCCTTAACAAGGGCAAAGCCAGTCCTGGGTTGCTTGTGTTCCATTTCAGGGAGAACGTGGCTGTTCTGGATGGACTGTTCTCACTGGAGCAGGGTCAAGACTGATTTTCATATAGATGGGTCCCGATTGAGATGGCATGATGTGCAAAATAATGATGGATTGGGATGTGGCCTGAGTAATTACCAGTGACTGAGATAA
Organism: Calotriton arnoldi; assembly: GCA_963921515.1. Taxonomy (NCBI): domain Eukaryota; kingdom Metazoa; phylum Chordata; class Amphibia; order Caudata; family Salamandridae; genus Calotriton; species Calotriton arnoldi. The sequence continues at coordinate 30,413 of CAWUFW010012387.1, read as the reverse complement.
ATTCAAGCATTCCATCCATCACTTTTTTATACTTTAGCATTCAGTCTGAGCAGCTGCCATGCTGATATTACCTGCTAGTCCACATAGTGGTAAGTGGAAAGAGTTAGTCAAATTAGTATTATTTTTGAGATTCTAGGATCTGGATTGAGTACTAGAAAGCTTATGAGGAGCTTTAAGGTATCCGCAACTCAGAGCAATTAAGAAATTAAGAAGGTAATCGTAAGTTTAAAGCATTAATCAAATTAGTATTATTTATGATATTCTAGGATCAGGATAATGTACTAGGGTGTTTAGGAGGAGCTCTAAGGTACCTGCAGCCCAGAACAATAAGAGATTAAGAAGGTAGTGGTGTGACCATATAAGTGCTATGGGGGGAGGTGTGATTCTACCATGACAGCATTCAAATTTGTGGCAGAAGCCAGGCTTGGAAAAGACTACACCTTTAGGAAATGGTCTCTGGGAGCGAGTACAGTGTAAGATGTGCCACCTCACTGGGCTTTTGCATGCACCCAGCTGCAGATAATGCAACACTGGACTGACACGATCGACGGCAAGCACTAGCTGCGGGACTTGATTGGAATTGAGGTGGCAGGGCAGTAGTTCCTGTTTACTTTATTGCAAACAGACCCAAAACGCAATGTGTCAGGGAAAATCCAAGCTGGTGAAGGTCTTCGGCGACACTAAACTTGGTCTCTGCGGCTGGAGATGTGAGTGGGGAGTGTTCTATGGTAATCCTAGTGTTCTCCTGCATCTAACACTAAAATCAAGTTTGAAGCAGACACTGTAACCACAACAAACTTAGAGACATGAAGTCTGGTAGGACAAAGCAGGGTCCTACAGCAATCAAACAGGGTATACATTGTCCTGGCATCCTGTTTGCTCCCTTTGAAGGGTGCAAAACCTTGACATGTGCTTTAAACAGACCTGGCATGCTGGATTTAGTATGCTGACAATAGGAGAGGCTCAGCTTCCACCCAGCAGATTCTACTGAGTTCAGAGCAGCCATCTCTGCCCATTCATGTCTGCCTATTGTGTGCTCCTGCAAGGACTTTCACACCTCTTTCATAACTATTATCAGGCTGAGCACAGGCTGTAAGAAGCTGGGGATTTAATGCAAATAAGCCTCCAGGAACTTCAGACAGGGAAAAGATGACTTCCGATAAGTTACTTTTGCTTACAATTTATTAAATATCCGACTACGCCATTTTATTGGATTTCTAATAACTATTAAAATAGTTGTTTAATTATTTTTCTAGCTTGTCTCATTCCCAAAATACAGTATTAATATTTGAATATGCACTCTCATTTGCTACAGAAGACAACTAGCCCTGCAGTAGTGAGGATAGCTTTTAGGATGTTATGTCTGTAAGGGCAGGGTAACATTAATTTTCTAAATGTGCCACTTTTTTTAAATACCATGCACCCTGCATTGTGGATTACAAGGCCTACATAGTGGCAACTTAGCAATATTTAAAAGGGAGGGTTCTTAACTGTTAAAAATTTTAACAGAACACACTGTCAGGCTACAATTGTAGAGCTGAAGCCATGCTTTCCTTGTATCACTAGTGGAAGACCCAATAAGTGCTGCAGTCCACAGGTGACATTTAGCTTTCCATGCCATGAGTGAAGTTTCTACACAGTATGCTATGGCCTTATAGGAGAGTTAAATACACCAATCATGAATTAGCCAATTTCTACATGCTTTAGGGGTCAGAGCACATACACTGGCCGCTGGACAGCAATGCACCAGTGTGCAGAGTCTAAAAACTAGCAATAAAAGTAAGCAAAAAATGGTTCTGACCATGCAAAAAGGGACATTTTCTTATACCTGTCAAACCCCTAACCCATCCACTCCCTCTTCCAGTTCTTTGTACCTGAGCATGAATGTATTCTCTGCCAACTCCCTCAAGAATTGCTGTTTATGCAGGGTTTTTTTTCCAAAGGAGCTAATTGCTGGTGGCTATAATATGCCCAAACAGCGAAGACATCCCAGGAAGAATTCATGTGAATTCAAAGTGCAGCAGGCGAATCAGCAAAGAAGGAATATCATGGTGCAACATGAAACAAAAAGAAAATGTAGTGAGAGTGCAAAATCCAAGACAAAGAATAGCCTAAATCAATGCAGAATAAATGGGGAATCATTCAATAAAGCAAGCCATAGAAGGAGATTAGATGTGCTAGAATAGTCAGGTAGATTGTTTCTCAATGGGTGTAATTTGAGGATAAATGTGCACACTACCTATCCTTGGACTGCCATTGTTATACCTTATTCTCTACAATATGATGCCCCTTTCTGCCCTAGATAAGAGGGATGATGTGGGCAAATTAGAAGTTTTTGTAACCTCCTCTATAATAGTTTAATGTTACTTGCAACACTTTCGCCCCACCAACTGTGAGATGTGCTGATGGTGCAAATCTAGCAGTCTACTGGCATGGTTGATCTCACCTCACTACCATGATTCTACCCTGCTAATTATTAGCCTTCCACCTGGGATTATTGCCCATACTCAATCATCTATTATCCCTGCATTCTATGATTGCCACAGGACACTCTATGCTCCCCCACCTCCTTTCTCCCACACTGAGTTTCTGCACCTTATGATGGATGCCCCTTTCCCCCACATCTCTCTGACTCACGGGTGACTCTGGAGGAACCTATCAGTGCTCAGCAGATTAGCTCCTATCTAAAGGAGTTACCTCACCGGAAGGTACCAGTAAAAGATGGGTTGCCAGCCAAATTCTGTGCCCAATTTGCTCAAACTCTGGGGCCCAAATTGCAATCACTTTATTAAGCCATTTACACATCTTGTTCTCTTCCTCCATCCTTCAACAGCACACTTATCATCACTCTGTTGAAGCCCCATAAAGACCCAAAAGATCTAGGGTCATATCACCCACTCTCCATCTTAAATATGGATTATAAAATTCTCATCAAGATCCTGGCTACTCGGTTATTTCTGATTCTGCCTGACATAATTCATGACGATGAGGCGGGTTTCATTCCTGGCTGCAACACATCTCTCAGTCTTTGCCCCTTGTGGCATGTCAGTGATGACTCTGCCACTAAGTACCCTAATGTGGTGTGCATTGCTCTCAACCTGGAGAAAGCATTTGACTTTCTCCATAAGGACTACATGCATAGAGAGCTGAGACGGTTTGGAATAGGGTCTTGTTGGCGAAAATGGATTCAAATATTGTACTCAGCCCCGACAGCCTGGGTAAAAACGGGTAAGTGTATCTCTGCTTCATGGCTAATACACATGGGTGGCAGGGTGAGCAGTCAAAATATCAAACTTTTTATATCGATTTACAAAAATATCGAGTTTTGAATATCGATGGTACTAAATATCGATGTTTTGTATATCGATGTAAAAAATATCGATATTTGTATGTGTTTAAAAATATCGAAGTAGATAATATCGAATGAGAAAATATCGTAGTGCCAAAATATCGTTAGTTTTTGGTATTTTTTATAGTATATAAGGGGTCGATTACGATGGCGGTCGGAAAACCATTCCGACCGCCGTGGCAATGGGAAAAAACCGCCCGCATGGCCTGAGGCACCACCGCCGATCACATTACGATGCACTGCCGGAAAAATCCAACCGCCGCGGTCAGATTCCAAGAAACACCGCCAGGCATGTGCGGAAAAGGCGAAATTCCGTCCACGGTGGTCGGATTCACTGCGGAAAGCTCACAAACCGCCGATACACAAGCGGAATTTCCACGAGTGCAATTATGATGTTACCGCGGTGCCTGCGGTACGACCGCTTGTTTCCGACCGCCGCGATTGTCATCAATGATGAATGGGAGAGCCGGAGGAAGGACTATTGCAGTCCAACCGCGGCGGTCGCACGGAAATAGTAATGGCGGTCGAAAGCAGCTACACCACAAAACTACCAAATGTGGCTGTGTATCTGGCTCAGCCAATAAAAACAGCTAACACACCCCATTGACACATGCCCCTGGCAAATAAAAACTACAAATCCCAGCTCAACACAGACAACACACCTGACATGAATACTCCATTTGGACCCACCCACATAGCAGTGCATAAAACCAGCCCCTGCATGACCACAATTCTTTGCAAAACTCCAGAACTGAAGGGCCCAACAATACCACACAAAGGATAGGCAACCCTGCACACATCACACCATCACAAACATACATACACCACACACATCACCACCACCACCACCACCTTCACACCTGCACTTTTAACCACTCAGCACATCACACACCATGGCACAGAAGATGCCCAAATTCACTGATGGTGAGTTGTCAGTCCTGGTGGATGAGATTATAAGAGTTGAGCCATATATTTTAGGAAGCAGGGTCCAACAGACCCCATCAGCCAGGCAAAATCAAATGTGGCAAAGGATAGTTGACAGAGTCAATGCTGTAGGGCAAGTTTCACGCAACAGGAAGGAGATCAGGAAGAGGTGGACTGACCTCAAGAGCAAGGTCAAGGAGAAGAACAGCAAGAACCGTGAGCTGACAAACCGGACTGGCAGTGGCCCTCCCATTCCACCAAGAACATTCAACGCATAGGAGGAGAAGGTGCTTGGCATACTGCACCCAGAGAGTTGCACTGGAATTGAGGGGGGAATGGAGGCTGGTAAGTACCAACAAAAGTCTGCCATAACACTGCTATGTAGTAGCTTGCACAACTAAAAAGCAACACCTCCTAGGCCCAAATGTACTCATGTCCACCACACTCCCCCCAAACATGTCTCACAGATCCCACAATAACTCCCTCTCATTCACCACAAAGGTTCATAACAATATTTACATGGGGGCACATGTACAGGCAGCCAACACTACAACTCCCAACAGGCCCCCTTGTCCCACAGCTGAGCAGGATGGAGCATTCCCCACACCCCCAAGCATGGGGCAGCCATTTCCCTCCAATGTGTAACCTTACAGGTAGGTAGCCATCTCAATAGGGAGGGGTCTTTGTGGCTGGGAAGTCTTCACTACAACTCCCAACAGGCCCCCTTGTCCCACAGCTGAGCAGGATGGAGCATTCCCCACACCCCCAAGCATGGGGCAGCCATTTCCCTCCAATGTGTAACCTTACAGGTAGGTAGCCATCTCAACAGGGAGGGGTCTTTGTGGCTGGGAAGTCTGCACTACAACTCCCAACAGGCCCCCTTGTCCCACAGCTCAGCAGGGTGGAGCATTCCCCACACCCACAAGCATGGGGCAGCCATTTCCTTCCAATGTGAAACCTTACAGGTAGGTAGCCATCTCAACAGGGAGGGGTCTTTGTGGCTGGGACGTCTGCACTACAACTCCCAACAGGCCCCCTTGTCCCACAGCTGAGCAGGATGGAGCATTCCCCACACCCCCAAGCATGGGGCAGCCATTTCCCTCCAATGTGTAACCTTACAAGTAGGTAGCCATCTCAACAGGGAGGGGTCTTTGTGGCTGGGAAGTCTGCACTACAGCTCCCAACAGGCCCCCTTGTCCCACAGCTGAGCAGGATGGAGCATTCCCCACACCCCCAAGCATGGGGCAGCCATTTCCCTCCAATGTGTAACCTTACAGGTAGGTAGCCATCTCAACAGGGAGGGGTCTTTGTGGCTGGGAAGTCTGCACTACAACTCCCAACAGGCCCCCTTGTCCCACAGCTGAGCAGGATGGAGCATTCCCCACACCCACAAGCATGGGGCAGCCATTTCCCTCCAATGTGTAACCTTACAGGTAGGTAGCCATCTCAACAGGGAGGGGTCTTTGTGGCTGAGAAGTCTGCACTACAGCTCCCAACAGGCCCCCTTGTCCCACAGCTGAGCAGGATGGAGCATTCCCCACACCCCCAAGCATGGGCCAGCCATTTCCCTCCAATGTGTACCCTTACAGGTAGGTAGCCATCTCAACAGGGAGGGGTCTTTGTGGCTGGGAAGTCTGCACTACAACTCCCAACAGGCCCCCTTGTCCCACAGCTGAGCAGGATGGAGCATTCCCCACACCCCCAAGCATGGGCCAGCCATTTCCCTCCAATGTGTAACCTTACAGGTAGGTAGCCATCTCAACAGGGAGGGGTCTTTGTGGCTGGGAAGTCTGCACTACAGCTCCCAACAGGCCCCCTTGTCCCACAGCTGAGCAGGATGGAGCATTCCCCACACCCCCAAGCATGGGGCAGCCATTTCCCTCCAATGTGTAACCTTACAGGTAGGTAGCCATCTCAACAGGGAGGGGTCTTTGTGGCTGGGAAGTCTGCACTACAACTCCCAACAGGCCCCCTTGTCCCACAGCTGAGCAGGATGGAGCATTCCCCACACCCACAAGCATGGGGCAGCCATTTCCCTCCAATGTGTAACCTTACAGGTAGGTAGCCATCTCAACAGGGAGGGGTCTTTGTGGTTGGGAAGTCTGCACTACAGCTCTCAACAGGCCCCCTTGTCCCACAGCTGAGCAGGATGGAGCATTCCCCACACTCCCAAGCATGGGGCAGCTATCGCATTGCTTTCCCAAAACTTACACGTAGGTAGTGACTGCATGCACACCGCCATCCTTTTCTAAATGCATGTAGCCACATAACCACATCAGCACTAACATGTCAGCCAACTTGGCATAGTTTTAAATGCCACATCCAGTGTGCAGACATCTAAGTGCACATAACTGTCACATATTTTGAACTCATACTCACCAAGTCACAACTGACACAAATGCATCCCACAATCATGCACAGCAGAGAATGCAATGTGGAAGTGCCATGGTGTCTGAGCATGAAGGCCCATCTCAACACCAAATATGCATGGTCTACATGAAAAAAAAGGAAAGTACATGTGATTCCAAAGCTATGTATAACATGACAATGGTTCCTTCTAGCTCTGTTGTATTAGATTACATGACCAGCTAAATGAAAAGACGCACAACAGAAAGTTGATGTCACGCAATTAGGTAGATGAGGACATGTCCGTGTAGTTACACTATCTGTACACTGCACCAAGTTTCAATTCACAACAGACCCCATGGACTACTAAGGTATGTACCTCAATGTCATGTCATGGTGCACAGTATATAGCAGGCATACAAAGTCATTGCATTGTAAAGTGTTTGTTGTATCAAATGTCTCAAACAATTGTCTAACATCAAGCTTGTTGCGTGCAACTCAATTACCATATGACCTCTGTTCAACAGGAGATCAACAACTAACTGCAGAGGATGACACCAACATGCGGAGCCAGTCTCCCCCGGAACGTGAACTCTCGGATGCAGATTCCCCAACATTCTCGGATGAGGATTCTCAAGCTGGGCCCTCTGGTGTGGCAGGGACTAACATGTCTCAAGCCCTCATTGTCCCCACCACCACCACCACCACGGCAAGAACAACTGTGCTGCCCCCATCCACTACGAGCTGTGTGGCCTCCACCACCACGGCAAGAACAACGGTGCTGCCCCCTGCCACTACGACCTGTGTGGCCTCCACCACCACCATCACCACTGCTGCCTGCAACACACGCCCTGCCACAGTGGTTACCAACACCACCACACAATCACAGCATGCCAGGGAGAGTGTGCCAGTGCATCGGGGGACTATGCCACAGGTCCGTGTCAGGAGGGCAGGTGGGAGTACAACTGGGGCAGAGACACAGGAGGACAATGACCCTGAATCCCTGGCCACCATTGCAAGAGTCCTTGGTGCCTACCAAGAGAACCATGGAGTAATGGGCCAGCTTGCTGAAGACATGCATGAGATCCGCCTGCTGCAGCAGTCCATGGACACACGGATGGGCCAACTTGTCGACCTTGTTGGCCAGCGAGTGGGTGTTCTGAGGGACAGACTCCCAGCCCCAAGTGCAGCTCAACCCCCCTCCAGTGGATTGCCTGCTGTGCAGCCCACCATTCCAGCTGCAGCCACAGAGAGGGGTGTGCAGGAGGGGAGTGAGTCCTCAGACACCACTGACCCTGCAGCAGATGCCCCCCCTCCCAAATGCACCAGGGGCCGTCCGAGAATCCACAGGGGAGGATTTGGTGGCAGGCCACCATACCAACGCCACTCACAGAGCCAGCCATGATGGTATCTTGTTGTTCCCCTTTGCATTGACTATGTTGACTATCCTTGCCCACATTGCCATGTTGATGGCCTGAGTCTGTTGGACTGTGTGACTTCAGCTTTGTGGTGACTACACTATTTGTCTCATCTACCATGACTGACAACTCATTTAGTCACTGTTCACATTTATGTACATATTCCCTTCACTTGCACAAAAACTAATTTTAAATAAACACTCTTCACATACCTATGTCTGTGTGAGCTACATGTTTATTCCAGTATGTACAATGACAAATCAGATTTCAATGTTCCAACAGCTCTGAAGGAGAGGAGGCATTGAGAGGGTGAATGAACCTAGAAAGACACAAGAGAATGACATTTACTTATCAGGTGACGCCATTACAGCTGAAACACAACACTAGGCATCAAGGTACAAAAACAAGCACACATAGCAATGATCAACAACCTCAACATACACATGATGTACCTGGATACAAATACCCTGTGCCACACACATCAGCCCTTATCACACACACAACGACAGCCAGCAGTTAAAATTCTCCATGCCTTGATACTAACATCCAAGCAAACACACAATGTCACTGTTCTACAAAGTCACTTACATTCAAGGGAAGAAGTTGGCAATGAGCTGTTGACGCAGGTCAACACCTTCCTCTTCACCACTATCGTCCGCACTGGAAGTGTGTGGGTGTGCAGGAAGGGGCATCTGCTGCTCATCGTCATCCAGGATCAGCGGAACGGCTTTGCGCAAGTCAAGGTTGTGTAGCATGCAGCAGGCTACAACTATCCGGCACACCTTTTGTGGGGAATACAACAGTGCACCTCCGCTCTTGTCCAGGCACCGGAATCGGGACTTCAGGAGGCCAAAAGTGCGCTCCACCACACGTCGTGTCCTACCATGTGCCTCGTTGTAGCTGACTTCACCCGGGGTACTTGGATTCCGCAGTGGGCTCAGCAACCACGGCCTGTTGGGATACGCTGAGTCACCTAGGTGTGACATACACAGAGAAATGTTGTGATACAAACAGTTGACGAGAACAGCATGTAACACACAGCACACTACTTGACTCAGTGTACTCACCTACAAGCCATGCATGCTCTGGATGTAGATTTTCCATCAGCCGGGGTACAATGCTGTTCCGCAGGATGTAGGAGTCATGGGCGGAGCCAGCAAATCGCGCACAAACATGGCTGATGATCATATCAGCTTGGCATACCACCTGCACATTTATGGAATGGTAGTGCTTCCTGTTCCTATACACCTGCTCACGTGCCTGTGGTGGGACAAGGGCAATGTGTGTGCCGTCAATGGAACCAACTACATGAGGAATGTGGCCAAGGGCATAAAACCAGCCTTCACAGCAGGCAATTCTGCTGTATTTGGGAATCGTATGTATTGGTCCTTGTATAGCATCATTGCGGACACCACATCCCAGAGCACCATGCTGAATGTGGCTTGCGACATCCCACCGGCGCTGGCCACCGTGTATTGGAAAGAGCCCGTAGCAAAAAATGCAGCGCTGCCATGATCTTCACTGTTGGGGATAGGGCAGTTGGATATGTTCGTTGCGACCTCAGATGGGGCTCCAACTGAGCACACAGCTCTTGCAGTGTAACGCGATCCAGATGAAATTTCCGGATGATGTCCACATCCTCCATGTCTGCCAGGACTTTGAAAGGCCGGTGCACATTTGGTCGTCGCCTACATGAAATGGAAGAGGACTAATGTTATTCAAATTACACAATGAGATGTGTCCGACTTCTCACATCTTGACTCACGCAGCAGAAACAATGAATGTACTCCAACAATTGCTTAATCCACAACTCAGATGCAGCGACACCTTCACCACATGTGTTTTTATAAGTGGTCATGTTGTACATACTGACTACCACAAAAACATAATCAGAGGTTGTGAATGGTACACCAATACATCTGGTGTCCCCATGCCTAGGAGTAGGTGACACAGCAGATGTATGAGACAGCAACACTGCTGACTCATATGTAGCTGCTTTACCTGCCACACCTTCTTGCTTAAGTTGCACAGACCACTAGTTATCATCACAATGTGCACAGTATGTGTAAGCTGATCACATATCCTACTTAAATCAGCTATTGGCACAGTAAAATACCACCATTATGTGGTCAGGCAATCATTACTGTTGTTTGATTAGCCATCTCACACATTGAGTTGATTTCAAACCTGAGACAACATCATACAATCAATAGATGTACATCCACACACATATCATAGGTGACGTGAGTAAGTGCATGGCAATGCATGTCACATTTTCCACAGACATGGCATGTGTAGGCATCAGTGAGTTGAATGTCACACTAGCATTCATTGTACAAAACAAGTGCAGTAAGACACTATGAAGGCATAGTGTTCAATTGTTAAATTTGACTATTGCCATTTGTTGGACTTGGGCCTTTTTGGCAGGTTCACCCCTGAACTTTTGCCTTAAGCTCTGACATAGTGGTAGTGATTTTTGGCCTCTGCGCACTTTAGCACTGTGGCCCAGTGTAAAGTGCGTGCGCGCTCTGAGTGCGTGTGGTGAGATTAGCCTGCCCTCCCATAGGAATGCATGGGGGATATGTGTGTCCATGGTAATTCCTGGTATGAGGGGAGTGCAGGGTCGAGTTTAGTATGTGCGAACATGTGAGAATAAATGCTGCGCAATGGTGTGCACGGATTTATTATGGCTAGTGTAGAAATGCCACTTTTAGAAGTTGGCATTTATGTGTGCTCTGTGTCTGCCTGCCTGATGTGAATTGCATGTCTGGCTTGTGAGTGACAGGGGCTGGGAGGTGTGTGTGGCTCCATGAGGGGCAGGGTGAGTCAGCGCAGGGCTGAATAGGGAGATCTGCACATAGAGTGAGGGGAGGAGTGTCACCTGGGTCTGAATAGGGCTGTGCCTTCCCTCCACAATGCTGGCTCCACCTCCTGTGGTGCGTCTGATGTCCCTAGCCCCCACCTGACAAAGGAGAGAGGAGCTGAGCAAAACAAAGTGCTCCAAAGCTCCCCTAAACCAGTTGTATCTGGTTCCCCCAAACCCTGCACCTTTACACAAAGGAAAAGGGTGTATAAAAGAAGGGGCTGTGACCCCATGTTGGTTGTTCAGTCTGGTGTTCCTGAATCCTGCGGGGCGTGCTGCTGCTGGGGCCCAGGGGGGGGCTGCCAGGAGGGCTTGCCTCCCTGGGCCCTGCCTTGCCCCTTGATCCCTAAAGGACCTCCAGGACTTTTGCGTCATCTAAGCGCCTTGGGAGCGCTTGCCTTGTACTTTTAAGAGCACCTGGCTCTTTGCTGCTAGGATCGAGTGGGCTGTTGCAGCGCGACGCTGCCGAGAGAGAGAGAGGGAATCCCCCGGCGTAGGGATTCCCCCCGTGATGCTGGAAATGGTGGGTGCCCACCCCACATGGCCGCTTCGTGTTTATTTTCCTTGCGGGTGCCCACCCAGCTTATGAGTGTGTTCTTATGGCGGGTGCCCACCCCGCATAAATTGCCATCTGTGGAAATCACTGCGGCGGCCCGAGCCGCAAACAGGAAGTCAGGCAACCTTGCCTAGGACGTGGGCGGGGCCTGCGGCCGGGCCGGAAGAGGTGCCGGAGTGGTGATGCAGAGCGGGGCTCCCGTGAGCGGTTGGGAACCCCGGTGACCAGAGAGGAGGCGGAAGGTGTCCTGAGCCTCGCGGGCTCCACAGAGAAGTCCCGGGTCCCAGGAGGGGGCCCGGGCGAAATGAGGAGAGGCGGGATCGTCGGCGGGGCTCCCATGCCTGGAGAGAGCCCCGCATGCTGCAAGGAGACCGGGAGAAGTGCGGCCGGTCCCGCAGCGTGGAGAGGAGACCAGAGGAGGCAGAGAGAGAGAGGAGCCTGCCGACCTCAGCCCGGTGAGTGGGGCTGGGGGCTGGTCTTCTCTGTGTTGGTGCGCACGAAGCACCGAGGCAGTCCTGCTGGGCGGGCGGTCCCGCAGGAGAGAGAGCGGGCCGCCCCACGATCGGGGCACAGCGTCGGTGCCCATTCCATGAGCGGCCCCGCCTGATGGCGGGCCGCTCCAACGAGGCTGGCATGTTGTGTTAAAGCACCAGTGCGCTCCACGAAGGGGGCATCCTGGTTTTTAGAGCCCCTGAGGGCCCCAGAGGCCCGGGGGCAGATCGAGGCGCATTGTCGGCACCTGGGCGGTCCCGCCAGAGAGCGGGCCGCCCCCAACGATGGTGGCCAGTGTTTAATGCCACGTGGGGGTCCAGAGGGCACAGAGGTGCCGGGCCCCCTTTATGCAAAGTGCCACAGCTGCGCCGCACCAGCGCGGGCAGCTGCAACGAGAGGGGCATGAGCATGAGTTGTCCCTGAGTGGGACCAGAGGCACAGAGGTGCCAGTGAGTTTCCCAGCTGCCCAGCAAGTAGTGGGCAGCTGCTACGTTTAGGTTTGCGCAGTTGCGCCCGTGGATTTCGCTGCTAGGCAGCAGCCCTGACTTTCTGGACACAGGGCATTTGAGCCCCTTTGAGATGGCCAGTTGGCCAGGGGGTCCCTGTTTATGTGATATTAGGAAATGTGATGCTCTACAATGATTTATGCCTCTAATGTGTTTATGCTTATGAGGTTATGGCATACTGCGTGTATGCTGGTGAGGCCTAATGTCTAATGATGTTTATGCTAATGAGATTAATGCATACTGCGTGTATGCTGGTGAGGACTAATGCGTAATATGTTTATGCTAATGAGATTATTGCATACTGCGTGTATGCTGGTGAGGACTAATGCGTAATATGTTTATGCTGGTGAGGTTATGGTCTAATGCGTTTAGGCTTATGAGGTTGGCGCAGAATGTATTTCGCGCCTAATGTGATACTGTGCCTAATGTGGTTTATGTTACAGGCTGATGCTGAGTACAGTGGTTACCAGTGATTACTGGTTGTACGTTTATGATGTGTGCTACATTTATTATAAGTGCTACAGTTACTAAGTTCGCTTTGTGCTGGTTCTGACAGTGGTCCAGTTGGCCCTGTCAGATGTAAATAATCTCTTGTAAATATGACCTAGTGCCAGGTGGCACCATGTATATTATGTGAGTACTATTCTAATGTGTTATGAGAATACAAAGGCTATTTTTGATATAACCTTGTGTGGAGTTCCTTTTGTGGTGTGCCTGGGATGTTGTTGCTGTGTGCGTGCGCAAACGCTTTACACATTGCCTCCGGGATAAGCCTGCCTGCTCGTGCCAAGCTACCAAGGGGGTGAGCAGGGGTTATCTTTGGCGTGTAACTCCCTTGCCCTGACTGGAGTGGTGGTCTCTGCCTGGCTTTGGCGCAAGCCTTAGCCAACCAGAGATCCCATTTCTAACACCATTGCTAGTGCATAATGTGTCCATATGTGCGGTAGGCGTGCACCGCCACCGCGGGTCCGCTCATTGGCTACACTTGAAAGATGCAGCATAGCGGAAGCGACCGCCTGGCCTCCGCGGTGTGACACCACCAATGCCATTGCAGACAATGGGAACCGCGATCGCGGTAGTGAAATGCTACTTTGAAAACCGCGGTAGGCGTGCACCGCCACTGCGGGTCCGCTCATTGGCCACACTTGAAAGATGCCAGCCAGGTGGACCAATTGCAGCAGCTGACTGCCACTGATACCTCCCCAGGGGCCTATAAATCTCTGTGGGAGAGCCACACATTTCACATGCATTCAGACACTGCTGACTGCCATTCCTCTACAACTGCATATTTTTCAGTATCCTGGACCCAGTGATGGCGAGAACAGAGAATGTCAGGGCCCGACCCTTCACTACAGAGGAGCTGGAGCTTTTGGTGGACGAGGTCCTTGCTCAGTATGGGAGGCTTTTTGGTGCGCCAGATGTACTGGTAAGTGTTCCTGATTCCAAGTGTGAGAGTGATCAAAATGATACCATGATGTTGCTGTGCAGTAGTATGTGCCTGTGAGTGCAAGTCGATGTACAGGCATCCTAATAGTTACCATGGCATGCTCCATACATGTTCTGTGGAAATTTCATTTGATTATGTGTAGAAAATTGACACTCCTACAGCCATTGTTGCACAAACTTAATAAACATGTTGGTCTGAGACTAGGTGATGTAAATGTGTGTTACACTGCCATGCATGCTAACTTCATGTCAATGGTGTCTATAGGCTTATTTCCACACATACATAAGTTGATTGAAGGTAGGGGGAGACATGCATTGTTTAAACAGCCACACAGATACGATGGTGTTTTGAAACAGTACAAGTCGGGACTAATTTTTACTGTGCCATGTGATGTAACTGTCCACTCACTCTTCACAACCTCATATGTGACTGTTGAAATGTATATTGGAATGGACCAATGACTTATGTGTGTTGTATATTTCTTAAGTGCACTATGTTGATGTGAGCATCATGCACAATAGTCCAATGCATGAGTGGAACCCACTTGATGTTAATGCAACTATGACACTTCACATCAATGTAAGTAGTAGATGTCATCCTTACATTGATTTGAACATGTGTTCAGTCTCGCATGTGTTGGCACTTTTCACCCTCTCATGCTGTACATCCATGTGATTTATCTGAGGGACCATGTTGAACCGCAGTGTGAGTTCCTCTGCCCTGCACAGACACTGTCCAATGTTACTCTGAGCCATGCCTAACTGGACTGAGTCAAACATGTGTTTAGTCCACACACCTAATACTCACTGAGCCATCATAGTCCTGAGAATTGCACAATAGAGGACTTAACATTGTGAGAAGGGTGTGATAATTCAGATTATGTCCCAATATGTTTCCTGAAAAATGCATTGAGCCATTCACAGGCCAAGGACATTGAGGGGTGTGTAGTGGTGGACACAGTGAGTATGCCACTACACTTCATTAGCACTGTATTGCATGTCATGCTCTCTCACATACTGCATCACAGATGAGGGCCTTCTGCACATAGCTGTCTGGGCTGCCATTGTGCATGTGTATGAGATGGCCATGTACTGTGTGCCGCGTCATACATGCATTCATTTCTATGTAGTATTGTAATGAACATGTACTATGTGTCATGCTGTATGGCCTCTGATGAAGATGTAGCGATTTGTGTGCCATGCATTTATGTTCTCCTGTACTGACACACAGTGTGAATGACACAGGGTCTCTGATACTTCCTTTTCTTGTCTCCCATGCCTGCAGCTGAAGGTCCACCAGCGTAAGGCCACATGGAAGAACATTGCACGGAAGGTGCGGGCTCTGGGTGTATCCAACAGACGGCACACACACTGCCACAAGAGGTGGGACGACATCTCCCGTCTGAGCAAGAACATGGCAGAGATGACGGTGGGGCTGCTCCCTCGAAGTGGCAGGTTGGCGCGCCGAACCATGACTCCACTAATGTCCCGCATCTTGTCTGTGACACAGCCAGAGCTGTATGAACGTTTGAGGGACCATCAGCAGGGAGTTAGTGGTGAGTATTCTGCGTAGGCTGACTTTGGGTGTGAGTGACTGCATGAATGGCGACCGGGAGCCATTGCTGATCTTGCTGATTTGTCAATTTTGATGAAATACTTCTCAGTGGCCTATGTGTTGAGTGCAGGTGTCATGTATTTTCCCTAGATGGACTTTATCATGTGTTTCATACAGTGGCCCTTGACATTGCATGATGAGATGTGGCCTTATGACATCTTCTGCATTCTGGGTGTCATGGACATCACCAGGCAGTGTACAGCAGTGTGCATCATGTCAGTGTGCATTTAACGATGTGTGCACTGCAGAACTTGTAAATGGTGTGAACTACACATCTGACACCAATGTGCAACAGTCTGCGTGATGAATTGCTCAACTTGTTAGACATCAGTAGCTCATGGACATTCTAAAGTACAAATTTGAATCTGTATCTGTGTTGTCCCCTTACAGTGACTCCATATGTGACAGAGGCAACATGCTGAGATGTATGCCTCTCTCACATACAGGCACGTGGGTATGCTTGCAGAGATGTTTATGTTGGATTACAAGGAGGCAGGGACCTGCTATTTGCCTGTGTGAACCTCACATGGCTCATTGATGTAAACAATGCAGATTTCCATGCATCTTCTGTGTTTAGCATGATTGTTGCACAAGCAGACTGCACAGGGTGTTGTGCAACTTGGGGTTGTCATTATCTAGTTTAGTGCTGTGCTTGCATTTGATGTTTGTGTGTATGGCACTGTACTGAACCTATGTCTCTGTCCATTGCAGCATCTACCGAGTGCACGGAAGGCCATGAGACGGACACCAGTGCTGAAGCATGTGGCACGCATGATAGCCATGAGATCACTGACACTGAGGTGACCAGCGCCTCGGAGGGGGACAGGAGTGTCCTTGAGGACTCGCGCGCAGAAAGCCCAACCTCAACATCATCTGACTCCAGTGGTGAGTCAGCGACAATGGTGGTCACAGGGAGTGACAATGCTGCCTCTTCCTCCACCACACATTGGCCAGTGCCCACCATCCCGGCTACTACCACTAGTGCTGTCCGTGCCCGCAGGGCTGTAAAGGGTAGAGTCACCTTCACCCCAGGCACCGCTGCCCCTGCCCCTGTCTCCCCTGCTGCCCTCAGTGTTGAGGTGGTAGAACTCTTGCGCCAGCTGTGTGTGGGTCAGACAGCTCTCCTAAATGCTTTCCAGGACAAGAAGTTGGGACAGGTTCTGGCATTTATGGAGGGCATTCATTCAGACGTGGGTGGGCTACACAGGACTGTCCAGGGTTTGTCCTCCACTGTGACGGCAGCCATTCAGCTATCACAGCATCCAAGTCCAGCCCCAATGTCTTCAACAACCACCCTGCCAGTGGCAACCCCTGAGGAGAGTGACCACACAACTGAGCCCTCAGGCCCCAAGTCGTCGACACGCAGCACACGACAGCAGCGCTCCAAGCGTGCCAGACCACAGACACCATCCCCAATAATAAACCCATCACAAGAGCCTCATATCCACACAACTGCTCCAACTGACAGACAAACAGTTGGCATGCCTGCTGTGGTGCTGGTGCCTCTAAAGGAAAAGCCCAAAAAGCTCCCTAAGACTGCTACACCCACGACCTCTACTCCCTTCCACACCCCTGTGAAGCGTGGTCAGGAGAGCAATGTGAGGGCTTCACCAGGACTACAGGGGATGGAGGGCAAAAGGCAAGCAAAAACCAAGGCTAAGTCCATATCCAGCAAATCCCCACAAGGAGGGCCACCTGCACCTGTTACATCTTTGGTGGAGAGGGACTCTGTTGTGCCGGCCACACTTCCCACTACTCCCAAGACAGTTCTGCAATACCGGATACCCAAGAAGTGTAGAGGCAGCCCTCAACATTCACCCTCACCCACTGTGTCTCACGGCAGCATCTCTCCGCCTCCACGTGCCACCATGCCACCCGGTCCGAGCAGCCCTACACCTGCCACAGCCACTACTGCCTCTGTGTCTCACGGCAGCATCTCTCCGCCTCCACGTGCCACCATGCCACCCGGTCCAAGCAGCCCTACGCCTGCCACAGCCACTACTGCCTCTGACTCTGATGATCCTCTCTCTCCCAGGTCCAGTTCCGCCACTGGCCACGACAATCAGCCACCTCCCAGTCCAACTGACAGGCAAGTCTGAGGCAAAGACCCCCTCCCATACCCATCTCTCCCACAGCGGTGCCTGGACTGAGCTTTGATATCCCCGGTGCTTTGGTCATTCACATGGCAGTGTACGGTGTTACACATTCACTGTAAACATTTTCATGCACACATGTGAATTGTTTGAACTGTGGACTGGCCAAAGGCCTTTTATTTGTTTGAATTTTTGTGCCTATCAGGATATTTTGCAATAAACACTGTTACTCCTGTCGTATAGTTTGTTACTGCCCTTGCTTAATTAAACATTTTAATGTGTGGGTATGGATAAATGTGCCACATGCTCTGCATGGCACTTCCACATTGCCATTTACTTCATTCACTTTGTCATTGTTTGGCAAACGTAACACACACTTTTGGTCTGCTTGACTCTGAGGTTTGGGGAAGCAATGATGTTTGTTGGTGTTGATGTACTCTTGCAATCATCATTCGCTGTTGATTTTAGTATAATTGTACACATGTCATGTTAGGGGCTATACCACAACAGAGGTGAATTCTACACACAGTCTAACTTGCGGGGTGTCCAAGGTTGGTGATGTCTGTGTGATGTGTTTGGATGTGTGAACAGCAGTGTGTGTGTGGTAATCTTGTGTAGGCCTGTCTTCATACTCACATGGGTATATTTGGATGTGTGCAGTTGAGTGGTCACACAGTGTGCTTGGCCTGTCCTTGTCAGTGGTGTTGAGGTGTATGTGGCCCTGAACATGCCAACTACACACGTGCATGTTCCAGGTGTGGTTTGCCCCCTAATACTCATCTTGGCACTAGCATGAAGGAGGTTTAACACCACAAGCACCTTTTTGGCATTACTATGCAGGTGGGTATTCCCCCTCATACTCATCTTGGCAGTGGCAGGAAGAGAACCATGGAGTAATGGGCCAGCTTGCTGAAGACATGCATGAGATCCGCCTGCTGCAGCAGTCCATGGACACACGGATGGGCCAACTTGTCGACCTTGTTGGCCAGCTAGTGGGTGTTCTGAGGGACAGACTCCCAGCCCCAAGTGCAGCTCAACCACCCTCCAGTGGATTGCCTGCTGTGCAGCCCACCATTCCAGCTGCAGCCACAGAGAGGGGTGTGCAGGAGGAGAGTGAGTCCTCAGACACCACTGACCCTGCAGCAGATGCCCCCCTCCCAAACACACCAGGGGCCGTCCGAGAATTCACAGGGGAGGATTTGGTGGCAGGCCACCATACCAACGCCACTCACAGAGCCAGCCATGATGGTATCTTGTTGTTCCCCTTTGCATTGACTATGTTGACTATCCTTGCCCACATTGCCATGTTGATGGCCTGAGTCTGTTGGACTGTGTGACTTCAGCTTTGTGGTGACTACACTATTTGTCTCATCTACCATGACTGACAACTCATTTATTCACTGTTCACATTTATGTACATATTCCCTTCACTTGCACAAAAACTAATTTTAAATAAACACTCTTCACATACCTATGTCTGTGTGAGCTACATGTTTATTCCAGTATGTACAATGACAAATCAGATTTCAATGTTCCAACAGCTCTGAAGGAGAGGAGGCATTGAGAGGGTGAATGAACCTAGAAAGACACAAGAGAATGACATTTACTTATCAGGTGACGCCATTACAGCTGAAACACAACACTAGGCATCAAGGTACAAAAACAAGCACACATAGCAATGATCAACAACCTCAACATACACATGATGTACCTGGATACAAATACCCTGTGCCACACACATCAGCCCTTATCACACACACAACGACAGCCAGCAGTTAAAATTCTCTATGCCTTGATACTAACATCCAAGCAAACACACAATGTCACTGTTCTACAAAGTCAGTTACATTCAAGGGAAGTAGTTGGCAATGAGCTGTTGACGCAGGTCAACACCTTCCTCTTCACCACTATCGTCCGCACTGGAAGTGTGTGGGTGTGCAGGACGGGGCATCTGCTGCTCATCGTCATCCAGGATCAGTGGAACGGCTTTGCGCAAGGCAAGGTTGTGTAGCATGCAGAAGGCTACAACTATCCGGCACACCTTTTAAGGGGAATACAACAGTGCACCTCCGCTCTTGTCCAGGCACCGGAATCGGGACTTCAGGAGGCCAAGAGTGCGCTCCACCACACGTCGTGTCCTACCATGTGCCTCGTTGTAGCTGACTTCACCCGGGGTACTTGGATTCCGCAGTGGGCTCAGCAACCACGGCCTGTTGGGATACGCTGAGTCACCTAGGTGTGACATACACAGAGAAATGTTGTGATACAAACAGTTGACGAGAACAGCATGTCACACACAGCACACTCCTTGACTCAGTGTACTCACCTACAAGCCATGCACGCTCTGGATGTAGATTTTCCATCAGCCGGGGTACAATGCTGTTCCGCAGGATGTAGGAGTCATGGGCGGAGCCAGCAAATCGCGCACAAACATGGCTGATGATCATATCAGCTTGGCATACCACCTGCACATTTATGGAATGGTAGTGCTTCCTGTTCCTATACACCTGCTCACGTGCCTGTGGTGGGACAAGGGCAATGTGTGTGCCGTCAATGGAACCAACTACATGAGGAATGTGGCCAAGGGCATAAAAACCAGCCTTCACAGCAGGCAATTCTGCTGTATTTGGGAATACGTATGTATTGGTCCTTGTATAGCATCATTGCGGACACCACATCCCAGAGCACCATGCTGAATGTGGCTTGCGACATCCCACCGGCGCTGGCCACCGTGTATTGGAAAGAGCCCGTAGCAAAAAAATGCAGCGCTGCCATGATCTTCACTGTTGGGGATAGGGCAGTTGGATATGTTCGTTGCGACCTCAGATGGGGCTCCAACTGAGCACACAGCTCTTGCAGTGTAACGCGATCCAGATGAAATTTCCGGATGATGTCCACATCCTCCATGTCTGCCAGGACTTTGAAAGGCCGGTGCACATTTGGTCGTCGCCTACATGAAATGGAAGAGGACTAATGTTATTCAAATTACACAATGAGATGTGTCCGACTTCTCACATCTTGACTCACGCAGCAGAAACAATGAATGTACTCCAACAATTGCTTAATCCACAACTCAGATGCAGCGACACCTTCACCACATGTGTTTTTATAAGTGGTCATGTTGTACATACTGACTACCACAAAAACATAATCAGAGGTTGTGAATGGTACACCAATACATCTGGTGTCCCCATGCCTAGGAGTAGGTGACACAGCAGATGTATGAGACAGCAACACTGCTGACTCATATGTAGCTGCTTTACCTGCCACACCTTCTTGCTTAAGTTGCACAGACCACTAGTTATCATCACAATGTGCACAGTATGTGTAAGCTGATCACATATCCTACTTAAATCAGCTATTGGCACAGTAAAATACCACCATTATGTGGTCAGGCAATCATTACTGTTGTTTGATTAGCCATCTCACACATTGAGTTGATTTCAAACCTGAGACAACATCATACAATCAATAGATGTACATCCACACACATATCATAGGTGACGTGAGTAAGTGCATGGCAATGCATGTCACATTTTCCACAGACATGGCATGTGTAGGCATCAGTGAGTTGAATGTCACACTAGCATTCATTGTACAAAACAAGTGCAGTAAGACACTATGAAGGCATAGTGTTCAATTGTTAAATTTGACTATTGCCATTTGTTGGACTTGGGCCTTTTTGGCAGGTTCACCCCTGAACTTTTGCCTTAAGCTCTGACATAGTGGTAGTGATTTTTGGCCTCTGCGCACTTTAGCACTGTGGCCCAGTGTAAAGTGCGTGCGCGCTCTGAGTGCGTGTGGTGAGATTAGCCTGCCCTCCCATAGGAATGCATGGGGGATATGTGTGTCCATGGTAATTCCTGGTATGAGGGGAGTGCAGGGTCGAGTTTAGTATGTGCGAACATGTGAGAATAAATGCTGCGCAATGGTGTGCACGGATTTATTATGGCTAGTGTAGAAATGCCACTTTTAGAAGTTGGCATTTATGTGTGCTCTGTGTCTGCCTGCCTGATGTGAATTGCATGTCTGGCTTGTGAGTGACAGGGGCTGGGAGGTGTGTGTGGCTCCATGAGGGGCAGGGTGAGTCAGCGCAGGGCTGAATAGGGAGATCTGCACATAGAGTGAGGGGAGGAGTGTCACCTGGGTCTGAATAGGGCTGTGCCTTCCCTCCACAATGCTGGCTCCACCTCCTGTGGTGCGTCTGATGTCCCTAGCCCCCACCTGACAAAGGAGAGAGGAGCTGAGCAAAACAAAGTGCTCCAGAGCCCGTAGCAAAAAAATGCAGTGCTGCCATGATCTTCACTGTTGGGGATAGGGCAGTTGGATATGTTCGTTGAGGCCTCAAATGGGGCTCCAACTGAGCACACAGCTCTTGCAGTGTAACGCGATCCAGATGAAATTTCCGGATGATGTCCACATCCTCCATGTCCGCCAGGACTGTGAAAGGCCGGTGCACATTTGGTCGTCGCCTACATGAAATGGAAGAGGACTAATGTTATTCAAATTACACAATGAGATGTGTCCCACTTCACACATCTTGACTCACGCAGCAGAAACAATGAATGTACTCCAACAATTGCTTAATCCACAACTCAGATGCAGAGACACCTTCACCACATGTGTTTTTATAAGTGGTCATGTTGTACATACTGACTACCACAAAAACATAATCAGAGGTTGTGAATGGTACACCAATACATCTGGTGTCCCCAGGCCTAGGAGTAGGTGACACAGCAGATGTATGAGACAGCAACACCTCTGACTCATATGTAGCTGCTTTACCTGCCACACCTTCTTGCTTAAGTTGCACAGACCTCTAGTTATCATCACAATGTGCACAGTATGTGTAAGCTGTTCACATATCCTACTTAAATCAGCTATGGGCACAGTAAAATACCACCATTATGTGGTCAGGCAATCATTACTGTTGTTTGATTAGCCATCTCACACATTGAGTTGATTTCAAACCTGAGACAACATCATACAACCAATAGATGTACATCCACACACATATCATAGGTGATGTGAGTAAGTGCATGGCAATGCATGTCACATTTTCCACAGACATGGCATGTGTAGGCGTAAGTGAGTTGAATGTCACACTAGCATTCATTGTACAAAACAAGTGCAGTAAGACACTATGGAGGCATAGTGTTCAATTGTTAAATTTGACTATTGCCATTGCTAGTGCATAATGTGTCCATATGTGCGGTAGGCGTGCACCGCCACCGCGGGTCCGCTCATTGGCTACACTTGAAAGATGCAGCATTGCGGAAGCGACCGCCTGGCCTCCGCGGTGTGACACCACCAATGCCATTGCAGACAATGGGAACCGCGATCGCGGTAGTGAAATGCTACTTTGAAAACCGCGGTAGGCGTGCACCGCCATCGCGGGTCCGCTCATTGGCTACACTTGAAAGATGCAGCATAGCGGAAGCGACCGCCTGGCCTCCGCGGTGTGACACCAACAATGCCATTGCAGACAATGGGAACCGCAATCGCGGTAGTGAAATGCTACTTTGAAAACCGCGGTAGGCGTGCACCGCCACCGCGGGTCCGCTCATTGGCCACACTTGAAAGATGCCAGCCAGGTGGACCAATTGCAGCAGCTGACTGCCACTGTTACTACCCCAGGGGCCTATAAATCTCTGTGGGAGAGCCACACATTTCACATGCATTCAGACACTGCTGACTGCCATTCCTCTACAACTGCATATTTTTCAGTATCCTGGACCCAGTGATGGCGAGAACAGAGAATGTCAGGGCCCGACCCTTCACTACAGAGGAGCTGGAGCTTCTCGTGGACGAGGTCCTTGCACAGTATGGGAGGCTTTTTGGTGCACCAGATGTACTGGTAAGTGTTCCTGATTCCAAGTGTGAGAGTGATCAAAATGATACCATGATGTTGCTGTGCAGTAGTATGTGCCTGTGAGTGCAAGTCGATGTACAGGCATCCTAATAGTTACCATGGCATGCTCCATACATGTTCTGTGGAAATTTCATTTGATTATGTGTAGAAAATGGACACTCCTACAGCCATTCTTGCACAAACTTAATAAACATGTTGGTCTGAGACTAGGTGATGTAAATGTGTGTTACACTGCCATGCATGCTAACTTCATGTCAATGGTGTCTGTAGGCTTATTTCCACACATACATAAGTTGATTGAAGGTAGGGGAGACATGCATTGTTTAAACAGCCACACAGATACGATGGTGTTTTGAAACAGTACAAGTCGGGACTAATTTTTACTGTGCCATGTGATGTAACTGTCCACTCACTCTTCACAACCTCATATGTGACTGTTGAAATGTATATTGGAATGGACCAATGACTTATGTGTGTTGTATATTTCTTAAGTGCACTATGTTGATGTGAGCATCGTGCACAATAGTCCAATGCATGAGTGGAACCCACTTGATGTTAATGCAACTATGACACTTCACATCAACGTAAGTAGTAGATGTCATCCTTACATTGATTTGAACATGAGTTCAGTCTCGCATGTGTTGGCACTTTTCACCCTCTCATGCTGTACATCCATGTGATTTATCTGAGGGACCATGTTGAACCGCAGTGTGAGTTCCTCTGGCCTGCACAGACACTGTCCAATGTTACTCTGAGCCATGCCTAACTGGACTGAGTCAAACATGTGTTTAGTCCACACACCTAATACTCACTGAGCCATCATAGTCCTGAGAATTGCACAATAGAGGACTTAACATTGTGAGAAGGGCGTGATAATTCAGATTATGTCCCAATATGTTTCCTGAAAAATGCATTGAGCCATTCACAGGCCAAGGGCATTGAGGGTTGTGTAGCGGTGGACACAGTGAGTCTGCCACTACACTTCATTAGCACTGTATTGCATGTCATGCTCACTCACATACTGCATCACAGATGAGGGCCTTCTGCACATAGCTGTCTGTGCTGCCATTGTGCATGTGTATGAGATGGCCATGTACTGTGTGCCGCGTCATACATGCATTCATTTCTATGTAGTATTGTAATGAACATGTACTATGTGTCATGCTGTATGGCCTCTGATGAAGATGTAGCGATTTGTGTGCCATGCATTTATGTTCTCCTGTACTGACACACTGGGGCCGATTCCGATCTCGGCCGGTAGGGCACCGAATCGGATTTGGCTTAACCGGATCCGATTCGGAGCCCTGTTTCCCGACCGATTCGTACGTGCGTCCGGCCGAGCGAGTACGATGCGAGCGCACGCGAAATCGCCGACCAACTTGTTCGCGGGTCCGATGCGCTCCGACCGACTCGCACGGACACGACTCGCACCTCGCGATGGAGACGTTCCCCGGCCGGGCAAGTACAATGCACGCCGCGAGCAGTCCGACCGACTCGTGCCGTCCGGCTCGAAAGAGCAGTCGGAGCCGCACTTTGGGGGTCCGTGTCGGACCCCCCTGTACGCGTAGCCACGCGAGTCACACACAGGGGGGACCCATGGGTCCCCCCTACCTGTGCATGTACGCCGCGAGTCGCTTCGAGGCGTACCCGCTGTAGGGGGCACCCTTGTTCGCCTCGCACCCATTGGGTCAATGGGAGCCCACGTACGCGTTGTACGACTGGCTCCCATTGACTTCAATGGGAGTCCGACCGACTCGAGTCCGATTGCATGCATTCGCATCGTACTCGTGCGGTCGGACTGCCAGAGTCCAATTCGGTCGGAAATCTCTCCGGGTCCGGCTCGGTCGAAGAGATTTCCGGTCTGAATCGGAATCGGCCCCACAGTGTGAAGGACACAGGGTCTCTGATACTTCCTTTTCTTGTCTCCCATGCCTGCAGCTGAAGGTCCACCAGCGTAAGGCCACATGGAAGAACATTGCACGGAAGGTGCGGGCTCTGGGTGTATCCAACAGATGGCACACACACTGCCACAAGAGGTGGGACGACATCTCCCGTCTGAGCAAGACCATGTCAGAGATGACGGTGGGGCTGCTCCCTCGAAGTGGCAGGTTGGCGCGCCGAACCATGACTCCACTAATGTCCCGCATCTTGTCTGTGACACAACCAGAGCTGTATGAACGTTTGAGGGACCATCAGCAGGGAGTTAGTGGTGAGTATTCTGTGTAGGCTGACTTTGGGTGTGAGTGACTGCATGAATGGCGACCGGGAGCCATTGCTGATCTTGCTGATGTGTCAGTTTTGATGAAATACTTCTCAGTGGCCTATGTGTTGAGTGCAGGTGTCATGTATTTTCCCTAGATGGACTTTATCATGTGTTTCATACAATGGACCTTGACATTGCATGATGAGATGTGGCCTTATGACATCTTCTGCATTCTGGGTGTCATGGACATCACCAGGCAGTGTACAGCACTGTGCATCATGTCAGTGTGCATTTAACGATGTGTGCACTGCAGGACTTGTAAATGGTGTGAACTACACATCTGACACCAACATGCAACAGTCTGCGTGATGAATTGCTCAACTTGTTAGACATCAGTAGCTCATGGACATTCTAAAGTACAAATTTGAATCTGTATCTGTGTTGTCCCCTTACAGTGACTCCATATGTGACAGAGGCAACATACCGAGATGTATGCCTCTCTCACATACAGGCACGTGGGTATGCTTGCAGAGATGTTTATGTTGGATTACAAGGAGGCAGGGACCTGCTAGTTGCCTGTGTGAACCTCACATGGCTCATTGATGTAAACAATGCATATTTCCATGCATCTTCTGTGTTTAGTATGATTGTTGCACAAGCAGACTGCACAGGGTGTTGTGCAACTTGGGGTTGTCATTATCTAGTTTAGTGCTGTGCTTGCATTTGATGTTTGTGTGTATGGCACTGTACTGAACCTATGTCTCTGTCCATTGCAGCATCTACCGAGTGCACGGAAGGCCATGAGACGGACACCAGTGCTGAAGCATGTGGCACGCATGATAGCCATGAGATCACTGACACTGAGGTGACCAGCGCCTCGGAGGGGGACAGGAGTGTCCTTGAGGACTCGCGAGCAGAAAGCCCAACCTCAACATCATCTGACTCCAGTGGTGAGTCAGCGACAATGGTGGTCACAGGGAGTGACAATGCTGCCTCTTCCTCCACCACACATCGGCCAGTGTCCACCATCCCGGCTACTACCACTAGTGCTGTCCGTGCCCGCAGGGCTGTTAAGGGTAGAGTCACCTTCACCTCAGCCACCGCTGCCCCTGCCCCTGTCTCCCCTGCTGCCCTCAGTGTTGAGGTGGTAGAACTCTTGCGCCAGCTGTGTGTGGGTCAGACAGCTCTCCTAAATGCTTTCCAGGATCAGGACAAGAAGTTGGGACAGGTTCTGGCATTTATGGAGGGCATTCATTCGGACGTGGGTGGGCTACACAGGACTGTCCAGGGTTTGTCCTGCACCGTGACGGCAGCCATTCAGCTATCACAGCATCCAAGTCCAGCCCCAATGCCTTCAACAACCACCCTGCCAGTGACAACCCCTGAGGAGAGTGACCACACAACTGAGCCCTCAGGCCCCAAGTCGTCGACACGCAGCACACGACAGCAGCGCTTCAAGCGTGCCAGACCACAGACACCATCCCCAAAAATAAACACAGGCACACAGGGATGCAAAGAAAAAAGCCCTTCACATGACACTCAGGGGCATCAGGCAAAGAAGCAGGCCTCTAGCTCACGGTCCACAAGATTACACCCATCACAAGAGCCTCATATCCACACAACTGCTCCAACTGACAGACAAACAGTTGGCATGCCTGCTGTGGTGCTGGTGCCTCTAAAGGAAAAGCCCAAAAAGCTCCCTAAGACTGCTTCACCCAGGACCTCTACTCCCACCCACACCCCTGTGAAGCGTGGTCAGGAGAGCAATGTGAGGGGTTCACCAGGACTACAGGGGATGGAGGGCAAAAGGCAAGCAAAAACCAAGGCCAAGTCCATATCCAGCAAATCCCCACAAGGAGGGCCACCTGCACCTGTTACACCTTTGGTGGAGAGGGACTCTGTTGTGCCGGCCACACTTCCCACTACTCCCAAGACAGTTCTGCAATATCGGATACCCAAGAAGTGTAGAGGCAGCCCTCAACATTCACCCTCACCCACTGTGTCTCACGGCAGCATCTCTCCGCCTCCACGTGCCACCATGCCACCCGGTCCGAGCAGCCCTACGCCTGCCACAGCCACTACTGCCTCTGACTCTGATGATCCTCTCTCTCCCAGGTCCAGTTCCGCCACTGGCCACGACAATCAGCCACCTCCCAGTCCAACTGACAGGCAAGTCTGAGGCAAAGACCCCCTCCCATACCCATCTCTCCCACAGCGGTGCCTGGACTGAGCTTTGATATCCCCGGTGCTTTGGTCATTCACATGGCAGTGTACGGTGTTACACATTCACTGTAAACATTTTCATGCACACATGTGCATTGTTTGAACTGTGGACTGGCCAATGGCCTTTTATTTGTTTGAATTTTTGTGCCTATCAGGATATTTTACAATAAACACTGTTACTCCTGTTGTATAGTTTGTTACTGCCCTTGCTTAATTAAACATTTTAATGTGTGGGTATGGATAAATGTGCCACATGCTCTGCATGGCACTTCCACATTGCCATTTACTTCATTCACTTTGTCATTGTTTGGCAAACGTAACACACACTTTTGGTCTGCTTGACTCTGAGGTTTGGGGGTGCAATGATGTTTGTTGGTGTTGATGTACTCTTGCAATCATCATTCGCTGTTGATTTTAGTATAATTGTACACATGTCATGTTAGGGGGCTATACCACAACAGAGGTGATTTCTACACACAGTCTAACTTGCGGGGTGTCCAAGGTTGGTGATGTCTGTGTGATGTGTTTGGATGTGTGAACAGCAGTGTGTGTGTGGTAATCTTGTGTAGGCCTGTCTTCATACTCACATGGGTATATTTGGATGTGTGCAGTTGAGTGGTCACACTGTGTGCCTGGCCTGTCCTTGTCAGTGGTGTTGAGGTGTATGTGGCCCTGAACATGCCAACTACACACGTGTATGTTCCAGGTGGGGTTTGCCCCCTAATACTCATCTTGGCACTAGCATGAAGGAGGTTTAACACCACAAGCACCTTTTTGGCATTAATATGCAGGTGGGGTTTGCCCCCTAATACTCATCTTGGCAGTGGCAGGAAGGGGGTTTAACACCACAAGCACCTTTTTGGCATTGCTATGCAGGTGGGGTTTGCCCCCTAATACTCATCTTGGCAGTGGCAGGAAGGGGGTTTAACACCACAAGCACCTATTTGGCATTACTATGCAGGCATTGTTTTGCCCCCTAATACTCATCTTGGCACTAGCAGGAAGGGGGTTTAACACCACAAGCACCTATTTGGCATTACTATGCAGGTGTTGTTTTGCCACAATACACCTATGAACTTGTTCACATATATCACTATCCCTGAATATCAGATGGGCACACATTTTGATGTTGAACAGGGTGGGATGGTAGGAGCTGTGATGGTATCAGGTAATGACAGCTGCTACCAACAGAGGCACACAATATACATTTGGCCCAGGGCCAACACAATCCTTACACGTCCCTGAGACTGCCCATGCGTGCCGCTGGACCTGCCTACTAGATTGTGCAGAACTTTTCCTGCGTCTTCACCGCTGCGGTGACGTGACCGGGATAATGCGGTGATGACGTTGTTGATGGATGACCCCGATGCAGAGGTGTGGTTTCATGATTTGCAGCACCTTATGAAGACACTGGTGGATATGGTCCTGTGACCAACAGAATGTCTATTGTGGACAGGAGGCCATTTACAGGTCAGGTGTTGTGTGTTGGTGTTGTATGCGGATGTGTGTCATTGACGTACCTGCGGTGTTGTCGACAGCGGCGTCGTCTTTGTTGATCGCGGATCAGGAACAGCAGCAGTAGGGCTTGTAGAGCAGGGTCCATAGCGGTAGCGAACGCATGGAGTTGTCTGTGATTCCCGTTTTCCTCCGCAGTATTGCTTCCGCCGTGTTTCAATGGGTGGTTTCTCCGTTGCGGTCCGATTGCCTATTTGAGGCATTGTGATTCGGACGGCGGTCTACACGTCATTCCGCACGGTGGGCCCCCGCTATTGGCTACGTCCGCCCTCGTCGCGGAACCAAACTACTGGCGGAACTAAAATCACCGCGGTGGTAGGGATTTGGGCTATGTCTGCCCATCGTAATATGGCGGTCGGGGAATCGCGACCGTGGTAGGTAAAACAGCACCCGCCAGGCCGGCGGAAGCCACCGCCAGCACGGCGGTGGCGATCCGCCCGCCATCGTAATCGGCCCCTAAGGGGCCGATTCCGATCCGGGCCGGAAAACGTACCGACCGACTCGGAGCCGGAATTTATTCCGACCGACACGTACCGGTGCAGCCCGACCCGCAAAGTACGATGAAAAGCGTGCAAAATCCGACCCACTCGTACGGAACACAATACGAACGATCGAACCGCGCAGAAAACAACTATCCGGCCGGAAAAGCACGCGAATCGAACCGACCGACACGCACCAGGAAGAATCCCGAACGAAATGTACCCGCGAACTCCGACCCGCCAAGTACGAAGCAACGCGTGGAAAACACGACCGAGTCGCACGGAGCTCAAGCCGTACGACCGACACGCATACAAAACAGCGAGCCGAAGCAACCCAATACACCGCGACCGACGCGTACGCAGCACATAAAACAGCACAAACACACCGTGAACGACTCGGAGAAGCTCGCACGAGACAACTGCAGGGTCCGACTCGGTCAGAAGAACGTCTCCTACATGCACAAAAAGTACAAAGGGAAAAACACAAAAAAAAAGTTCAAACAAGCTATTACA